>JAOYRR010000191.1:0-600000 GCA_038994665.1 Podotricha telesiphe | reverse complement strand
TAACGTCCTGCATCGTTCATTGTCAATCTAGTGGCTGCTTGCCTGCTTGTGTAACACCCGGAGGCAACACGCTCGACCCTGAACTCAATTCGGCTGCGACCATTTTGCAACTAATCACTGGTCGTTGCGCCGCAGGTAGACGACGCAGGCCCTCGCCGGCACAAATGTAAACATTTACAAGCGTCGGTGGTCGGACGTACGAGGCCAAAACGAACGTAATCCCTGACACCCACCTACATTGAATAGCAATCTTCCTTTTATATCCGATAGTCTCACCAAAATTGTCTATTTCGCGTCGAAGCCCGATATTCAGTAAGGTAGCCATTGAAAATGTTACTCGTTATAAACACTAAAAATATCTTGAGCAGCAAACAACACTTCCTATTGGATAATGGTCATTCAAGGATTAACAACTCCAAGGTAGCTCATCTTTATAATTTTCATCCGAGAATTGTATATTTGCAATAAAATGTAAGTGTCACGCTTGCGTCATGTTTTTATAATAGAAGACACTTTAAAAACAGCAAAACCGATTCTAACAGCTCGTATTTATTAATGTTATAATATTTTGTTGGCCTCTTTAAAACAAAGTAAGTTATTAAATTAAGTGATATCTTTAATTTCTAAGAATGAATACGTAAATGAAGTACATATTAATGCACGTAGAGAACGGAGTGTTTTATTTATGATTTTATACTCTGGTATGCGATAAATAACGTGGACCTGTATATATATATATATATATATAAATATGATAATAATATCAATTAACTATATTATAAAAAATATTTGTATTACAATTTTTTGTAGTTCCATTAACATGTTTGGCTTTTTTTGTTATATATCTAAATGCATAATCTCGAAACGCCTGCGTTTATAATATTGTTATAGCATAAACATATATATATATATAACCGAAATTTAATGAGTAGTTTAAACAATATGGTTTAAAATACAAGTTGGTTATAAAACCAGTCCTGCTAATAATAAATACCAAATAATTCAGCATAATAGGTAGAGTTAAATAATTACAATTTAAATAGTTTCATTTGTAGCGCGAGGCTATTGATACTGATATTGAAAATTTTTGATATCCACATTGTAACATCAAACAGAAAAAAGTAAACTTAAAATCCACTGATATACATTGATAAATCAAACATGTATTGAATATAACCTTGAAAAATAAACCGGAAACTTTGATATTGCTAAACTTGCTAAGTATAAGTTAATTATTATTAATTTTCAAGGATTTCCGATGTTATGGTCTTTCATTTAGTTTTCCTATATCTTTTACTACCGCAGTCACCGTAATTATCAATCTCAGCGTCATCTCAATTGTTCACTGAAATATTTTCCAACGTTGTGTGGAAATGCCGATGAGCTCGAATTGACCTTGCCATGTTACGGCAAAATGATGTTAATTACATTCTTCTACAAATCAAGTTCTTTTTCTCGTTATACAAGTATTTCTTTTTAATTAATGTATTGTACTATCTGAAACCGTACTCACTGGGTTTATCCTAAATACTTTGATTTTAATCCATTGGATATATATAATTATAATTAAGAGTTGTTATGTTTCCTTTACATTTTGCATGGTCAACATATAAAAGTATGTCCACATATAAACCTTGAAATTGTTTGTTTTCTACATAAAACAGGTTATTGGTATTCGTGATATTAAGTATTTGCTTAAAATAAATAATTGATTTTAAACGAAGTTTTAGTTATATGGTCATTATGGTTTTTATATTTACTTCGAATTACATAAAAAGAGTCCCAATTATATAAATTAACGTTAGTGAATTAACGCAGTGATAGCGACTGAGTCCGTCCGAGGCGATAATAGGGAGTTAATCTCATGTCATGTCAGTGGCCAGGCGTAGTGACCTCACGTCACACGTCCACTGCTTTGCGCCGACATACGCGCTGGGCATACTAACGTCTGCAAAACGCCTTGGTGGATCCTTGGCTTCAAAACCAAGCTCCTTTCTTAGACTATTGCGTTTAATGAACGTTTTTCATTATAACCTTAAACAATACTCTGATTGACCTAGTAGTAGAGTTACCTCTCGTAGATACACTTTCCTTGTGTTGGTTTTATTTACGAGTATTTACGATCGTATTGTCTGCTTCTAACATAAGATAACTTACAGTGACTGTTCATTTTATTTTTAATTAATGGGAATTGCAGAAGTTTTATATTTTTCAAATTTATTTATTTACGCTACGCGCTATTTCTGATAAGAATAGTTTGGAATACCAAAATTTTTGTTATTAATTATTAATTTGTTAGAATATTTCCTACGCCTATATTAAATCGTGCTCATATAAGAACATGAATCAATTACTAAGAAAATTTACCTTGTGAACAGGTACATCCACTATTGTTAGCATTTCTCAAGCATTGATAAACCTGTTATGAGAAAATTAAATATACATAGACTCCATTAAAATGTTTTCTGGTATTCATGAAAGAATTGTGTTACACAGTATATTATAAATTAAGAAGAACCTTAAAGAAAATTAGAATAATGTAATCAGATGGCAACAGTGATAAATGTTTACATACGGTTAACTACAGTCCGTCCGTCATACTCTATCACATGATTCAGACAACGCAAACCGATTTCATAATTACTCGTAATTTGTATCGTCATTATGTTCTCACCTGGTGCGGATCGTCTCAATGGAACGTCGCGATTCTTTTCCTTGATTACTTAGAACACAGACACTACCGGAGTGGACGGCGAATGTCCAAATGTATAACGGTTGAAAGTGGGGGCGCTGTAGTTTCGATTGCGCGAATCGCGCGCAAGTACAGCGTTACGTTAAGTGCGCCGGCGATCGGCGTGCAGGTGTGTTGGATACTGGCGGCTGGCGGCTGTCCCTCGCTCTTTTATCACATCGCATTCACGCGCCTTCAACTTGACTCCTCGTGCCTTACGCTTATTCCGTATTACAGGATACTCAGTTAATCGCCTTTTTGGGTTAATAATTTTCTTGAAAAATATAGTTTACTTTCCATTTTCAACAGTAAGGTTCTTCTTATAAAGGGCTTTTAAAGAAATAAATAGAAATTGAAGGAGAAATGATTAATGCTTTTTAAATTTATTGTAAATTTGGATTGGTTAGGTTAGGCTATAAATGCCGTCTTAGTAGCAAGCGCAAGCGTTCCTGCGACGTCTCATGGTGGTAGAGTGGGTTTCCGCTGGGTATTAGTGGGCAGTATTGCATTCATAGATGAGTCCCACAGTATCGCGCAAGGCAACCTTACGTGTGGATGATCTGCGTAAATTGCATTTGCCAGGGACAACAAAAAAAAGGTGTAGGTCATAAATGTATGTGGGTGGGACATTTATGATATTAAAAATATATAATATATATACTATTTTAAATATAAATAATATTTACACAATTTTAAAGAAGAAAGTTAAATTAACAAGTTAGTTTTATGATAAGAACGTGATACTATTATAATTAAACTAATATAATTTGATGTATATGCAAATATATGTTACATATAAAATTTGTTTAAACAAATTAAAGAATTGTACATTGTAGCTGAATAAGCGCACAGTAAATTAGGTGTTTTCATGTAAGGTACTAATTTCCATCTGATCTCTGAGATCCATCTGGCGGAATAACTCGTAACTACCTTATTTATTATTTAAATATATTATAAATAGTAATATATTATAAATAGTAATAAATTGTATTATATATAAAGAGAGGTATTCTCCATTCAACGTGGCATTGGCGATGTGACTTGTGCTCTACTGGCACGTTCGAAGCACCATAATTACAGAACTGAACTAAACTAAAGAGAGGTGTGTTATGTTATGTGTCGAAGGATATATATTTAATTAAAAATAAAAATTAGTTAAAAACGGTCGAAAGTTCTTCAAAATGGGGGAAACGTGCAGGCCCGAACATAATGCTCTTTCTACCTACACGGTTACAATCGGTAATTTATTAATGTCTAATATCGAATGTAACATATATAATGAACGCAATTTAGGTAAATTGCAATTATTTATATGTATATCGTACATGTTTAAATGTTTCCGTATTTATAAAAGGTAATGAACTGCGAAAGATTTTTGCCCGCATTTGATGGAAAAATTTGATCAAACTTGTATGTCGAATATACAACAATATATAATACTATGTGCGTTTATTCATTAATACTCCTTTTTCACAAAGCACGCCGGTATATAAAATATGTATATGACAAAAAAAATGTATAAATGGATAAATAGAATGTAATGAAAATTAAGTTTTAAGGTGGTATTAGTATTTTATGTAATAAAACAAAAAAACACTTTTAAAGAAAGAAAATTTATAATGATCCCCGCGTCTGGGAATCGTGGAATTTTCATACAAATTTTTAGCCTCATATGTGAGACATGACCTCATATGTGAGACATGACATATATTATAGTGTTAAGACACTACATACTTCATGTCTCGTGCACTTTAAATATACTCATTCCACAAGTGGGAATCCAACTCACAATCACACTATTCTTCGATAGCGACATGTTATTTTGTTATCTTCTATACTATATTAAAATGCAAAAAAACAGATGTTTGTACGCGCACATCTCCGGTACTACTGGACGGGTTTGATATGTTTTTTTTTGTAGCTTTTAAGCTTAGGCAACTATCCGTCCGTCTTTTACCTTAAAGGACTTAATTTGCCCATTTTTCAAAAATGTTTTATTATAAAAAACTATATACTTGATAAGAATAATGCTACATGAACATGAAATAAGGTCCTTGATCTACTATATTAGCCTATTTTTATAAACATAATTAATAATGGTCTTGAGTAAATTATGTTTTATTACAGTTTGTCGGGTCTAGCCGACCCGACGAACTTCAAACTTACGAATGAACTACTTTCAGTAATAAAAATATTCAATAGAAATTACTTACCAATATAAGATCAACGCTTGTCGAAGTTTAATGCGGTATATTTTCGTTTTCGTCAACGAAACTCTTACGCCTATGCTGACAATTACAATGACACCAAAATTCTTGGGACGGGTCCTTACAATAATTGCAAAGCACTAGCGCTACTAACTTACCTAACACAGTGTATTCAAAACTGGGGCAACTATTCCAGTGAGGCAACTATCCGGGGTTTACCCTATTGTTGATTGAATGAAGATTTAAGAGTAGAATACCTAAGAAGAGCTTGCCTTAACAAAAGTTATTCGGAGTGATGAGTATTTTGGTAGGAAGGCTTATTAAGTCCATGCAAACGAAGTTATGGGCAGCTACTAGTATTCAAATATTTGATTTGAATTTGATCTATTCCAGGTATAATTAGATTAATGAAATTGGGTTTAGTTTCACGTTTTTCCGGCAAGAGATAATCTATTGCCAAGACTCTTCATTCTTCACAAAGTCAATACATACAATACACATATCTTTATAACATGCTTATATTAGTTTCACCTGTATTTGCCAATTGATCTATCTATATATGTAAGAAAATCTTAAGCGCTATTTTGACTCACTTCACGTAGCCTAATATTATTGAAGATTTACATATCGTATGTCCAATAACAATAAAGTATTTTTATAGGATGAATTTGATTGAAATCCAAATTAAAAATGTTATCTGTTGAAACAAGCTTTTACAAGCACATTTTAATCGTCGAATGAACATAGAGTTACCACCGGCTCAGAAGGCACTAGTCATAATGTTTATAAGAAAACATAGCTTGGTTAGTTATTAAGCTTTTTTAAATTTTGTTATTAGATAACGAAGAAAATATTTTTTTATTACTTTTAAAGGCATACATGTCGGCCTTACGGATATGTTACGGATGCTTATTTAAGACGAAGTTATATTTGTGTCTATGAGATAATTTTGTATTTAAATAAATATTTTTTTAAATATTACACGTTGAAACACGCCGGTGCCCACTTTCCGCTTAGTTTAAGTACCGGATCTCGACGTTCCGTTATCAACAAAACATTTCTCTGTGTAGGATTCGAATTAACAATTAATGCGAGGCTGCGCTCACTGTGCTGTGAGGCTGCAAAGTATAAAATATATCATATCTTTATAGAGATTATATCTTTATAGAGATTAATAAAGTAACTCGATTAAGAAAAAAGCAGTCAGGTATATACATATATGCAAAAACAGTTAACAAAATCAATGTTAAGTATATGTATACTATAAAATATTTTATAACTTCTTTAATATTTATTCTAATAAGTAATAAAATATTTTTTAACAGAAATTGGAATACAAATTAAAACTAACCACGTGTCGTACCTCGCTGAACTCGACCTTGCAGTTATTTAGCAAGCTGTGTCTAATGGTCCAATATTTGACCCAGAAACATATAGATAATTTATACATATAACTTATTAAATATGTAGTAAATTATTACGTGAGAAAATATTTTATCACATTCGAAACAAAATGGTATAAGCGATTAAGCTTGTAAAAATCTTATTAAATAAGGCTTGTTTAATATAAAATCTATGTATTTTTTTACAAATCTATGTATATATTTATTATTGATATATTTCTTTACAACCGATAATAATATGTCATACTTAATTGACCTGCAATCTTTACTCGGAATGTAATAATCATATTTTTTACACACTTTTATTAGCTTCACTTGTATCAATGTACGCACGTCTTACAACGTAAAAGTAACCGTTTATGTAAAAAGGCAAGTCCGAGCGCTTGGACAGTTTTCAAGAGGCGCGGGTGCAAATCCCGCTGCGTTCAAAATTATATACGTTTTCTAAAACTGTTTTTCAATTTCCTAAGTGTATGAATAACACTTTAAAAACGTTAAAATATTCTACAATATTATAAATTTGTGATTTATATATGAGAGAATTTTTTGTTGCTTGTTGTATATGGTATTCTTATATAATTTTAATTTATTAATTAAATATTGTCGATATATAGTATGCAGTAAATTAAATCATTATATATATATATATATATATATATATATATATATATATAAATAATAAACTACAATCACATTTTATATTTCGTGTCTGCGCAGTTACTAATTCGTGTAGGTAGAAGATGGAATATGAATAAATTTATTTTCTTTATCTTTTTTAATCTTTTTAATATACATTTTTTTACTTCATATTATTTTTTTATTATTAAATATTGTCACTTAATGCGTTCCCAACGATTCTACCAGATCAAAGCAATCTAATTAACTGCAGCTACTTGCTTTTCTCAGATAGCATTGAAGGCTAAAAGTACTTGGTGACATGACAATCTGTTCTTCACTTTTCTGCTGAACAAAGCGGGAGAGTTTAAGTAATTTTAATATAATCACTCCCCCAAGTGGAGATCGAACTTACAACTGTGGCTTTTCCAATCAGACGCAGCCCCACTTTGTGGGTGTGACTTTGTCCTAACTAACTTATTTCATACATTATACATACATACAATTTTGCTGTAATTGTCTTTATTTGTAGTACTCACTTATGTACAATGATCCCACCGTTACTGGTTTTTGACCTCAATATTTTTAATTATATATTTTATTCTTAGGTATATGTGCATGTACGTTTTTATTTTATACTATAATAATACTAATATTTACAATTCTCTCGCGGACATAAAATATTTCCTTAATATTAGTTTAATATGAAATTGTTACTATATGTATATGTTTTTGTAAGCAAAATGTATCTACATAAAAACAATTAACATGTTAATGTTAGGAGCATTTTTATTAGATATAACTCATAAAGCTCTAATAAAACTTACTGAGCATAATTATAGAAAGAAAATTATTATTATTATTTTTATATAGTAATTTTGTATACTATAGTTATAGCAATTGGTTGTCCCCTGAATCATCGTTGCTATACTATTTCCATTTTTATATCTTCCGTTGTTTCGACTGTAACATATAAAACAGTCCCGCTCCCTTAAGTATTTAAAGAGTTTGAGACTGCTACCACCACCTATTCTCCAAGGAAAATACATACCAGATTTCAGTTTTCTATGTCCTGTAGATCCGACTGGATTTTGTCTATCACTCAGTAAGCAATGGACATGTTTTATATTTATTGATACACAGTACTGTACTGTACAGTGTTTTGTGTTTTTTTATTACAATAACGATTTATTATTATTATTCCATTATTATATTTATTATTATATATTCAAATACATTTTTTAAACAAATGAATATTTCAAAATAGACTAGTCTGATTCGCTCTACGGTTTCAGTGATCCAATCAGTAAGCTTTTAATTTTATCTTTTAATTATCAAACTAAATAAGGACTATAAAAACATACTATACTTATAAAACCAAAATAGAAAGAGAAACAACATTTAAACAAAAAAAACAATTTCAACGTTCTCCTTGTAAACTGAACTGGATTAATAAAAATCGAATATACTCGTACTTGAAATAAGATTTATTCAAAATACTAAAGCGTATCGGAGTAAAAGCAAATATAAGTTTAAGTTAATATGCAGTTTCACTTTTAAGTTTAGTGGTTAGGTACAGAGTAAATTTGTTCTACAGCTTCACGCTTTTTCCCGCGTAGTAGGGGGTAGTCAGAAAAACTAAGTGTCAAGATACTCCGTCCTTTCAGTATGCGCCCGAATTCGACATTGCGTGTTGAGAGGCGAAAAATCGCAAAAACCAGAACGGAGAAAACAAAATATATTTAAATGTAATCAATTCCCCGAGTGGGAATCGAACACACAAGCAAATGCATTGCATTTACGTTCAGATTTGCTGCCCCACTGCGCCATGATTGCTGCATTAAGTAAAATATACGTTATAAATAGCATTATTATTTCTTCTCACTCACAGTATGGGTATAGAAAAATCATGGTATCTAATTTAGATTTTTATCGTATTATATACAAAAATCTTATTAAATTGTTTACATTCTATCTCTGTACGTGACTATATGATACGTTCTTCATTATTCTCGTACGTCATATAAAGTACAAATGAAATGGCCAACTAAATTTGGCAATATTATTAATTATGTCAACATTTAAGGATTTTGCCACTTACAATTGACCATATCCGAAAATGCGGTCTCCATAAAATGTTTAATAAAAATCCAGAATACATTCTTTTACTAATGTAAAAAAGAGGGACTGATAAAATCATATTATAAAACTAATATCTGCCCGCAACTTCGTTTTCGTGATTTTTTGTTTGACTGACGATGATCCTCCGAAATAATCATCACGATGAACAACTTTTGTTAAGTTAAGACCGGTTTCCATTACCTTGTAGTATAGCTGGCTTATTATAGTTCTATATCAAGTGTTCCCTAATATTTATACCCCAAGGTAATGCCTAAGCTTAAAATCAATACAAAAAAAAGTTTTATACAAATCCGTCCAGTATTTCTGAAGATGTGCGAGTAAAAACATTATGGTTTTCCTCTTTTATTGTAGACTAGCGATCCCCTTACGACTTTGCCCGTGTAAACTATAGCTGTTTTGTATACGGCGGCCTTTTCGCAAAACAATGCAACTTCTAGAAAAACAAAAAAAAAAATAGAGAAAAAAGCCTATATTCATCCCTAGATCCTTAAGTATCTCTATATAAAATTTCATTACAATCAGTTCAGCGGTTCGGCCGTGATGACGTCACAGACAGAGTTACTTCCTCATTTATAATCTTATATTAGTATGGATTACTTCCATATACTACATGTTAGCATTGAAACTGACCCAAAATTATAATGAATTTCTTTATAGTGGTAACTTTTTTGTCTTCAAGTCTTCCACATCAGACGATTGTAATTTTTTTCAGCTTTACGCTTATTTCTTTCAGCAATATAGACCTAATATAGGCTTTTGGCGTGCATATTATATTGAATGCCGAAATATCTCCATTTTGGGCTCACCACCCATCTTTGTTATGCCGAAGAGAAAAATTTAACAATATATATATATTAACATTCAATCAAGTGGAAATCGAACCCACAACTGTGGCGTTTACTGTCAGACGCTACCCCGCTGCAGAACGAGGGCCACAAAGTTTCATGATTTTTATTTGTTAACCAAAACTGGCCGCCACACTGAACAACTAATTAACTAATTTTATTAATCCGGCATTGACTTATTTCTTATGGTCTATCATGATTCTTTGTCAGATTTTGTTCCGGGTGCCATTCCTATTTTCTAATGGTTGAGCTAGGTAAGAACTATAATAAGTTCTTCATCAGCTCTTTATAATCTTATATGGGTCTTCATCAGATGTTTCAGATCTTTAATTATTAATGTCAATGGATATGGAATGTTTTTTCATGACTATTATTGTATCAGTTCAGTTAGGTTACTTTTTATAATAATTACTATAATTGATTACTTCCACTATAGCATACCGACTTTCGCGTGGTCACCCCACTTCCCTTTATTTGATTAGAGACGAGAGAGAGACATATAAACTAAACGTTCAATGGACATTGAGATGAGATTTACAATATATAATAAGACAATAATGAAATTCAAAATATTCAATTTAGTAACAGATTATATTTAGAATATTTATTGTTTTTTTAACGGCCGGTATGTGAACTATGAATACGAGAATTTCTTTCTCGACCATTTCATAAAATAGGCAAATATTTCATAAAGTGGTCGCGACACGTATACAAAATAATTGATTGTATATTATTTTAAATAAATGAAATAAAAAATTATCGGGAATAGCAAATAATTCACATTTAACACCTATTTATATATTTGTCACTTCAGCAGTCGCACTCGCCGATCATTATTTATATTTCCAAATGGTTAAATAACACCTAAGTATCCTCTGCCATTGACCTTTGCATATATGAAAACCAACATTCTACGTAAATGCGCTGGCCACTGACCGCCAATTCTAGTATATTCGTCAGTTTAATTCAAGTATTTTTTTTCTTACAACACATATTTTACCTATGGATTATCTTGAATACACCATTTGTACAGCTATTTCATGGTTTAAAGTATAATTTTATAAGGTTTTAGACACTACTAAGTAGTTGTTGGCAATTATTTCTTAATACCTAATATTCCTTGACCTACTTTATTATAAATAAATATAAATATATGAATTAACTTCTAAATAAGAAATCAATGGTTCCCGAAATTAGATTATTATAATTTAGTTTATGTTAAAAGCTTGTTAAACTTGTTGCATCAACGTGGAAGGGGTTTCCTGCATTTGTATATCAATAAAATAAAAACTAAATTAGTTTATATAGCAAAAGAGACAAGCATTGAATGGGATGTAAGTACATTTTTTATGTTTACATATTTAAGTTAACCAGTTTTATCGTGAGTGGAATATTTTGATCATAAGAAATAATTCATCTTGAACGGCTTATTTATAATCATTTAAGCCCAATTGTACGTGGAAGTTTTAGATCATTAATAATTAATGAGTATATAATACAGAATACACACAGAATAAATATGTATGGCGTTGTTATTATTGTCTGCAATATATATATATATATATATAAATGTAAAGGTAACTAGGACTTGGTAGTCTGTTGCCAACATCTGAGACGAAATTATATAATATGCGTTTTTATATTATTGCAAAATGTGTAATGTATAATATAACATTAACATAATTATCTACAGATAATTCAAAGTACACATTGAATTAAAAATACTAAAGGGAGGTGTAAATTATGGATTTATGATTTTGAAAATTTTCTATGCTTATTTGTACACGCACAATTTCGGAAGTACGAGATGTATGTATACTATATGTATGACTGAAATAATTTTTATAATGAAATTATTTTTATCATTGTATAGCTATTAAGCCTGTGCGTAACAATTGATTTAACACTCGACGTAGAACCATAATAGACTAGCTTAACTATAATAAATCATTTAACCAATTTTTTTAAAAACACTTATCAAAAGTTGTTCAGTATAATGGACAGTTTCCGTTAAAAGTTAAAAATCAAAACTTGGGGATACGTCGTATAATATACGTCGAACAATAACATAAGCTGGTAAAGGCGGTAAAATTGTGTGCCCAATTTGACTGACAAGATGTCAATCTTGGTTGTGGTAAATGTAAAGTTTGGTAAACGTCCTAAAATCTGTGCGAATCTTCATTAGCTCCGCCGCTACTTCTAGTGGATGGTAAATATTGTGTATTAATAATTTATAGTAAAGTAGTATACCTACGCAAGCAAACAACTCTAGCGATTATTAAATTTTAACTGGATATTAAACAAAGATTCAATGATTTGTTTACTTATCTTGCACTTTAATACGTCAATGTCTTATTAGATATATCTGTTAGAATGACGATAAATCTGTGAGATGGTGATAAATATTTGTAATATCACAAAAAACTGTAAACATCGAATTCGTCACTTTATGACAATTGTAATATAAAAAAAATATGAATAAATTGTATTTATTACAAGCTAGACAACCCAAAATATGAGTAACCTCGATGAGAAATGTAACACTAACTAAACATATTGAATTAAGTATGCAGTGCTTTTACGATTTAATTTATTTAATATGAAATTAAGTTTCATAAGTATAAGAATCGTTGGGTTCGAATACATAGCATGTCCATCTCTATATAGATGGAAAAACTAACAAGCAGGCAGTGAATACAGTATTAAAAGTGAAATATGCTATTAAAAACACGCCCGTAGAATAACTTCTATAGAGCTACATACGAGTATGTATCAATAATAATATATTAATTAGTGTAACTTTTCTCAAAAGGAATAAAAAATAAATAATATTTTATTGATTATTATTGACTTAAATGCTTTTCAACTTAAATTGAATTAAATTATGCTTTACAGAATAATGAAATTCGATCATATAACGTGCTTGACGTCTCTAACTTTAAAATTGTTTGATATAGAGTTCAAGGTTAAACTTCTGTTGGATTTTACAACGTGACAGTATCTATTTCCGGACATCTGTAATGATTTCAAGATTAAACCAGTGTAATTTATAAAAATGGGCGTTATATATATTCATTTACCATATGTATGGCTATACAAAAGAAATGAGTTTGTAATTAAAGATGTATATGTGTTTGTAGAAATTTAAGTATATTTTAATTGACATTTATTTTTTGATTTAAAAATTAAAATATTTTATCATTTTTAAAGTGTTATTCACACACATCGAATAAGAAAAATATATTATACGTTTTTAAAAATATTCAAATACCAGCGACCCGCTCGCGGCTTCGTCTGCCCGCTAAGCTAACGACTAAACTATTTCTTCATTACGCCCACCCGCGTTCATAATTAATTTACAAACTTTGCTTAAATTAATAATTTAAATTGTTGTAACTTTTTTATTTATGAACCGATTGAAATGAAATAAACACAAATGTTAAGTTTAAGAAACCATAATAGTCAAAAGTACATTTTTATCAGTTAAGCCGTTTCTGTGATTAGCGTCTACAAACGCACATACATACAGGTAAACAGACAAAGAGAAAAGAAAATCAAAAATCATCATCTGGGTTTTATTTCATTGATAAATGAATAAAAAAATCTTTCTATATATTTGCCATGAACAGACAACGATCAGTTACATTTTTATTATATGGATATTTGGTTCAAATATTATAATATAAATATATTCAGTATTATCGTTAAGAAAAGAAACTAGATTAATTTGGGTATATGTACATAAACAAAAATGTCATATTACATATATGTAAGTAAAAGTAATATGTTTTATAAACTTTTATATACATATATCTTCTACTTCAATAACAAAAAAGAACGAATTATGGTATACCTGTAGGTATTGGGTTAAAAGGGTATTTTTCCACTATAGATCCTTGATGTATAAACCCGCACTTTGACCGTGAACTACGTGGAATGTCTTGCCTTCAATAACTGCATTCCCGGTGTAAATACTTTTGGGTATTATGAACTTCATCATTAATAATTGATTGGTTATGTATAAATATAATATAAACGTACCTATATTATAATATCAATTATAACTTAACTTAAGAAGCTACTTAAAGAAAATATTCTTAATATAAAAAAAAGCATCACAGACTCGACAAAATCTTGTAAAATGAAACATTTTATGATGTATTGTCGTTGTTTAAATTTAAATTTTAATTAAATGTTCTATATAATTAAAAATTTCAAGCTAAATAATATAAAGTCATAAAAAAAGTAGCGTTATGATAATTTGTACACAGTTGGTATTTTTTGTTCATTATAAAGCTTCGTGAAGCTACTGGGGAATTCCGGTTCTTATTCATTTTCGGATTTTACGTACATTTTAAGCCTTTGATTTTTTTTTGTATCTGTTGCGTTTTGACAAACAATGGAGATCGGTAATTGATAAGTCATATTCACACAGTAATAGAAGGCAGAGAGAACTTGGTCTTAAGACATTCCGATATCTACTTTCCGTACTAATTCAAGATCTAGTGTCATAAGCGCTTAAATTATACGCGCACTTTGTTAAAGTAGATTGGAAAGTAAAAAAAATATTTAGACACTTATTTTTCGCTTTTTGCCTAAAATTGAGACACAATTAAGACCGTGAGTAGCAGAAATCAACGCCGAGCTTTATTTTACCACCGGGATGAAATGTAAATACAGTATATAAATATTGCCTCGAGTAGGGATCGAACCCAGACCCACCCTGTTTACAATCAGGTTCTATCCCATTGTATTACGATGGCCTCATATTTATATTTATATGATATATATATAGAATAGACAATAGAAATAAAATATATGTATATTTTTTTTAATAAACAAAATTTGAATTGTTTTACGGCCTTGATATTCAAGTTTTTATTTAATTTTGTTATGTATGCTTTTTATTACCAACTTCAACTGGAAAAACAAACAACCTACATGTCGCATTATCGTGTATCTATAGTTTATTTAATGATGATATTCTAATGATTCGTTCAATCTATTTTATTATTCAATTGACGACTGTCATCTAATTCCATATTTCCTAATTATTTTTGGTGTTTTTCAAGTAAAACCCGAGTTATTATTTTGTAAAAAAAAAATAACAATTTTATATAAAATAGTCTAAACAAGTATTGCAGAATGTTTTAAAGTACAATTGCTTATGTAATATGCTTAATATCATAATGTAGGTATAAAAGAAATGGCATGTTGTAGAAAAGTCAATATTCCAGTCAAGCAAAATATAACAAAATTAACGAAGAAAAAGTCTTATTAATTACAATACTGTTTGAATTGAAAATTAGAATAATTCCAGCATAATGACATGGTATGGACTTTGTTAATTGTTTCAATGTAAATTATAATTTGTTAGAAAACATTCCATGACTATTATATCGATTGATATGTTAATATAGTTTTAATATGGAGTATATAAACGGTTCAATGCAAGTAAATTCATATTAATATAATTAAGCTGCGGTTACGATTGCTGCAGATGTGGTTTTCTAAGAAAAAAAACTTAACAATACATCTTTGTGACGCACGAACGGTAAAACCTAGCCCTAGTATTTAAATTATTTATATATACTATGTAATTTTCCAAAAGCATAAAGAAATAATGTTTATATTCACTCACGACGATACATTGATAGATGTAATTATTATACAACGTAAAGTATCTACTATAATGAAACTGTAAAAATTCTGTTCGTACATTGACTAAAATTGACAATAAAACAATTTAGACTTTAGAGAGAGTAAAATCATTACTAATCTAATGTCGACATTTTATTATATATAACAAACAAACTTATCTACAAGAGATTCCATTCCTTTATGCGATTACAGCATGTGTCCAAGCATGAATGAAGGTGATATGCCACATTTTTGAATTTTCGCTGTTCTTTGCGTAACTATTTCAAGTGCATATAGATTATTATAAACCGTTAAAGTTACATTTATCTGCGATCTTGTTAAGAAATTTTAGTATTAAATTTTTTTATGAATATTCACTCAACATGTCTCAATTTCGGACAATTTCGGATAGTGGAGAACGGCGTGTCTGAACACTAGATTCTCTCTGCTTCTTTGACGTAATTTCTTTAAAATTTCTGACTGATTGACCAAATTTTCATTGCAAAAAAACGTGTCATGTTGGGTGTTTTTTATAACAAAATGCTAAACATACATAGTTACAAATTTAATTGGGTCCCTAATATAACAATGTATGACTGTTTGTAAGTCCATCCTCCTTTTAAAATTTTACGCAAAACTTTAAACGAAATTTTCTCGACATTCGAATTTTGCGACACATCACCTTCATCCATGCATGTCATAATATGGAAATGGCGTCTTAGCGATGTTGTTGAGCGCGGACATTTTCTTACCTCATAATATATGTGCATATTTAATAATATAAACTGGGGGTACCTCTGCGTTGCAAAGGTGGTATAATTCTAGGACCAATTAATCAACTATAATGGATATTAAGTGAAAATAGTATGGCAAGGATATCAAAACAGACGTTTCCAGTCCCCACTACGACCCCATAAGTCTAAGCTATACTTGTATACGCTTGTAATGATGAAAAATAACAAGTTCGAACTGCGTCGACGGATAAGGTTGAATCTACGCGACTTATAATATAAAAAGTATGTTATTTTTTTGGATTAAGTGAGTTTTTTTATTGTCGTATGATGGAACAGTAGGAACTAGCGTTCTACAAATACCATCTGCGGTCATATTTATTTCTAATACCAAATGATCTCTTTTGGCTGAATTTATAAATATTTATATGCTTTTTGTATAACACATATATTATGCCCTAAACCTTACTTATTGGTAAATGATGGACTGATCATTACAAGGTATGCTGTGTGCATACGTCATTCGTCGTCATAGTCGTCGTTCACACGTACGTAATTACATATTGTTCTTACAAGGTATATTCGAATTCTCGAATGGACATACAATTAGATGGGAAAGTCCAAAACATGAACATTAATATAAATGACGTACATATATACGTCTAGATCATTTTTTAAATATTTTTTATTGCCATATTCATATATACTAAATGACGTTAAGTCGAATAAAAAAAGTTTTACGTTATTTTATTTTACCGTAGCCACTTTTAGTAGTATCGGTACGAAGGATACCGTTTCAACCAGTTAACTTAAAAATGTATTTACTAGAAAGACGGAAATGTGATCGTACAGACTTAAAAGTTTTAAATAAAACGCAGATTCAAGGTGTGCCTTGAATCTGCGTTTTATTTAAAACTCACCATACTGACAGTGTGCTGTCAGTATGGTGATTGTCTCCCCAAGTTAAATAATAAATATGTAATACAATACAATAAAAATTAAGATTTCCGGAGCATAAAATTTATTCAATGTAATTCCACGAATATTTTTTATGAACCGTTTTAGAAATTGATATAGCTTTTAATAGAGCTTATAACTTGATAGAATCTGATTTCTTTAATTTTTGTTTAATTTTTTTATCTATAGTTATAAATGCACTACGGACGGTTAGATTAAGACTTCTGTTATATATATATATATATATACAGTTCTATTACTATATATGTACTTCACATACTTTGTATATATCTACGTATGAATGTTTACGCTTATATTGATTACAAATACTTGTTAAATATGTTAATCTAATAGTTACAAGATTCCATTACGATCATTGACAGAAATCCACGTGTTTTCCCTCACTTGCCCACTTCGTGTGTAGGTACCTATATTTAAGGCCAATTAATGAATTCTCTTAGTTTTTTCCATATAAAACGGTAATTGTAATTAATTTTAATAATAAACACGATTATTTTTCAACAATAATTTATTAACAATCAGTGTTCGATTTTATTTTGGCAATTTTATTTTATTTTATTTTGTCCGTTTTCATATTACAAATATCGTGAGGCTATCGCGGTGCAATGACAACACTGTACAACACTGTCTGATTGTAAACACGATTGGTAGCGGTTTCAATCCTTATTAGGCGGAATAATAAAAAAATATATATTATCAAATCTCCGCTCAACTCTCTGCGCTGGTAAGCCAAAGCTTGACGTTGAGTTTCGTCACTAAACACGCAAAGTCTCGATTTCGGGCGGAAAGTGGAGAACGGAGTGTCTTCTTGAAACTAGGTTCTCTCTGAGTACGCTGCTATGCGGGAAAAGGCGTGACGCTGAAAAAAAAAATGTATACAATAGATTTGTTGAATTCGTTTCGAATGTGTTATATAAAAAAAGTGTATATCCGTCCAAGCCAATTTAACTTACAAGAAAAATTGTATGAAACTTATACACTTTTATTATTCTTATACATGACTAAGTTTAGGTTGGTGATGAATGGCTTTGCTTGTAGCTGTATATATGAAGTCATACTTGTCATTCACGTGGTTATAATTCAACGTTCTTCTTAATATTTAAAAATACAATAAAATAATAATATAATATCAGTTAACACGTTAGTGCACTGAGAAATATAATTCCTAGAACTCGATTACCTAAATACGTAACGCTGCATATTATATAATATATTATATATTGTATTAGAAGTAAAACGATATATAATATTATATTTTTGAACTTAAAAATATATAAATATAACACGAAAAAGCACATAATAATGATTTCGTAGCGCGTCTACGACGTAGCACTGGTATACAACCCTTATAATATCTAAGTTCTAGGTTTAGATTGTTGCAATATTTAGAGAAATTTAAATTTAGGCACTTCACTGATGTTTTGATTAATTTTGGTGTTTATTAAGGCTTTATATTTTTACATCACAACTTGTAATATTGCAAGTGAAGAATTGTTCATATATAGGTGATAGGGCATTAAATGTCCCTCAGTCTTCGTACGACGATAAGTATCAATGATAAAAATCAAAAAATATATTAAAATATATCAAGTGGTTAATCAAAGTAAGTTCCCTTTACCGCGCCAGTTTTTCCTTATACACACACACATATGTTTAAAGCTAGAGTCCGTTATTCATAGACCTAATTTATTTTAACTAATGACGGTATTGTTATTTATATTATACATACAAGGAGGGAGATGGAGATATATTTTATGTGGCATTTAATCATAAGATTCAATATTGTATAAAATTGTATGCATTTATGAGTAGTTGTTTAAATATGTTTAACATTTTGACATAACTGTTATAAAATAACGCACAAAATAAACCTTATGTAAATTTTAGGTAATTTCATGTAAATAAAATCGCTAAATCATCAGGTTTGTCAACTAAATTGACATTATATATTCTTCGTTGAATATATTAATTGACAATCATTTGTCTCGTAAGCTAAAGGCACTCATAAAATATGTAGGTCTCTTTTTAAATAGAATAGCATGGAATAGATTACATTTTTTTAAAACATATCCAGACTATATATGTTGTCGCTGAGTAGTAAAAGTTTTAAGGATCAGTTATATGATTAACATATATCGCTACACCATAATGCATAACACCAGGTTCTTTCTGCGGAAAAAACATTAAGATATATATTTTTTAATACTTAATTAAATTAAAACGGTTTAATTGTTTTTTATTTCTTAAATTTTTTTTTTGTTTACGAAATCTAATCAGGCACACGAAACTGTTATCTATTTTAGTATTATTAATAATATTGTACAAACTTTTCTACGATTATAGTAGGCACTAATAGCAATAAGCACAGCCATAAGTATGTAGACCTTCAAATGACGTTCATTGCTTTCCTTTCAAACTCGTTTTATTTTCGTTTCGTTTAATTCCTTTTACATTTTTTTTAATATAAATTAATAAATAAATTTAATTAATAATTTGCTGCGATATTGTCGTTAAAAATTGTAAAAATTATTTAAGTATAACTCTTATACTTTATGAGTTATTATAAAGTAATATTTGGAAAACATAAAACATTTTTCTTCTGACGTAAAAATTAGCTGTTACTGTCTTATTTACCGTCACAAAAATATCAAATATTTTAAAATATTTTATTATAATTTCTAACTTCGCCTAACGTTGTCGTTTGAATTTACTAAATATACAATGTTCATGCTCCTCCAGCTGTGATATTATTTTAATATTTGATGTCATACAATTTTCTTCATTAGGTTAGATTCTTTAGTAAGCAATAGTCTTTTTGGTCAGAAAGACGAAAGCCAGAAAATAATACAATGGCTTCTATGCATAATGCCTATTATTATTACAAGCCTGTAAATCTAGTGTTAAGTCACTCTGTCCTTTGCTTTCCACCTGAATTCGACATTGAGTTTTGAATGCAGAAATTCAGTAATATTTAATTATGTACATTATTTTTAAATTTGAAAGTTCTACCGGGTGACTCGAACAATGACATTGAGATATTAATTACGTTAATATACCACATTACTGTGGTATTCGTAAAAAAAACCATAGCAAAATAAAGAAATAAATTATCATAAAACTAATATCAACATTGCAAGAACACAAGGCTGTCAATTAATCATCTGCTTATTGTGTAGAATCGAATGAGGCCTTTACCCTTGTCTTGGCACTTTACGGTTTCGCACATATTACGAAAGGTGTGATGAAACTTTTCCAACTCGGTTAAATTAAACGGATATGCTTCCGCGTTGCAGCCTACGCGATACATTCGCGTGGACGATCACCTTGGGTTCCTCAAGGCAAATGGCGGCTGACCTTCCCCACTATACGTATTAATTACTGGCTAAAAGCAATCATGTCAACGTCCGAAGTAGCCTGACATTGGTGACCCTTGGACCAACGCAGACCTTCAGTTAGTTGCTAAATGGTTTTAAGGAGCATTATAAGATAGGTATTCGCAATTATTAATTATAGGACTTGTGCATGCAACTACTAAATCATAATATAAAGCATGCGACGAATATACGTTTAAAATTTGTGAAAATCAAGTTAAGTAAACTGTATACTGCACTTACTTGTATATACGTAAAATAAAATTTACTCATTAAACAGTTAGACAGCTGTTGATGCTGATTTTGTCTGATCAATATTGTTAAATTTAAATGCGCCAGACACCAGCACCACCTTGAGGCAATAGTGACGCAGTAGGACAGTGTTTGACTATTTATATGTTATGACTTCGATTCCCACTCAGGGGAGGTATTATATTCAGCCACTCGACGCGCAGTGTCTAGGATGGGGGTGGAAAATCGAGAACAGAGTGTATTGACACTAGGCTCTATCTGCCTACACTAATATACGGGAAAAAGCGTTAAGCTGAAAATAAAAAAAACGCCATCACACGTCACAGTCTGTGCCCTAGAGTCGGCGGGTTAACGTCCTGAATTTGTATATATATTTTATAATAATATAATTGTAGTCAATACCACTAGGAAGAAAACGGGCGGCCTTGCTATAGCCTAAAATTGTCAGATTTATTAATAAAATCTGAGCAATTTACCAACAGTAAATGCATCAGAAATTATAAACAAGGAAATATCGAATTAACGCATTAAACTATATTATTCACAGAAATCACCATAATTTATTGCATTTATATTAATAATTTATATATTTTTCAGTGCATTTGTAATCAATTTTAGACCTGTCATCCAAAAATGTATATATAATAACGCTATATGCAGATTGTTATTGTACAACGGTATTTGTCAATTAATACTTTTGTAAAGGTTATTGACACGAACGTTAATATCCGCATAATGCTTTTATTAAAATGCATGCAAGTATTCATGTTTTAAAATTAATTACAGTTAAATTTATATAAACTATAGTAATTACTTAGTCTTGCCATAACTATTCTTACAAAGAAAAACAACATTTTTTATTACTATTAAAGTGTGTAAGTTTTATTAATTAATGTAAAACCAATAAAAATATATGAAGCTTATTCGAAATGGTATCTATTGCAATACAGTCCCATAAACGTTGAGGCCAGTTATAAATAGCAGCACACACTCTTTTTCTAGTAAAATTCGTCTTTGCCAATAGTATGGATTGGTTTAGTGACTTCCAAATTATTATAACGTTTAGGCAAGCCTTACTCTCTAAAACTGACCATAAATCATAATCCAGTGGATTAAAATCAGGAGTAGATGACGGCAATCTTCAGTTCTGATGAAGTCCTGAACGTTCGTTTCATCTAAGATTGGTGGTTGGAACTTTATTACCCGGCGCCGAGTCTTGCTGTTAGGATCATTCTTGGTTATTCAACGTGGTTTTGTTAAGGGACTTAGCTACCTTCTAAAAGCATGGCATCAGAAGTATCAAACACCTGAGCCCATGTTTTGATACCTATTTGAAATGAATATGGCTCAGTCACTCTTTCATAGTTAACACCCCACCAGACCACCACTGAAGTCGGGTAATACACACGTTTTATTCTGTTGGCTAATCGGGAAGTTTCTTTAGAACTTTCAGCATAAATACGGTCATTTTGTTAATTATTTTTTTTATTTCGTAGCTTCCGTAAATAAAAAAATCTGTGACCTCCATTTGCTATTTTTTTCAATTATCAGTTAATAAATTACCAGTGCGTCCCTTATAGACTGCAAATCTTTTATAATACACATCATGGTTCTAGGTGCTATCTTCAGGATGCAGGAGGCTTTGCGACAGAATGTTTTCGAATTCTTCCCCTCACAGTTTTGATCGGTTTTTTCATACGAACACTTTCTGTCATTTTGTGTCACAAACACTGGAGGTTTTATTGTACCTATCAATAGTCCGGTACACAAAACATTTACGAATACCCATCGTATGGAGGATTTTAAAAATTATATTTGGCACCATACCTACTTTATGTAATGCAATCACAGCGATTCGGTCCTTTTTATCACCCCACTTTATTTTAATATCTCTCCATTCCAACATATTCGACGCAAAATAACAAACACAATGAACAATCATATAAAAATTACAGACTCCAAATTCAAAAGTAATTTGTTTATTTTTAATTAATAACAGTATTTATGGCCAGACTAAGTATAATTTATGAATAAAAAAAGAAATAAAATGTCTGAACTTATTAAATAAGGTAATGGCTGTTATATCAAGGAACAATACAATATTGAAATTGATATTAGTAAAATATTTTTATGCCACCTTGAATGGATACTTAATTTTGATTTCGTTTTCCATGGTTATTCATTTTAATATAGCTAGTGTTAAAACAAATTTACATTTACGTTTAGTCATAGATGTATAAACAATAAACATAGACAATACAAACCTTAAGATAGTTTTTAATATATTAAAAACGGGTAAATTATTGGGACTAAGCAAATAACGTACAAACCTTCGTTTCTTTGATATCCTTGGTTCGAGACATCTTAGTGTGAGCGATACACTACATACTACCACGGAACAAGCCCATCTGTGCAAAATTTTGTAGAGCGCTACCTTTTTAAAAAGTTTTCAGTGCGTTGTTTGACTGTTAGATGTAAATTTTTGTTGGCTATTAATATAATTATTAGTTAGTTTAAAAAAGTATCAAATAATAATATTCAAAAATAAATATCGAATATAGATGTATCGAGATAAAAAATATAGACGATATAGGTTTTTGAAAAAAATATCGAAATTTGGATATTTTGATTTTTGCCATCCCTAGAACTTATTGTCTTGACACTATGTTCACTAACAGGGTAGTCATACCCTGCTTAACGTAAAAAAACGTAAAGCTTTCTGTGTACCCTATGAAATATGTGATGCTTTATTGTGGAAAGAAAAATATATTTTTAATCTATTCACTTCTTTTGTTTCGTAATTAGAAACACACCATATATATTTTTTGTAAAAGCGTATTTTTTATAAAAAAAAAACAATTTTAGAAGCGATTTAATTGCGATTGCGTAATCAGGATATGTTTATAGGAAAAAATATGTACAAAAGAGTTAATAAATATTCGTGCACACTTTGAAACATAATATTTGTCGATCATTATTTGTATGCGCAAAGGTCGCCTCCGTTAGTACTGGCCAGTACGAGTGTTTGTGCTATGTGTTCAATGTATGACGAAATGTCGTGTTACAACTTACGAATCAAAGTCATGGTTAATATTTTTCAAGTAGATACCATAAGATGGCGAAATTTTCTTTTTTAAATATTACTATATAAATTTATTTTATTATATTACATTGGAAATCGAGTAATTATTTCCAGTCTTCTAGACATTTTATTTACTATAATATTGTAATTTTATTACTAACAGGAAATTAAGACAAACGAAACGAAATCAAAACTAGATGTACGGTACATAGATACTGACTAGATCTGTGGGCATGATAAGAAATTCCAAATTTCTGACATTATAAAAAAAATCTCTACAAATGTGTTTCTGAAGTGTTTCTGAAAAAGTCTAGGTTATGAGTAAAGTTCTATATGAAATATCAATGCGTTTTTAAAATCAAAAGCATATTGAAGAAATCGTGGAAGAGTTCAGAGAATAATTTAGGTATTAAATAAACAAATAGTACTTACATATATATTATAATAATTTATAATTTATTTTAATGTATACGTAAATTAATTTATTAAATAATTATTTAATATATAATTATTAAATAAGTTATGTGCGTCGAATTCATAAACGTGACTTGAACTTAATTGGATAATATGGTTTTATTTTTCATATTTAGTTTTTTGTACATATTATGTATGTAAGAGGCCATTGTGGCACAGTGGGACAGCATCTGACTCTGTAGATTAGTTGTAGGTTAGATTCCTTCTCATAGGATTGATTATATTTCAAATATTTTCGTTTCTTCTCTCTGGTACCTAAAACAAAGTGCGCGGTCTTCAGTTTCGTCAATCAACACGCAATGTCTCGATTTCGGGCGGAAAGTAGAGACCGTGTCTTGACATTAGGTTCTCTTCGATTACCCTGCTATGCGGGAAAAAGCATAAAGCTGTAAAAAAAATTAGTATGTTATATATGTATATTCCGATCTCGTTAGGTCAAGCACGCCCTTTTATAAAAACTAAATTATTTTTTAGCTTTTAATATTATTTAAATTATAATAGTTTTTAATATCTAACTCTTGAGCATTTTTAAATTTTTACAAAGTTAATATATAAATATTGAAAAGTAAAAACACACACATCCTATATCGTTTATAAGGATAATTTAAAATTAAATACGAATCATTAATCAAACATATATTTATTATCTGCTAGGTTATAGCTTGTATGTTTTTAGGACTATTAATACATATTTATAGAATATTGTGATTATCGTTGTTGATAAATAAAAATAAACTTCTTAACCCGGACTTCTAAGCACATATATTAAATTACTAGTTGTGTTCTCGACTTCGTTCACGTGAATGATGGAACTCAACAATGAGTTTTTTGTGTTTAAAATTATATGATGTTAAAAAAATAACTTATTTATTTGAATAAGGATTAATATCATGTTTATACAAACACCTTTGCAAATAATGCATTATTTTAGATCAAAATTAATTACCATAAAAAGTTTATATTGAGTCGACCTTAAAAGATAGACATTTACTGACGCAGACTTTTTTAGAACTTTTGGAGGGGAAAATTCTATCATACATGATTTCGTTGCTGCTTTGCTACTAATGAACGCAGCGTGATGTTATATAGCCTATATAACATCCTACTTCTTATATATGGAGTATCCAACACAAAAATATTTTGAGTTTGAAACACTGAGATTAACGCCCTAACTCTTCAGCTTTATAATATAAGTAATATAATGTCAAGACACGGGCTCCACTTTCCACCCGAAATCAAGACATTGCATATTGAGTGTTGGATCTTAACGCCATGCTTTGTCTTGCCCACCAGAACAGACAAATGAAAATAATTAAATTATCATAATTCCTCCGACTGGAAATAAAACCCACTACCAATCGCTATTACAGACAGACGCTGCCCCCCTGCGCAACAATAGCCTCATATATACAAATCGCATTTATTTATTATGTTTTTCAGCACAGTGCAAGTGATTAATAAACTTCTGCCGAATAGGATCCAGTCAAATGTGACATAATATGTCCATAAATGCAGAAGGTTGTTGATAAATTCATAAGTGTCTAACAAACGTTATAATTATAAGATGTTATTTGCTGGCAATGCTCGGTGTTTCCTGTGCCTAGTTGCACTAGGCACCTGCATAAGTAATATAAGTAATACACTGCGATGTAAGCTTAATGCAATTAATATGTGAAGTTTGGTGTGAAATCCATTGAAGTCTGAGAATAGTATATATATACTTATATGCTTTGTAAAGGCGTATATATTCTATCTAATATCCTGGAAGGAAACTAAATAAAAAAGCTAATTAAATAAATAAATAGATCGAAATTACTAGATAATTTTAATCAAATAATGATATGTATAAAATATAAGGTAAATAATTATTTTAAATATACATATTTTTAAATTCAATTACATACTTAGCGTCTTTGTAGTATACAAGTGTAGTTTATTTATAAGGTAAACTAGTCCGTTCCTTTGTTGAATGAAATTATTTAATTCTCCTCTGTCACCGCCGCGCTGATTCGTTATGAGATAGTAAAGTTGACGCATTTTCAAATTTACATACGCACATTGGTATTTCCGCAAGTATTTAAGTTAACAATTGAGACAACTTTTAAATTTTATATGTAAGGTAGGTGTGGGTAATAATGCCTGAGTAGAAATTAAATTTTATATGATCGCTGTTGTTAATGGTCACTCACACTGGTCGAGAATAACAATCTTACAAATTTGTAAAGACATTTTTATAGAAAATAGCTTGGTAAAAAAGAAAACAATTTTTGTACTAGCAATTTCTAACTTTTGAGGTATTTTCTCATTTAGTTTATAAGTTTTTGCGAATGTCCGTACCAATTTGAACTCAATACCATTTTTTGTATACCATTGAAAAACATTTTTAGAAGACGTATAAAAATTTTAACGCAACATAATTCGAACCCAAGCCTCTTAGAAACTAATTAGTTTTTAATAAATTTGTAATCTATTAAGATAGATAGGCTATATTACTCACACTTACCTTATAATATAATACACGTATATCAGAACATAGATCCACAGGAATATTACCCATTTATGCGAAGAAACTGGTTTTGTTGTCATTATTTTTATCATTAACATAAACAAGTTTTATTTAATGATTATCAACTTAAGATGATAGTTTTGCTGATTTGAATATACAACATCTTAAGAAATAACAATAATTATTAATCATTTGATAAAGGTATGCCACATTTAATATTGGTTACAGACATTTTGTTAACAATTTCCGTATCTTATCTATCTTGTATTTGTAAATAATTTACAGCAATTATTTTACAATTATATATTTTTTGGCATAAGGTATATATAAAGGTACTCAAAAATGGATTAAAGTGAATAAAAATAAAATGTTACTTTAAATTATACATTTTTACTTATTTTCTTTCTTACTTATTTTTAGCATTTGACGAAAGGATTCACTAATTACAAACATTGCTTATATCTTGCGCAAACATTTTTTTTCAAGTATTATTTTCATTTTATTATTGTTATGGTTATTGGAAATGGAATACTTTGTATATTTAACGACTCTTATCCATATCATGCTCGCTTCGCCCACCAATCGAAGCTCGCAATTTTTCCAATCAATAATTCTGTAAACACTCTATATCTAATACAAAAATATCACTCAGAGCAGCGCCGAAACACATTAATATATAATAGAAAATTATATTGAAAATAACGCATCTATTCATATATCTATACATATGTGGAAGATAAGAAAGAATTCATATATATATATATACGTTATACAGTAAAGTCACGCCATACAGTACTCGTATGTCACACTCCAGAAGTTTATTCTTGTATGGCGTCGTAGAAATAATTTGTAAATAAACTGAGCACTATTTGCTTCGGTTAAGTGCTTATCCGACGACGACAATATTCTAATGAATTCTTTATATAATTTAAATACATACTTCACATTTCTAGAGCTTACTTTAAAAATGTATAAAAACATGTTAAATATAAATATAAAGTGATCTCACAATTATCAAAAAACAAAATAAAAATGAATGAGTGTATAATTGAAGATATAAAAAATCATGCATACTTATTATTTCTACAATTTTAAAATCTTTCTAGAGTGATTTCGCTTATTGTTAAAAATGAAATTTTAACCAGGAAGGCAATTAATTGGCTTCTGAAGGTTTTCCTACAACTGTGTATGTTCTATTTATAACTTATTTGTGGCAGCTTAAACTCAGTATCACAGAATGTTTTACAATTGGAAGTCCGTTCTATTTTTTCAAAAAGCCCCTGTTAGTAGTGAATTTTCTCATGTACCTCCCCTATCTAACATATTTAATGAGACAAAAATGCTGCTGTACTGCTCAAATTGTGTCGTAAATAACGCATTATATTTTGAAATTAGTAAAAGATCAAAATAGTTATGTGATCCATCCTTAAGAGATAGGCATATCTATCAGCGCACAATTTTTTCTAAATGCAATTTTTTTTTTAATATACACAATTCCACTGGTTTAGCCAGTGTAAGAAATATAAGCGAACGAAAATATGTTTTTTATGACAAATCTTTGGAATTATTAATTTTACCATACTGAAATATAGGATATATATATATATATATATATATATATATATATATATCCTCATAAATCACTCTAACTTTTAATAGCAACTATCTTTTCATAGTTTGAAAGATGTAAGCGTACACAGCGGATATATTTGTTTTATACTATGTAATCACAATGTAATGTAATGTGAAACTTTACTTAAATAATACAGGTTTTGCGCTGTTACTGTATCTTTTAAGATTGATATGCCATTTAACAAGTATATGTCATAGGAGTTTTGTGCTTTATATATTTACCGGTATTATTACTTATTATATTGCGTCATCAATAAATTATCTTAGTGGGCTGATTAGTTTTTTCTTCACCATCCCTACATAGTATAATACCAAGTGCTCTCCTCCTCTGTCTGTCTGTTTCTGAACTTTCTCACTCTACTAACTCAGTGTAGTTTTTACTGATATGGCATTTCATATTCAGTATTTATCAGTTTATATAGTTATTTTTATTTTTTTCTACGGAAACCGCATCGAAAGTCATGAAAAAAATTATAGTATATATAAGATGTACCTATATAGATATTTTATATATACATCTCGACTATACTATATATACTATACCTACCATGTCAAAATTATCCATTTTTATTGAGTGATTGATGAACAACATACCAGACAGGCAAACAGATATAGAAAAATTGTACTGTGTGATATTTTCGCTTCTGCTATCGATATAACCAATTAGAGCGTCATCAAACATTGCTATACACTTTATTTACATTCTATGTAATTATGACCACGTTCTCATTGTTGAGCTTAGCTTAATTGGCTTCCTATCCGTTTTCGACGTGATATGCATATCCTGACTTTCCTTTTTAAGATACTCAACCACCAAAATATAGGTATATTTCATACCTCCGTTTCCGTTTTAATATCCTCCCCCTCCCATACGTTCCAGGAGGTCTTGTGTTAGTTAAGCCGATGCTTGACATTCCAAAGAGCAACACAAAATTTCTGCAAAAGTCCTTTTCTGTACACGCTGCAGTACTTCGGAACAAACTCCCCAAATCCATCTAGAAAACCCCCTCAATTCTGTCTCTCTTTAATTTCGAAATTAGACAGCACGTATCATTAAATTGACTATATAACTCTTATATTATATTTATTATTGTATATATAGTTATATTAAATATGTATTCGAATAAGTATGTATATATTTATGTATATGTTCATTTATTTGTTCTTTTATTTACAGCTTAATTATGTTTAACATGTAGACATTCCAATGTTAAGCATTGGAATAGGATACATTTATAATTGAGCAAAGAAATCGCTGGAACGTCGAATTTTGAAGCCTTGGATATCTCTTGGATATCTATAAAGAATTTATACATATATATTAACGGACCCAATTAGATTTTTTCTTAAATCTGTCATGTACAGAATTGACTTTTCTATTATTTTATTATATTATACGAGTATATATGTAGATTATTATTAACGTTTCAGTACAATAATTGTTATCGTATATCTAAAATGTTATATAACAGAAATTAAATAGAAGTAAATTTAAATTTCAATGCACTCCCTAAAATACTCAGTGCAGACCTAAGATAACGTGTTTTATGAAATTTGTGTTTAAACGCGTTTAATAAATATGCTTATTTAATCTTTTTATAATGTTATCATTTGTTTGTTATATTCAACTATTATTGTATTAGCATTACGTTATAATATATAATCTATGTGTAAATGAGGTTAAAAGTTAATAACTCACTATTATTTTCTTATTTATCTTGAAATTGAAGAACCACAAATGGCTTTCAATTTATTATTGTAAAAGAAATACATAAAATATAATAAGCAAAAGCGTCTAATGATTGGACGTACGTACGTACTCACGACTTATAACAAATCCTTACTATAGTTCTTTTTTCTTTTGTTTATTTGGACAACTACCTTTTTTGCATAGTAGTAGATATAATATAAAAACAATTATAAATTAATAATAGTTTACTTTTATATTCATATTAAAATAAATATAACAGCCATTTCTTGGTATGCTTTAAAGTATATGCCTAATATTATTTTGAAATCGCAATACGTATCCTCCTCTAAGCCACAATGGCCGCAAATTTGAATGATTTTTTTTTTACGAAAACAGTCTATTCGAGGCGACGTGTGAAATTTATGCACAAGTAATCGGGCGCGGAGATTAAGAAGTATTAAACATCTAGTTTTACCCTGGACGATAACATAAATATATCGTTTATTTACCAAGTTTATTTGCGTAGTAAACGATATATAATTGACTAGTCGACCCGGTGAACTCGTACCGCCTCTAAATTAAATAATGTAAAAAAAATTTATATTTAAATTATTGACCTTTTACTCCGTTTACCACTTTTACATCTATTTAAAGAGTATATGGTGTTGGAGCTCGACGTTGCAGCTTATCTTACCAGACTATACAAACCTATGCAAAAATTATGTGTTATGTACAAATTCCACATGGGAGAAAATGGGTGCAGTATACAGTGAGACAGTAAATTAATGATCCAAAAATTTCGTAAATTTCTGATTTTGTCAAAAACTGACAGTAATAGCCATAAATTTAATTTTTTTTATTAGCGTTGCTTCGATATTGTCGGGTTTAATGACCCTAAAAATCATTTAAAGTATATAATATTACCATTTTTTGTGTAAAATTAAATTTGTGCGGCCTTGTCACCGTCTACTAAGGTAATACCGAACGGAAACCGAAGCTAAAAAAACCATAAGTGTTGTATAATATTCATATCAATGATATATATTTTAACAGGTTATGAAATTATAAGTTTATGTGTAACCAGCGATCCGCTTGCGGCTTTGCTTGCGTAAACTACATTCCTCCTAACTATTTGGTGTTTTTGCCCGCCCGCGTTTTCACTAAAATCACAAACCTTGCTGAAATTTATAATGTAAATGGTTGTAACTTTTTTAATTTAAAATCCAATTGAAATGAAATATACACTAAATGTTAAGGGAAGTTTAAGAAAATACAATAATCAAAACTACATTGAAATCAATTGAGCCGTTTCTAAGATTAGCGAGCACTAACAAACAGACAAACAGAAAAGAAATATATTTTTCCCCCTTATAATATATTTCAATTAATATAAGCGATCAGTTACATTTTTATTATATTGTCCTATGTATAGTGGACGTCTAGTGATAAAATGACAAATTCTTATAAAACATAAATAATAACGTAATTTAAGGTAATGAACATAGTTCGCATATAATTTCATATTAAATAATAAAACCTTTTACATATTATAAATGTTTATTTTACATAAATGTATTTTTTATAAAACAAAAACACGTGAGGAAATTGAAAAAGACATATTTAGAAAACGTATAAAAATTTGAACGCAGCGGGATTATTATACGTCTTCTAAATATGTTTTTTCCTAGGTGTGTAAATAACACTTTAAAAAAATGTTTAAAACTTGCGATTTAAAAAACATACTACTCATACTATTTGCACTGATAATATTATATTGGTGCATCAATTTTTATAATAATACCATTTATACAAAATGTAAATAGCTTAATTTTTTAATAATTGTTTTAACTTCACATTCCGCGTTTATGGAATTTGAATCGGTTCATAAATAAAAAAGTTACAATCATTTAAATTATAAACGTAAACAAAGTTTATGAGTTAAATGAGAACGCGGGCGGGCGATAAACCTAATTAGTTATAGTCGTGTAGTGTACGCAGGCAAAGCCGGGAGCGGGTCGCTAGTATAAAATATAACAACCAATTTTCAAATTATAGCTTAGCTTTCATGCGCATTTAATTTAATTTAATTTAATGCGCTTTTAATGCGTTTGTATGGTGCCTAAGACAGATTGCTACGTTTACACTTTTTATGCGGGTTTCAATACACAAGAGTACCGTTATTTTTTGCTAATGTCTCACCTAAAATACCAGATAATTAATTGATACAACATTATAATGTAACGGATGGACTTAAAACGGAATATTAGAATAAGTGACATTAACAGTTATGTTCTTTAGCGGTTACTAAAACACGATATCGTCGTAATAAATTATAAAAAAAATAGACAAGACCTATAAATGTCAAATATGAGGCAAAATTTTAAGTTAACCTAGCATCTTGATACTTTTCAAGATGCATTAACGCATGCTTATGATTCATAAACAATAATTATTTCAGTCAGAGACACAAAAAAGACATTTGTAGCTAATCAAAATGAAGCTATCCACTTTTAATATGGGAAATGAGTTTTTATTTCAATAGCGTTAAGCATTTTTAAAGGAAATATAATGTTAAGCTAGATATACACTTTTTCAATGGCCCGCGCAGGCTCCGTATGGCTATAGCATCCAGGGGCAGGAGGTAGAGGTTTGGGCCCATATGCAGTATCTGAAAGGTTGCAGAATAGCACATCTACTTGTAAACGCAGCAATTTAACATAATATTTTCGAAAATAGATGATGATAGCTGATGAAGAAGCATTAAAATTTATATAAACTGTAAAAAATGAGTAAATTACGCATTAGTAAAAATTTTTGAACGTGATGGTCGTGGGTTCGATTCCATACTTGAAAGAATGGTTATATTAAATCAATCAGAATGGTTATATTAAATCGAATATAAAAGCAATATATCTGCCGTTTCACATCTAATGTGGGAATCTTAGAGACAACAAAATTACCACTTTAAAGAAAGTTACTATAATTTTAGTTAAATTTTAAATGTCAACATATCATATGGAAGTAATATGTTATATGATCCACGCAAAAGGAGTAGCAAGTACCAACTAGTGTGGAATAAGCTTTAAACTATTTTTGACATTTTTTAAAGTGTTATTCACACACTTAGAATTTCGTAAAACATTTTTAGAAAACGTATAAAAATTTGAACATAGCTAACAACAAAAATAAGTTGTTATAAGGGTATAAGACTTTCGTAGCCGGATGTAGAACCAATGGCTTAGCGGTCAGACCGAAAACTTGGACATTTTCCAAAAGGCATGTTTGAATCCCGCCGCCTTGAAATTTTTATACATTTCCTAAAATTGATTTTAGTTTTAAACTACTGCGTAAAATATTTTTACTTTATCCTTTCCAATATAATTCTTTATATGTACGCAGTTGGTTATTAAATATTTTTAACGTTCTTATCACGTGATCGGCGGCCAAAGGTGAATACAACTTGTCACTTAAAATTGATAAATATTAAAGTAAATTACTTAAGAATTTTTTAAATTACAGCAAATCAGGACTTATTAGTAGTAGTAGTGTTTAAAAAAGCAGAGTAAGTCAAGACACTCCGTTCTTTATTTTCGGTCTTACAAGAGCGGAGAAATAAAAAACAAATTATATAATAATGTTATCAATAATATAATCATGTTGTCGAGTGAAGCTTTTCCTGAAAATCATTTTTAGAAAACGTATAAAAATTTGAAAGCAGCAGGATTCGATATACGACACTTGCGTTTAAATTTTTATACATGAAATTGTTTTTCAATTTCCTAAGTGTGTAAGTAACATTTTAAAAATGTTAAAAATGTGTTCCTAAGTTGACTTTTACTTTTATCTGGAGATCTGGTTTTTGCTGCCGTAAGAAACTTGTATCTTCTGTTGAGACTCCCTTGGAAATGTCTCCTTATGGAAAGAAAGGATTCTGGTTCAATTCAACCCACAGAAGACACAAGTTGCGCCTTAATCACAAAGAAAACCACCCCATTTGTCATATCGCCAGTTTTCAAGAACACTGTTCATAAAGCCGCGTCCAGCATCAGTATGCTAGGTGGGTTTTGTCTCCAGAGCGAGACAGTACTTCACGCCCAAACGCCAATTGGTCCTGTATAGGGCCCAGGCTCGGCCTTACATGATTGAACATTTCTGGGCTGGTGCACCCCAGTATCAGCTTGAACCATTTAATCGCTTACACTCGTCAATGACCCAAAAATCTGTGAAAGGCTCGACACTCTGGCGTGGCGTAGAGACATTTCCTCAATGTGCCTTCTCTACCGCATACATCATGGGCAGTGTTTGACCGGATTCCGCTGAATTTTCTAACCACACAGGCTTAAATATCATCCTCACCATTTGCATACGTTACAATCTACTACTGTGCGGTTTTGTAGGAACTTCTTTCCACGAGCCACACCACTGTGGAAAGGCCTACCACCGTCAATGTTTCATTATTGAAATTAATAAAAATCTGAGCGATCCGAGTTGCCAAAAAGCTCCTTCAGAGTTACAATCAATCAACTCTATTAGTAAAATTTATATTTTTGACACAAGTTCTCTGTACAGCATTAATATACATTAGTTATTCATTTGAATATTTTATGATTGTTAATAATGGCTCTTATTAAAATTCATAGATTTACAACTTTAAATAATATTAAGGCAGTTATTAAAATCCGTAAGATTTTATAAATTGAACAGAAAAAAGAGGAAATAGATAGATTGAGGTATAAAGAAAAAAATAAGGTCCAGCTCAAAGTTTAAGGTGGTATTACTATTAACACGTTCGTGCTTATATTGAAATAAGTTTGTATATGTTTTGTTTTTATTTGTTTATGAATTTCCCTAAATATTGGAGTAGGTACACAGACAGTACTAATATCCTTCCATTTGTTTTCCATCTTTATTAGATACAGTGATGGATATTAATATTGAAAAAGGAATAAGTACTCATGTTAAATTAAAAAAATAAAAATCTTTACTTATGAAATAAATGTGTCGATTAAATTTGAGCATTTACGTCATAGTGTCAGTGTTAGTTACCTACACTACGTATCAGTATCATAAAACAAAAAAGTTCTTATTCGCAGTTAAGAATATTGATCGTAATTTAAGCCATTATATTTTATTGTAACTAGTAGCTGATGCCCGCAACTACGTTTGCCTGGACTTTATGATATACTACTTTCATTGGCCACCTGTTAACATTGAAACTTGGGCCCAAAATTATAATAACTTCCTTTAAAATGGTCATTTTCTTGGCTCTAAGACAAATGTTTACGTATGACATTGTTTTGTACTGACATTGACAAGACGTAAGATTTTTCACAGTTTTTTTCTATCCATAGATAGAATCTGCATAGCAGACTGTCGTATTGAATTAAAGAAACTCAACGCCTATTTTTGTCTTACTGGAGAGAAAAATAGAAATAATGTAAACATAACAATTTCTTCAAGTGGGAATCGAGTCCACGGTTATCGCGCTTACAGGCGCTATCCCACTGCGCCACGATAGCTGCAAAGGCCAAAAATCTATATTTTTGTAAACGAAAACTGCCAACCGCACTGATCAACTATTAATAATGCCACATTTACTTAATTCTTATAGTTTAGCTGGCCTATCATGATTGTTATTAGATTTTCCAGATCTTTTAATTAAAATGGAGGTCAATGGAAAATGCCTATCAAGTTGAACAGTTCATTCGTTCAAGGGTGCATTTACTTATTTTTTATACTTTAGCCGGATTAATATAGTAGTTAATTGGTAATGAATTGTTGCAGGTCTTTATATATTTACGATATACGCGCATCACGCTGAACAAATTTCGCTAAGGCGGCTTTTCCTTATCTCTTATAGTTTAGCTGGCCATGGAAATGTAACATAAGTCCTGCTAGGTGTTAAAAGCTATACACCAATAAAAGTTTAATTGAAATCCGTCCAGCAGTTCCAAAGATGCACGTGTAAAAACAGACACACAAAGACGCAGCAAAATCATAGATTCATATTCTATTTCTGTTTTTTCATCCTTCCTAATTATTTTTTCGTAAGTATATTTAATGTTACACATTTTTATTAACTGTTTTATTATAATATAGACGATTAAAGGATACAGGATGTAGGTACTTATGTTTAAATACTTACCTACCGAATCATTATTATATGATACCTACATGTTTTAATTTTTCATTTAATTAAAATTTTATAATTGAAGATAATGTAAGATGCTTAATTTTAATTAACAATTTTTACTGAGAAATACAAAATATTTTGCAAAAAATAACGGATGATAAACAAACAACAAAAGCGGAACGGTGGATTTACAATACTGACCATAAGACTGCTTACTTTATTTCCTTATAAGTACTTTTATATTTAAAAAAAAAATATTTTATTTAATTGTATAGACAAAGAAAACCTAGTATCAAGACACTCCATTCTCTTTGCGTTGACTAAGATACATTCCGTGTTGAATGCCGCCGCGGTGTCTGGTTAGAAGAGGAAAGAAATAAAAATAATAGAAATTTAATCATTCCTCCGAGTGGGAATCGAACTCACAACCATCGTGTATCATAAGTCAGACACTGTCACCCTGCGCCACGACAGCATGGACATATTACAACAGTAAAAATATCGTATATAATTTTTATCAAGTACAATACTTACTTTACCATACCATCATTAAATTGCAATTTCTATATTCAGTAATCATATATCATTGTAAATTACATTGATTATGCTTGATGTTGTACTTCCTCGGAATGAGGAGTACATCATAGTTGAAGCTCATTCTATTCATTCTTAGAAATATAAATATATATATATATATATATGTAAATATATGTAGGCACCTATATGAATACTCGTATATGTAAATGATAGTTAAAGCAGTAAAAACTATGAAACAATGTAAAAAAAAGGAACTGTGTGAACTGTTTCACTATATGTATATCTGATTGTTTGAAGCCATTGTGGCACAGTGGGATAGTGTGTGAATGTAGACGCGATAGATTGTGGATTTGATTTTCACTCGGGGGAAAGATCACATTTATAATATTTTGATTTCTCCGCTCTGATAACCTAAGACAAATAGATAATGCAATAAATTTACTTTGCAACATGCAATGGGCTTTTGCTATTAATAAGTTACTGCCGATTCTGGGAACTTGCTGCCCTACCCCTGTGACCCCTCGTTTAATCACACCGCTAAAATATCTAAATTATAGACGTTCCTAAATAAGATTCTTGAAACCATTGTATTATTGATTAGTATAGAAAACGAATACCAATAGCTTTCTGTTAGTTTTGTTTTATACACGCCACAGAAGCAATATTTGACAGCAATTTCTAGATATTTTTTACATTAAGATTGTTTTGTCCTTGTAACTTAAATAATTCTTTAAATTTCTGCATATTAAATAAAATTACATTTTGTAACAAATGTTCGTACAAACTAGTATATTTTAAAGTAAACTTTGGTTGTTATATTGTCTGTTATCAACTAAGAAGAATATATTATATAGTCAATGAGTAATATTTATAACAGTTTATGGCGTTTTATATAGTTTAGTGACAATGATTATTAGGATCTAGGTCTACGAGGCAAGTCGAGGTTGCATGACACAATTCTAACGTGTAATCATCTTACAAGGACTGCGCGAACGACTACATTTACGTATTTCCCAATATGCCAATGATTTGCAATATCAAAGGTAGCTTATATGGTATAGTAGAAGTGATATACATGTTATTTTGTAAACAGAATTAATACGCAAATTAGTTTTGTTTTCTGTTAAAGGCTAAGGTAAAGCTAATTATATGTAATTTTAATAAAATAACTATAAATAATACGCCGATTAATAAAATTTAAGTATTTTAAATATTTTTATCTCACCGCTCTGGTACCTAAGACAAAGCGAGGCGTTGAGTTTCGCCACTCGATAAGTAATGTCTGAATTCGAGTAGAAAGTGGAGAGCTATGCGAAAAAAAATAATAAATTTTTTTTAAAAATTAAAAAAACTTACGAAGGATTTTAGTTTTAGTAGACAGAATATATTATGGTGCATGCCATTTCTAAGTAAATTACTCAGTCTCATTTAAACTTTCCATTAAGACAAAGTTTAGGAAATAGTTACAATAATATCTAAAGTTACTATTTATGTTATAATTAATATATTAAAATCATCAAAATTTTATTAAAAAACAATCTAAAATTAATTCAGAATAAAATTGTACGGATATCGTATAAAATTGTATAAATACGTGCCTGTTGTTTCACAAATAAATTAAAAAAATGTTATATTTGTGACAATGAGCTTATTACGAGTATGTACTTTGATGTACGTCTTCCGTAAAGTCCGCGACTGGTGAAGAGTATTTGAATTGAATTCCAAATATTTTTATATTCAAAACAAACAAACATCAACGTATGCTTATGCTAGATTGGGAACAATATTACCTTGAATTATATTACACAACAAGTACAAAAATATCTATTAATAACTACTATTAACTCGATAGCCATAATCTAGAGTCCAGAACATTCGCTACTCAAAATTTTGGTTCGTTCTGTAAAAAGTGTCATTATGTCATAAAAACGATAGTTACATACGTAATAACATAAATCCTAGCTTTAAGATTACATTACGACATTTATTCATAAAAAGGCGTTTGCGTCAATATCGTTTATTAACATTATTTTAATGCTTGATCATTGGCGTCAGTAAAATAGTTTCTAAAACATAGATGGCGCACATGTACGTTAGGGAAATATTTTTCTTATAAATATTCTAAACAAACTTTACACAGTGTCGTTTCACTCCATTCTCCGCTTTCCGTGAATATTGGTTGCTTTAATAGGATCCGCCGATGGTAGGAGGTTTTGGGGTCCCCGGCGGAAAGCCTCCATCTAGAGCGCTGGGTCAAAAGAAGCTTCGGGGTCCTGACGTTCAGGCTGGTGCAGGTGCTGACGGGGCACCGGATTGCACGTCGGAAAGTGTGGCCGGTGTGCAATGAGTATGACGAGCCTATCGGTTCGGCGCACACCGATTGGGCCCCACAACTTACTACCCAGTGTGATGAGGACCATGCTGGAATGTGAGAGGAATTGGGCTTTGGAAGAAGTCCAAGAGCATCCTGAAGGCTACGGTGGCGTCGTAGTAGCATGCGCGAGCGTTCCTGCGATGTTTCCTTGGCTAGTGGCTAGTATCGGGCTGGCAGGTGAGTCCCACAGTATCATTGTCTGTATTTGTCTGCCTGCGGTCGAATGGTCTGCGTAAATTGCACGTTTAACATTTTTTTATTACATTTCAGCTTAGTTGATTTCATGAAATATTACCTACTAAGGCTACAAAATTTTCAAATATGATATGACACTTAATTTAACATAAAACTGTTAGATTTACATCAGTATAAAAATCCTTACCGAATTAGGCATTTGTTTATACAAAGATATTTTTGCAATAAAAAATAGCCATTTTAAATAAAATGTATATATTATTAAGAAATATAAGCGTTTATATAATTTACTAGTAAGGTCAATTCGGTTCGATATATTAATGCAAAAAAAATAATTGTAAATTTAAATTTAGTTTTTTTTAATATTTATAAGATACACAAAAAGGATATACAATATAAAGCAAACACGACATTTTGTAAAATACTTTATTAAAATAATAAATAAAGGTCGCAGCAAATATTTGAGCATAGTATTCCGCCCAAAGCAACCGTTTGCCGTTCACACAACACATAAAGCGTTAACACACAAAAATTATACATTACAAAAGATCCCGGTGACGAAACAATTAATATATCTTACATAATAAACCTTCATGTTGGTTCCTTGCTGTTGAGCCGCCTATTTATTACTACTTTAATAATACGTATAAAACGAATCTTTTACGGGACTATTATACTTTATTTCATTACTAATTTTCGAGATTAAATATTTCCCATCAGTGGCAGCTCAACACATCTGTAAAAATTGGGCGAATTCCTCACAAAACATTGCAAATTAATTAAATATATAAAATGGGTTAAAATATCATTTTTTCTTACATAATATAATGTTCAAAAGAATTATATAATAAATGCTTGAACATGGAAAAATTATTGCAATCATTGACACTGGATGCGAAAAATAATAATATGGTAACATTGTTAATTTAAGAATATAATATTCCACGAATAATATTTACATAAAGGATGTGATATTTCTGTATATGAGTGTCGTATAGAGTAGTCGTATACAGAAATACTTGCTAATATAACCAATGTGAGTAAACTCCTCCATTGTATGTACAATAACATTAAAACATACTAAACGCTTTCACCAATTACACATTAAAGAAAAATTATTCTAATCTCCGAAACCGATAACATTTACAAAATAACTATTCGTTTAACATTTTATAGTCTAGTAAATAGTTTTTGTACTTAAAATAATGTAAGGCATTCGATGACACAATTTACAAGGTCGAATGGGACATTGTGCTAATTTCAATTTTTTATTGTATTTAAATACAATAATTGATTGTAATAAACAAAATACGCGACTGTCCATAAAAATAATTATATAAAGAAATTTGAAACAATAAGAAAACTATAAAAGAATTTTTGGTAACAAATTGTGTAATTGAATTAAGAAACTGGAAGTCGTTTTAATTTAAATGCTATTTCTATTACTAGCACCATTTACCATTTTTTTTTAATTGTGTTGACATAGAAGGAAACGACGTGTTAGTAAATCTTTTAAGAAACATTTTTAAGTAGAACGTTACGATGTCATTGGGCTGTATGTAAGAAAAGGTATTGTAAAAACAACTCACATTTCTGTTTTCATATTGCAATTTAAGTGTACAAAATAATATTTAAATATAGTACGGTTGAGCCCATTGCGAAACAGTTTACCATATTACATACTTGTTTATACATACATAAGTTTAATATGAAAATATATTCGCGGTTAATTTGTTAATAATACAATAAGGAAATTATAAATAATTATTAAAAAGTCGTTAATATGATAATGTTAAAGAAAATCAATAATTATATTTGGTTAAACATTTCCTCCATATTAACTCTGTAGATGTAGATATTAAAAATTGTCCACACCGATCGCCTCGACCGACGAAGCGCATTACAATATAACAAAGTAAATAAGGTACACGACCATGTTGAAATTGAATTAAATGTTAGTCACAAACGGCGCGCTACGACAGCGGCCGCCGCCGCACGAACGCGTCCGCCGACGACGACGCGTACGAGTTGGGCACCGAGCCCTCCTCGTGCTTGTAGCCGTTGTTGCCGCTCAGCGGACTGCTGTCGTCCATCACCGTCTGCAACACAAACGGTACACGTCACCAACGACTGTTAGGTTAGAATATTATCCGGCAATGTTGAGGGATGCTAGGACATTTCGGCCACTACTTTATGCATTTCTTTTTGTTTAATTTCTTCACCTTCTTTTATCCCCAAGTATCTTTTGCCCCTTATTTGTAAATAATCCGTTGTTTAGACGTCGCCCATATCCGTAATTAGTCGAAACTTTTAAATGGGATTCGGTTAGTTTTTTTTTTAATACAGAAATTCCATAGTTTCGGTTACGGTTCGGATTGGAATCTCCGATACATCCCTGGTTGTAATTTTGTCTCTTTTTTGCAGAACAATCTCCTTGTGTCCTCCATACAACGTGCCAACGGGGAGGTGATAAGTGCTAACTCGCACGTCCGAAGCGCCGTAATAAAAGAAATAATTAACTGAACACCTATTTAGGTTCGAGGACGAAAGGGAAATACATATACTGTACTGTTTAACGACTTTTTAACTTCATTCAGTATAATGTAATCTTTGAATCCTACGGCGAATAAATCTCAAAATGTAACTTTTGACACCAAGAGTAAACCTACTAACAGCGTATTTAATAAATTATCAGGATAGACAAAAAAATCTTTAAAAAATATATATACTTAATGAAAATCAACATTTGGTTTATATAAATCAGCTAGCCACGAACAGTTTAACACATCACGAGATTCTGACAATTTCCAAAATAAAACCCACAGTAACTGTCTTTCTTTCGTATTTTTGATTTTAAAATGCGGCATTGTACAAAGAAGTTATGACAGAATTAGTGTAAAAATTTACTTGGCTAGTTAAAAATTTAAATTAAGTTAATGCTAGTAATTCAGTAAAAAAAAATGCTAAAATGAAAAATTATTAATTACAGCTATATTGTTTTACAGCTTTAATATCGACGTGTAATTTTGTTGCAATTTGTATAAATTTTCTCATCAATCTTTTATTACCTTACTTTTTATGATAATTAATTATTTAGTGGAAGTACCTTGAGCGCTAACTATAAAATAATTAGCTACCTACATGTAACATTGAGCTTATATATTATCCTGCATTCTTACCACCTAAAAAATCTTAAACAGAACACCAAGTTCGGATTGAAAATTCAAAAAAGTGAACACATTTAAATGCGTTGATACCGAAACCAATCAAATATTAATGGGTCGGTCGGATTGTTAGTTAAGCAACGAATATGCATAATTTGATTACTAGCTTGTTTACGCTGTTAAATAAATTTAAAATGTAAAAGAAATAAAATATTTTTTTATACATATTTAAAACGTAAACAACGCAATTAATTTAAAAATATATAACACTATATTTTTCAATCGTAGTATCCTTGACTACAGGTGTATAAGTTAATAATGACAATTATTTATATTTGTGAGCCAACTTCTCCTATATTATTTTGGGGTAGACAGGAGTATTTAGGGATGTGTCACAGCGTGAGGTTCGTTAAGAGGCACTGTCATACATTGTATTTTTAAATAAACTATTATTCAATTAGGATATGAAAAATATTTTCAGAAAACGTATAAGAAATTCAACGTTGCGGGACTCGAACTCGCGCATTTGTACCGTCCAAGCGCTCTGACCGCTAGGCCATACGTTCTACATCCAGCTAAGTCAAAATTTTTATGCGCTTGTTACATAATTTGTAACGTCACTGTAGATCCGTGTTCAAACCTACGTTATAACTATAATATGTAAAATAGTAATAACGTATTTCTTATATTATATAGTATAATACGTGTAAACAAATATTTCTAGATTGGGATTTGAACCCATAAGTGTTTCAGGCAATCATTTCACAATGACGGCGAAATTTACTAAGCAAGCTATGTGTACACATAAAGATGATTTGTTTAGTGGATTTAAAATAAATCTATGCTAATAAGTCAAATTTTCTGTGTATGTATTTACATATAAATTATGCATTGTGGTATTTACATAGTTAAAAGTAGCTTGGTACTTGTTAAATAAAACGTTTTACTAACTAAACTATTAATTAAAAATTATTTAGAGGCTCCTCTATTGGATGATATATATCAACCTTGCAGATTTCTCGTAAATCCGCCGCTCACCGTTTTTTTTTTTTGCTTTCAATTGGTTTTTTGTATTATTTAATCACTTTAAAATATTTATTTATTACTTTAATGAGCTTAATAGCAGAAAGTTCTAGTAGTATAAATAAAACGAAGGCGACACTTACCATGCAAAGGCCGTTAGTCTTAGATTTCCTTTCAGCCTTGTTATATCTTGCTTTGTAGAAGTCGCTGAAGAGGAATAAGAAGAGGAATCCATGCATGGCGATCCAGTAGACGAACACGCGGGGGTATTGGCAGGACGGTCGGAATAATACTTGCAACTGATGACTGAAGATCAACACGAATTGGACCTGTATTAAGGTACACATTAAAATCTATACTTTAAAATTAAGTTGTCCTAGAAATTGAAAAATATTTTTAAAAGACGCATCCACTACATATAAGGTTTAAGGTATGTTCGTATATAAAAAAATTGCGTATTGTTTTACAAAGCTAACTTAACGTTAGTTTTCAATAATATTACTTGATATTTTCAATCGTATTGTATATAGACCGCACTACACTACACAAGTCTTATAGAATAACTTCACTGATATCGCGAACTCATTTATTGACTAACACAACATTGACGACGGTCATGAGTTCATCATCTTTATATAATTCACCATGGTCATACTATACCATTGATCCTGAATAGAAACGAATAAATTACCTTCAATTCAATTGGCAAGTATTTGTTCTTCAATGTGCTTGTAGAAGCGAGGTTAAAAAATTTGAAAAATCACAAACTTGGTTGGATTGAATAATATATTTAATATTATCTAAACTAATATTGTATAAAGGAAACATTTATTTGTATGTTATTGATTTAACTAAAAAATGACACACCGGACTTTTTTAAATTCTTTCCCCGTTAAAATTGAAATCCCTATTCAAACTTGAATAATTTAACCCAAGGAATAAAAAAAAGTGTCCTAAAACGTCTTTCATCTGCTTCTAGTAATAGCTTAATGATACCAAAGGTTTAAAAATAAGGGGCAGCGCGGCCGTTGCGTCGGGTCTTAGTAAATAGCGAATAACGGCGGCCGGAGAGCGGTAACATAAAAATATTGCCTTGCCTTGTTCTAGAGTCACTAATAAATGTAAGTAGCCTGGTCATTTTTAACACTAAACAGAAAAAAAAACTATTAATATAGAGTAGGACTTAACTATATTCTAATTTCCTAACGACGATTTTGTTAGAATAAACTAATTGGGGTATCCAGGTCTAGACTTAGACTGTATTGTGAGATTGAGTAGGAAGAAATTCAAAGCAAAGTGGTTGACCACTATAGAAACTTCTCTCATCAATGGACACATATTTACTTTATTCCATCAAAATGTAAGTTTGTGATTCAAGGGAGAATACGAAAAAGATATAATTGTGTAGTTAACGCGGGCGAACATTCGAGCAGGTCACTAACTTTTATACAAAATGGCTAGATTACTTATAAATTTAATTATCGTATTAAATTGAAGCGCGTATTAAATTGAAGCACTGTAGCAAAACAAGTTTGTGTTTTTTTTTCTAAAGTGTAATTATGCATTATTTGCTATGTTTTAATAAAAAAATAATTAAAAATTAATGTAGTTCAGAGCAAGTAATTTATAGTTGAATTCGAAACAATAAAAATATTAAAAAGTACGACTAAGTTACGATTTCTCAAGAGCAACTTTAATGCTCATTAAAAATGTAGTAGCATACCTAATTTTGTAAAAAGAGATATTTTCTAACATGAGTGAATTGAATGTTCAATCATTTATATCAAATTAATCTATTGTGGATTTGCCCTTTATGGTACCAAAGATAAATTCCGTATAAAAACAGACAACTAGTAAATGTTATTTAAATTATTTATATATATACTCGTGGGAACTATCTAGAATATATCATTAAATAAAAAAAAAGGTAAAAAGATGATATCAAAACTATATAAAAACTATGATTGTTTTACTGGGTACATTTATACTTATACTACACGGATGCAGTAAAAAGATATGGTCACGTTAAATTCATATGAAGTGTATTGTGTATGCATATTATATACAAAATCATAATTTTAAGTTATCCTAATTTAGCATAAAACAAAACACTGTAAAATGAAGCTTTTCAAACCATGAATTATAAAAATACATGAGAAATAAATAATAAAATGTAGTATTGTTTTAAACACGCGTTCTTTAATATTATTCAAAAAGTTCTCATCAAAGAGAACGGGGAGTTTCACTGTTTAGATTTTTTTGTGTTTTTTAACATGTGTAGCTAATTAGTTAATAAGCTTTAGAATATAATAAAATTTAATAAGTCATTGTATTATGTCTAATGTAATTTTTCATTGTTATTTTACTGGTTTTTGTTGAATAAGTAAATATGAGTAATTTTCTTCGCGGAAAAGCTCTTAATATTTAACAATGACATGTCGTTCCTTTTAAAAACCATATTTTATATTAACTGGACGTAAGTATGTTTTGTTTTTGTATAGTCATAGTCAATGTACATTAAGCAAACGTTCTAAGAAGTCATACGTATGACGAATCTATATAAAATTACTTGCTAAATGTTACATTAATTGCTTAATGTTAGATATACCTATGTGCGATGAAATTTAATTAAATATTAAGTATTGTCTACAGTTTTGAGACTCCATTAATAGCTTATTGTTCACAGAGACTAGATGTATATTTTAAAATTATACACACAGACAAAAAAATGGTACATATTTAAGAATCGAAAATTTAGCAAACTTAATATCTTCTTATATGTTACAAAGTATTACTGTAATAAGTAATAAATAACTTTTGAAATTAATACCACTACATTTTACAACAACACTAAAACATATTTAACGTAATATGGTAAGGAGACATGAATCAATACGTGTCTGTACCTATACTATGATATATAATGTTCAATATAATAGCAGCAAGATATTCTTACCATCTGGAAGGCTGTCAGGTACTTTTTCCACCAAATATACTTTTGATATTTGGGTCCCATCGCAGATATCATATAATAGAAATACATAACGATGTGGACAAAAGTGTTCAGCAGAGCGAAGAAGGTGCTGTGACCACCTAAAACAAATAAAAGGAAAATATTATATATATGCTAGTAATTATAGTTTAATATATTTGTAATAAACATTTGAATTCATTTGTTTAATATATTTATACGTTACAGAAATATTTATTATTAATATTCATGCAACTGTCGGATTTTGTAAAATAATTGAGAAAATCTCCCAGTACTTCAGTTTTCGTCCTTTTAGCGTGTAAGATGAAAGTCAATGAATGCCGCGCTATATTATAAAATTTACTGGGATTCAAACTAGTAACAATAGAGTTTATCAAGATACGTTCTTACTGCGCCAAGATGATTTACTAATACTATAATTTTCGTACTCTTTTATTCATTTTTAAACTCTCACATACTCTACTTTTCGAAGAAGAAATAGGAAAATAACTACATCTCGTTTAAAACAACTGTGCCAAATAATCATTTGTGATAGTCTCATCAATAACCATGTATGTTAAACAGTCTCGGAGAAAAACGTTTCACAGGTAAAGCAAAATCGTTGTTTCTTGCTTGTTAAGAAAGAAGAATAAATATGATTTCTTTATTTACATGATATCCATTTATCGTTCTACTAAGCAATTGGCGTCTCAATGATAGACGTGCAAAGGTATATTTTAATTGCTGTGTATAAACTAGATTTATTACTTAATGAAGAATCTAGTATAAAGTACGCCGTGGCCTGTTAAATAACAGGTTAAAGCTAGAGGCTAACAAGTATTAAAACGTATGGTTAGATGACTTTTTATAATATTGTAGAGAAGTCAAATTATTATGATCTTGACACCCATATACTTTGCATACTTATATAATATGACAACTTTGCAGAGTGATTGTAAATATAAATATGCTAAGTTTTTCAAATATATATTTTTGCCAAAATCAGTAATGTCACTACTAGACTAGGTCTTTAAATCACTTAAAAGGTTAATGTCTTGAAATGCACTTGGTTTTAAAACTAGTATTATTTAAGATTTCGCTTTATTAAAATATACGCGTGACGTCGCATCTCTATGTTCACACGCAATGACAGTTTCAACTGACGCTTTTAGTATTATATATGTATTGGCTTTTGGAAAAGGTGAAAATGTGATGACTTGAATTCGCACTGAGCAACTGTTGCAATGAGACACCACAGCAGTGAGCGCCGCATACGACTGGTCGACGTATCAAAAGTATTGTAAATAGATATAGTATTAACATATATGTCTAATTTGTTGGAACATGAGAAAATCCACATTAAAGAAATATTAAAGGCGAGACAATTGATCGAATGTTGATTCCATTTTTAGCCTTTCTAGGATGCATGACATAAGTGTTAATTAAACACATATGTATGTATATAGATTAGTAGGCGTTAATAGTTTAAAACGTTACCAAGAAAACTGAAACAAATATTTAATGTACAGTAGCTGCGGTACAAATATTTGTATTTGTAGTTTTGCGTACGAGTTTCGAATTAACACTCATATAATTGTATAAGAAATTCATTGTAAAATTTATATATGTTAACAAGAGTCGCACACACTTAAGTTGATTATTATACCTATATTTTATTTTTTATCTGCACTGTTCTATTCGCTTTAAATTTGAAGTAAAATTTATAAAACTAAAATTTATAACGATTGTTTATTAATGCTGTTATATTATCCATCCATAAACATTTAATGATTCTTTAAAATATGGTTGAGTAAGAAAATATGAAGACAAAAATCAAGGATCTAAGTGCTTGTACAACAAGGGGTTTTTAGAAATGTATAAAATTATTAACGCATGACTTAGCGGTCAAAAAGATTAGATAGTTACCAAGAGGCGCGGTTCGAATCTCACTGCGTTAAAATTTTTATATGTTTTCTAATAAATGTATTTTCAATTTCCTTAGTGTGTGAATACCAATTTTAAAAAATACGCCAAAAGTGTCATAATAAACTTATAGTAGACATAATCAGTGCGTTATGCCCGTAAGTTATTTAAAAAGAATTATCTTATATTAATTAAATAATTGGATAAAAAATCATACAAAAACAAGACATGTTATTTTTTCGCAAGTACATTTTACAATTTAATATATATAGACTGATAAACAGGCAACGCACAGCTTTGACTTATGTAAGTGCTTTTAAGAATGTAGGATGTTTTTAAAAAAAAAATAAAATGGAATTCACATTTCATAATCCATACAAATGATTTAACGGGTAACAACTTGTGTATTATATATACATGTATTAAATATTTTTTTACGTACCTGGAGCAAACTTAAGTCCGAACCAGACAGACATTGGCATAATACCATGGTGGATAACGTGGAGTGTTGACACATGCTCGTTCTTCTTACGCAGCACAAAGAACAGCGTATCGATAAATTCCGTAAACTTGCTGAAGTAGTACCACCAACACGTGTTCGCCATCTAAATTATTTTGTATCGAATACAATCGCTTTCATATAATTGCCGTCCGAAATCGACGTATTGCGTGTTGAATGGCGGATGTCAACAAAGAGCAGAGAAATGAAAATAATTTAAATACAATCATTAAACCGAGAGGGGATCGAACCCACATCTATAGCGTTTAACGTCCACTGGACCACCATCTCTGATAATACAAGTATTATTTTGTATATATGGAATTATAATTTTTTTTTTTGCATAAAAAACCTTTGCAATCAAAAATACGATTACTTTTGAAAAAAATGTAAACCGACAAAACGTCAGCAAAAAAATTTTAAATACGTATTATATGTTTTTTTTGAGTGGAAAAATTACATTTAACAAAAAATAGCAGCATGAAAATTGTCTGATCACACATACGTGTGGGTTTTTTTTACTAAATCCAAATAATCTTACGAATGTTTGTTATTGGTGAGGTAAGACAGCTTGACGTATGGATTATTTAATCTCGATATTAGATTACCTGTTCGCGATCAATTTTGTAAAATTTTTAAATTAGGTAACATTCTGGTATATTTTAATATTTTATGTGCGTTTGCAATATTTCGAAATTAGCTCGTCATAACGTAATATAGCATTTCAAATACCGGTTGAGACAAGGTTCGGCTTTTTGTGCTCAATTCTTTATTCCGGAACGCACTTTTATACATTAACACTCTTTAGTGACAATCACTCCTAGTTAGATATAATTAATACAATGCATAAAAAAAAATCGCGTCTCCTTTTTCCCGTTTTCCAGCATAGCAGGATAGTCAGACAGAACCTAGTGTCAAAGCACTCGGATCTTCAAAATAAAACCCAAAATCTAGACATTGTCGTGTTGAGTGGCGGAACTCAACGCCGCGTTTTGTTTTACCAGAACCGAATAGTAAAAATAATTTAAAATATAACCATTCCCCCAAGTGGGGAACCCACAATCAATCGCGTTTACAGTAAGAGGCTTTAACACTAACACGATTTTTATAATTACATTTATATTAACATGTTAATAAACATTAATATTTTTCATCTTCCAAGGGTATTTGAACGCATTGTGCAACTTTAAAACTCATAATATACATATGTATATAATTTAGTATTTAACGCTCAGTCTCAACTCCCTTATAGTTGTATTAATACATTCATTGTATTAATAGATTATTGGAGGCCATCGTGGCGTCGTGGGCCTGCTTCTGACCGCGAACGCGATTGGTTGTTCGATTCCCACTCAGTGTTATGATCATAATTTATTTATTTTCATTTCTCCGCTCTGGTCAAAAAGACAAAGCGCGGCGTAGAGCTCCACCACTCAACACGCAATGTCGTGAATTCGGTCCGAAAGTGGAGACAGAATGTATTGACACTAGGTTCTCTCTGACTACCCTGCTATACTGGAAAACGCGTGAAGCTAATATAAGACAAAAAAGTAAGATTTCTTCATCTTCTTAATTGAATAGAAATAATTGAAAAGTTGGTTTGTTTGAAGCCAAAACTGAATATTAAATGACTAGGAGCAGGTAACATTATTTCAAAGACCGTTTATCTCGGACCAAATACCCAATTCATTATTCTTGAATAGCGTATAAAAGCAGAGAGGTCATAAAATTTTCATGCAAATTGAAAAGTCTGCAAGTATAGCGCTTGGTACACATTAGTAGAGTGGCTTGGTTTTTCAAATATACTTTTTATAAATATCTAAATAAATTACTTCGATATACTTACCCTCATCGCTTTAGGGCTACGAGAATAATCTACCAGTTGACATCTAAAATCGTAGTGACCCCACCAGCCACTGGCCAAATACTGTGAACAAATATTTTCATATAATATACTAAGCTTGTACATAATATAAACACATCATAAATTATCTAATAATTAAATGCAATAAATCTTTTTAGATGAACAATTATAGAAATTATGCAGGGTTTTCATTACATTTAATACATTCCAATGTACTAAAACTATTGTTATAAATGAATATAACATAACAAAAGTACATTAATAAGAAGTTTCACGAACTCGACATACAAAAGGGAGTAAGAACACATTTTTTAACACTTTAATGGACCTCAGGTAATATATTACTGAATTATATATTAGCAAAATAAGAGTACGCGCTAAAATAATTTATTTTAAGTTTAAATAAGTAACAAATAGGTTTTCTAATTTCTTATGGTTTTTGTTTTTTTTTAATAAGTGAGTACGGTTTCTTTAAAATTGTACGCAGTTATTAGTTATTATTGTCTAAAAACCCATATATTATTTGGCATCCATTATCGCTTAGTGTCCTTACAGACCAAAAGTTTGAATTTACGTTTGCTTCGATATCATTGCAATAAAAAAATGAAATTCATATCTTAAGTGGGATTGAAGTTTTTCAAGTCAAGTACTTAGGAGGAAAATATGTAAATATAAGATAAAAAAAAAGGTTTACGTTTAGTGACACAGGACATATCGTATGAACTTAACAGTCAAATCTCGTTCACAGTCCTTGAAACTACAATTTTAATGTAAAATTTTTTGTGTTATCATTATATAAATACGTTAGGGAAAAAATTTGGACTCTTTTTTATGTTCAATGTACTTATTTTAAATAATTTTATATAATAATTTACCTATATAACATTTATTAACAAACTAGTTAATATAGAAATACTAAAAGAAATTTCATCAGAATCACAGAAACATAAAAAAATATAAGAAGCAATTTATTTAATATAAGGAAATTCATTTAAATGTATCATGAAGAACAATGTCCTCATGTACTATTTGTGTTTTTATCTCTAATACAATATGGAGTATCTCACTTTATACATAATACCTAAGTAAAAAGGCTAAAAAAAGATCTAACAAGAAAATAGTCGAAAATTTAGTCGGATCGAAAAATAAAAAAAATAAAAATGTATATCTGCGTAATAGTTATAAAATTTATATAAATAATAATATATAAGTAAGAAACATCTTACCTCGTAAAATATCCAGGCACTGAATACTGTTTGCGCTAGGTTATACACTATGAGTATATTTCTCAGCTCGAAGGGTTTTCGGTTGGCCATCAGCGCTGGGCCAATTTTCCTCGCACATATGGCGTAGGTAATACACGCCAATAACGTTGGCCACGGTGAAGACATCATTGGCCAATCCTTCACACGCGGATCTGAAACAAGGACATATTCGTGAAAAGCGCCATTGAACGTATTAACAAACAATAATTTTAATCATAGAAACACCATTAAACGTATCTGATGAGATGAGAATTTGCGCGTAAAGCTCACTTTCAACTCGATTAAAAGATCGCGAAGATTTCATTTGTAAATTTGTAAGTTTTTAGCCGCTTAGACTAAAAATGTGGAACAAAATTTCCACCGCACCAAAGCACAATGACAGTGAATTAAAAAGCATAGTTAGTAAAACACCGAAAGTTGTGGTACTTATAAATATTGTTTCTGCGTAGTTTGATAAGCATCGAATAAGGTTACCTTAGTTCCCACTGTTTTATACAGTAAAAGAGATTATAAATAAAATCAATAATATTAATTCTAAAACGAATGTGGGCCCTTTTAATATATATTTTTTCTCCAGTACGTAATAAAATATAACGTACACTGGCACGTATAAAATTTTTGTAATATGTGAAATGGAAATTTTGAAGAAATATATATATAAAAAAATCGGATACGTAAATCAATACTATCGATATTCTTCAATGTCTGTACTTATATTTTTAGTCGGCCGCAGCTAGCTAGGTCATAAGCTAAATTTCGATTTCAGAACGAGCAAAATGCGGGTTAATCTTATATTTGCAGTACGTAGATGAAAGAAATTTAACCTAACCGACATGTAAATGCATTTTCAATGCTTTTCCACAGAAAAAAAAGAAGTAATCAATAGAGTATAGAATAGAGAATAGTAAATAGCTAAGTAGACCAATATACATAAAACAAACTAAATTTAGTATCGACAACTTCAACCATGTGCTTTAATAATACCATCTTCAATTGAGACTGAATTTGCCACCATTTGGGCTATTAACGTGTGTTCATTCAAGTGAGAAAGTTAATATTTAGCATAACGATACATATTATATAAACTAAAAGCACATTAAAAATCAACGATTTCATTTGTTTACTATATTCGTTAATAATATAAATAAATTGTCAGTTTCACAAAATACGATACTTTTAACATTGTTTAAAGTGTTAATCATGCACTTAAGGAAATTTAAAAGTATATTTTTAAAAAGCGTATAAAATTTTAAGCGCAGCAGGATTTAAACCCGCGCCTCTTGGAAACTGTCCAAGCGCTCTGACCACTTAGCCATGCGTCCTACATCCAGCTGCGTCAAAATTCTTATACGCTTATTACCTTATTTTTATATTTAACTTATTTTTGTTGTTAACATCTCTGTAGAGATTTTTATAAATTTCTGCTACCTAAAGATTATTCTACGAACAATCGTTTAGCGAGAGAGTATGCTATTGATTATATATTTTTAACATTTTTTACTACATTAGTGTTAATCACACACTTGAGGAAATTGAAAAACATATTTTTAGAAAAAAACGTATAAAAATTTGAACGCAGCGGGATTCAAATCCGCCTCTTGGAACCCGTTCAAGCGCTTTGACCGCTAAGCCATGCGTTCTAGATGTAGAACGCATGGCTTAGCGGTCAATAATTTGTAAGAATATGCAAAAATCTCTCTAAAGAACAAAAATATGTTTTTAACATTTTTTAAAGTGTTATTCGCATACTATATTTTATACGTTTTCTAAATATATCTTTAATAAAAATATGTTTTTAAAATACGACACTACAAAAGTGTCCTGCGATGGTGTAAGCCTTATATTCTGTAGATAACTATTCAATTTACATGGACTGAATGGCATGACTAATGCTTTTATCTGATTGCTCAAAACATAGCTTGATCTTGAAAATAAAAAAAAGCACTAAGGCATATTTCACGTATAGAATGGAACTCTTTAACTTTAGTTTGTTTTCACATTTCATTCTGCATAATTTAGGGTCAAGATCATGTCGGCGCTGCGAAGGCAAGACGAGTAAGGTTAACTGGGTGTGACGAATAAGTTACACCTCAACTGGACTTAAGTTTGCACACATTATGCCAAAAGAAATACAATGTCACATTTTTGTGAAGCAATAACGATTTTGAGAAATTTATAGTTTTCCAGCGACATTATACCGCCGCGTATGTAGCGGTTAGCAATAAATACAGCGCTTAAAATTAATTACAAAATGACGCAGATATAGTTATTGCGTACATAAGTCGATTAATTGCAAGTATGCATCGTGTAACTTATATCCATACTAAGCTCATATAACAAAAAAAACTTTATGTTATTATCGATAATTTTACTTTAAAATATCAAATAAAAACCTATTGTCACTTTTTTATATTTAAACCTTTATTTTAAATAAATGGTTAGGATTTTATGCTTACATGAGTCACGTGGATAAAGAAGTTTCCCAAAAAAAGATATTTACTGAAAATCTAAGTTTCAAAAAATGCTTTTTTATTGTTTTTAAAACTTAAATCCCTTTTTTGCAGTTCCAGGGCTTTTCTTCTTTCAGGTTAGGTAGAGTGAATCTAAAAACCACTTCCGACCTCCACTCTCCGCCGTAATCCGAGACATTGCGTATTGAGTGGCGCAAATCAACGCTGCGCATTGTCTTATTACCGGAGCGGACAAATTAAAACGAATGAAATATAATAATTTCCCCGAATGGGATTCTTTGGACACCTTTTTAAGAAAATTGTGCAAACGGATAAGTCTGAAATTTGACGTAGGCAGTTTGTATATAACACAGTAAATTAATAAAATAAATGTAACACACACTACTATACATTTGACATACATGTTTATATAGAGGTTGTTGTTTACGCGTCAATCGGGCTACTTGTTTACCTACAAAAAAACAATTAACTATAATATTATTTATCATAGTTTTTATAATGTACTTTTATACATTTAAATATGGTTACAATGAAAATTACAGGTTTTCCAACCCTAATATGTGTATATGCAAATTTATTGCTCGGGAAATTAGTTAAATTCTTATTTATTCATTTTATGTACTGTACTTATAATAAATTCTTACTTGAATCAGTGCCACCTGCTTGCTAGCAGATAAAAAAAATTGAGAATGCTAAGAATTACAAAAGGGGTTCTTTTACATATAAAAACCAACTTTATAATAACATGCGCTCAATCGTAAATAATACTTTATAATAATTTCGACCAAACTAAAATTGTTATTGCACAGTATGAATATATATATATATATATATATATATATATATATATATATATATATATATTATTTGTCCAACTAAAAATATGTTAAATGTCAATGATATCTTACTTACAGAGTGTTTGCATATTGTTTACCAGATAGACACTTATGAGGAAATAAGTACAACTACTGCACATAACATTTTATTAAATATTACAATAACTCTAGTAATATTCACGGGCAAGGTGAAAATTTGCGAAGATGTTGCTGACATAATAGTGACAGAGTTAGCGTCTCTTCATGGCCCTAGTGGATCACTTAGTAATACTTTACGTAACGTCGCTGAGCAAATTTCTAACTGGAGAGCTCGAAGTCGAATGCCGGCTCGAACTACTTAGAGTGGCGGTGTTAGCAAATTTATCCTATTAAATTAAAGTGATGTACATATGTGTACTTTTAAATAGCTCAACAATAAAGCTCACCTTGTATTTTTTTTTATTCATACAATTCGTAAGTTTAACTACTAAGGGTATTCAGAGAGACGAGGCACTCCGTACTCCTCCGTGAAACTCAACGCTGAATTTTATCTCACCAGAGCAGAGAAATGAACAACTAATAGCGTTTACAGTCTAACTCTGACCCACTGCGCTACGAAGGCCTCAATGGCTCAACTAAAATAGAATTGATATTTCTAATAATACTAAGAGTAACGATTTATATCTGTATATAAACCTACGACTTTATCGTTGTATATTGGCCATCGCAGGACTTATTTTTTTATATTAGTATTTATTTTAAGACTTATGGAGTCTATCACCATAATCAAAACGAGCTCATTACATTTTAATGTATTATTACTTGACTGCTAGTGTTGTAAATGTTATTCGTCAGTGTTTAAGTAGGTACCTACATGTGACCAATATATACATTTTGCATTCCAAATTCATTTTTTACGCAACACATTGGTCTTGAAATACACAACTTTTTAACAACTATATTAAATCCTTGATTTTTAAAATTTTGACAAAAAAGTAAATGTTGTATAGAACGAATTTGAAATTAAAAAAAAGCCGATTCGAGAGTCAAAAGCATCAAGATGTGAAAGAATTCTATATACAAATTACTCACACTACATATACATACATTGAAAATATATTATATATAAGTTTTGCTAAAATATTAATTTACTATGTATATTTTATGCTAATAACATTTAAAAAATTATGAATGTTATTTAAAGGCATAACGTATACTTAAAAGTTAAAGGTGTAATTTAAAGATTAAAAAAAATATTATAATAAGTAAGCATAATTATTTTTTGATAAATTATTTAGGGTCCAATGACTGTTACTAATACAAATAAATAATAAAGAAAAATGAAATCTGTAAAGGTTATCGTCCTGGCTGCGATGTTTTAACGATAACTTGCACGCGTAATGTAATATATTAGCTGCTGGAGTGAAATATAAAGTACACCTATAAAAAAATCTGTGTAATAGTAATGAATATATTAAATTAAACAATGATATCTGTTGTTACTAGAGTTATTCACGTGCTATTGATCAATCTAGTTAGTAAATAATAAAATGTTTTTTGTTTCGTATGCTGCAAAGATGCGAACAATGTTTATATGTAAATAAAACTAATATTTTCAGAGGTAAGTAAATAAATAATTAAGATTATCTTAAAAATACTAAAAAAGTATTTATAAGTGATTTTATAAATTTATCGTTTACCTACATTGTATAATCTGTATTTGAAAACAAATATTACTTAAAGAATAATATAATATTTATAATACGCTTAATAATAATAAAAAAAAGTGGTCCTAACTTACCACCTCTGTTGTCCATGAGATCCTTGTACCAACCGTAGATACTGTCCATCTTTGGATATTATACTCTTATCAACTAATTATATCTGAAACAAACAAAATCGTGTTTAAAAGGAGGGGCTCGGTATAATTGACATGGTATTTTAATTAGGCCAGTTAACGTAAAAGCGTGGTGTGACACATGGAGAGGCGTTCGTGACTAAATGGCTATTTGGTGCCGGTCTGGAGTGGCGATAATTCGGCACGTGCAACTCGTTCAATTATGTTTTAAAATTATATTTTGGATAATGGAAAAATAATTAAAATACAAACTGCAAGAATAGTCTTCTCGTGATTCCTTCACTTAATAGGATATTTGACTGCTACGTTATGTTTTTTATTTGCCTATTATATTATTTATAGCGATACAGGGTACTAACATATAATTTAAATATAATTTCAATAAATCACTGTGGTGTACAAGTGCCCATCGTGATCGTTGTGGTTTGGATGACCACTAATAGGCCGAATATAGAGGGCGGAGATTTGCGTCACTAATATCTTCTCCTCCAACTTGATGAGACTAGATGTGTGAAGACAAATTTTAAAAATATTTTTTATATCATGGAAATGCTCTGTGGGATAGATTCTTATGGAGCATATTATGATTGCACTTCATCAAAATAATGGCCATATGAACATTTAATTTTGTACGATTTTAAATCGTATATAAGATCGATCGTAAGTTAGAAAAAAAATTAAATTTCTTTGGATAATTATTTAATCATTATAATAATTATTAAATTATTCGTCAAATAAAGATTTGTTAAAACAATAATTTAAATAAAATCATAATAAATGGAAGATAAATAAAAAACTAAGGCTATATAGTAAATTATTACACATACATAACATTGTTTTTTTTTTTTTTATTTTACGATATGTATAACAAATTCGTATATGAATAATTTGGTTATAAGTCACTTGGCGGAAGCGTCAAGTTAATATTGCAGCATTGTCCTTAAAAACTGGTCGTTTGTAGATAATCGCATACGGAATGAGTGATTAAGAGCATTTCCGGCATTTACAACACAATGCTAATACGGAGAGAAAGGGGGGGCTTTACTATTCCCCGAGTAACTTTTTACAAAAGCTGCGGCGTATTTATACATCCTTCATTACTTGGTACGATAATTAATTATTTAATATAACAATTTTGTTAGTACATACATCGGAAGCAGCGTTGGCACGTTTATTTCTAATCTCACATTAAATGCTTTCGTGCTATTGTCACGTTCGTCGAATTACTATCGCATAACATCGCTGATCGCCGAGAAACAGTACGCTTTGTTGATACGAATAGTCAAGAACTATTAATCGTGCAGACCGCAATGTTGCATTCTAAGAATATGTTTAATAATATAAACAGGTATATTCTGTATAACATGCATTTGCCCTAGTATTTTTGGTTTGGCAGTAAATTGAAGCAAAATTAACCACAAATATAGTAGACACTTAATTTAATATTAAAAGTATATATATATATATATAACTCACAATACGATTAATTTCGATTTGTGTAATACGAAAAAGTTATATAGTAGTTAAATACGAGTATATCTCATAATTAAGGAAGTAAAATAATAAACTTGAATATGAAGGTTTTAACAACTTGCTTCTCGTATATTAACATGTACATCTGGGATTGCTTACGTACAAGTATACAATAACAACGGCCGAGGAGTTAAATGCAGAGAACGAATAACCAAAACTCTTATACAATCATTACTGATATGTGACCTTAACCTGAAATTCTCTAGCACTTATTTCGAATTTGTATAGTGAGGTCTGTAACTGTAACATTAATATTTTTTAATATTTCGGTACATTTACACATGAATACCGATATTGTGAGACTTTTATAGAATTTATCGTATTTAGAGTACCTTTATTACGCAACAAAGCCGTTGCAATCACGTCATATCGGTAAAACCGTGATGGCAAAGAGCGGGTGACAGTATTTCGCGTCGAGTTGCCCGTGAAGCCGCAACTTTCACCACTGTGGTGTACGGCATGCGCGGACGCATAGTCGCAGCCGGTGCCGCGTACTTTACGTAAGGAACCACTGACCTACTGCCACAAAGTCGCACCCCACTACCCCACTACCCGACATCCATCCCATAGAATGTTCTCAAACATTGCGTTACATACGTTACGTGCCGCCAAATATGAATAGTTGTATATGAATTCCTTAGAATATAGTTTCACTCGATTACTGAAGGTGAATACCAAACCAACCAGAGCGTCACATTGAATATGATGACGCGCCTGAAAACTATTTCATTAAATTCTAGAAAGGAAAATTACAATTGTGCAAAGAACTGACGTTTATGAACAGGCAATCTTACACCGTTGCAGCGATCGATGTCGTAAAAGGAAAATATTTTGACATAATAGTAAAGTCTACAAATATAATGTCTTAAATTTTAGAAAAAAATGCAAAATAAAAAAATATATTACTTTGTAAATTTCCCATCATTGTAAACAAGAAGCGATGTTCTGTTTGCGATATGAAATCGACTTATAAATTAGGTTCTATTATCTTTTAATTTATATTAAGTTACACATTATACTAAATTCAAAATATTTGGTTTCAATATTACGTACACGTATATTTACAAAGCAGTCTATATACCACATTAACTGTTTTTAATTATTGTTATGTTTAAAACTTTTAGGTCGTCTTACATAACTTTTATATCTTGAATAATTTTGTTAGGTAATATTTGTTTAATGAAGAATATTTAATTTATTGTTTTCAAGAACCTATATATTATAATTTATAACGTTAATAATAAATAATCTAAGCTTAAATGCACCAAGCATCAGGGCTACTGGCCTTTAGTGTTTCTTTTAAATACATAAATATACATTCTTTATTTTATTTGTATAACACTTGTATAGAACGGAGATATTAAATTAGTTTATCATTGACTTACTTTATAAATACATTTATAAAAGTTCAGTTCAGTCCTTATTGTTATAAGTAAGTATAATATACAATACATTTGAATTAAGTATACTTTTAAAGTATAATATTGATATTCATTTAATATGAATGCTATGCACGAATATTTTAATATAATATATAAAGCTAAACAAATCAAATTTCAAATCGCTAAAGTTAAACAGTATCTTAAAATTAATTAATTGCAAATAATATAACGACTACGGTTGTCTCATCTACTAAGTGCTACTAGCGTTGTGTATCTAAACAAAGTTCATGATTGCCGCAAAGAAATTTCCCAATACCCTACCATCGATATGCAGCGATGGTAGCAAATTAAGTTACCGTCTTTGGTACATTATGTAATATAATATATACATATATTATGTTTTCCAACTATGATTTTGAGTTGATTTTGAAAACACGACACTCATTAATAAATAATGCACACTGTTTTATGTCATAATAAAGATTTTGTAGGATGTTGAATAGTGATTTGTCACTTTTATTCGAAGACAATACGACGATTACATTGATTACAAGGATTTTTTTTCATTGTTTTAATTAAGACTTCTTAACAATTAAAACAACGCTATGTCATCAAAATTAACACATAAGAAAGTTTGTATGATACGACAAAGTTCCTAAATTTCAGAAATCATTGCACAGCATTGTTTTTAAGATTGAGATTTGAGCTAGCAAGTAATAAATTTGTAGACAATGTGAAGCTATATGCAAAATAGGTTACGAAAACTAATATTTATATTTATTCACAATACAATTTTTAATGGGGCCAATATTAGTAGATTATTAATAATTCCTTTGTAAATATAATATTGTATAAATAAAGAATTAATAAAAAATACCAATAAACATTAATATTACAAAATTACTTCATTATCATGCATGTATCATTTTTCGTCCTACTTATGTGATATAACTGCTTAAGTAGGGCGCAAATATATTTTTTAAATACAATTTAAATTTTAATGACTTAATTTTTTATTTAAATGGCATATTGTAGATAAATATTACATAATAATTAATTTTAGGAAATGTTTATAATTTTTAAATAAAATTGACATAGACAGTTAATTTAAATGAAATATATATGTATATATATATATATATTCAAAAGAATTAATAATGCTTTTCTTGCAATTGCTTAAGGAAATTTTCCACATTATAATAATAGTAATTTACGATGCAAATACGACTATATAAGTGTATAATAACAAATAATTATTAAAGTAATACTCACATAATAAGGAACTATCCTAAATGGTGCTATAGGAATCGGATTCCCTTTTTGAACATGTATGTATCTACGATTGGACATAAAAAGAATAATATGAAAAGCGTGTATACTTTCGCGTTTCGTATTGCGTACGCTGACGGGCAAACGCGAGTGGCGTACAGCGGCGGCGCGATCAGTGACTGAAGACCGACCGTCGTTCTAAGAACAAGTTACAACCACCAGTCACTCGTTTACGTCATTGAAGCGTTGCCGTACAAAGCAAAGTAAACTCCTTAGGACCTAGCTGTTGACACATTACAGCCAGGACTTACAGGTCAAAGTTTAACAATTAGTCAAAGCCACCGCAATCGGGTTAAGAGCTTCCTTCATGTTTTTTTTGGTATTTGCCGTCTAACAATAAGTCTGTAATAGATCTGGGTAAAAACATGGCAGTACTATTAATTTTTAAGAGAAATATACTTAAATTTAACCTTAATTCAAAATTAAAGCTTGTAATTTACAGGATTAGAATACTCTAATAAGACTGTTTTAAAATTGTAGAATCGAAGTATAAGATCACAGGTACAGTGTACAGGGTACCTGTGACGTCCAATTTAACATTAAATTAATCAAAATTAACTGAAGTTTAAATTTTTCTTATAATTTATGTATTATTCAGAATGTGTGTGTAAAATAAGTTGTACTGTCTTATTCTGTACAATAATTAAGCGCGCGAATTTTATGTACCTAGAGTATTACTACCCATATTCGCTATACAAAGTTTACTACAAGAACCTTATGAGATAAATAATATAAAGATAAAATAATAATAATTACATAATTATACCATAGTAAAAATATAGACGATTTACTTATTTTACTCTTTTACACGCTATGCTATGTTTCCCATGAAGCTACTTTCAACAACAATGATTTTAATATAATATTATAACAAAAACATTTAATTTGAATTAAATATTCAAATTATGTTTAAACGTATGTGTGTAGCCTTGGAGTAAATAAAATATATAAATATAAATAAATAATAGTATACAATGAATTAGTTATAATTTTATTTAAAAGTTTTTCAGCTTCACAATTTTTCCCGCATAGCAGTGTAGGTCGAGAGAACTTAAAGAGTCAAGACACTTTCCGCACGTATTGCAGACATTGCGTGTTGAGTGGCGAAACTCAACGCCGCGCTTCGCCTTATCAGAGTGGTGAAAAGCAAAAAAATTGATAAAATCATTCCCCTCAGCGGGAATCGAACCCACAACCAATTCCGTCAGTCGATACAGACGCAGTCACACTGCACCACGATGGTCTCACATAAAAAAACAAAGATAATCGATTCGTTAACATTGTTTTAATGTATGAGCCTTTGCTTGCCCAAGAGTAGATTGAATGATAAAAATAGGTTAATGTGTAATCCATACCTACTTCATAATATTTGACATAACATCGTATTGTTACTCATCGCTAGAATATTGTAGTATACAGGTGAACTATCATAGCCATCTCATTACCGTTTAAAGATTTTTTATATACTAACTATATAAGATTATTAAATAATACGGAAAATATGTAAGATTACTAACAAACGTAAGAAAAAAAAGTATACAGTGCAACTACCTCAAATTTGTTTCGTTGAATGTATACAGAACTCAGGTTACCGTTTTTTCCGTATAGGTGGCAGAGATAATTTAGCATCAAAACACTCCGTTCTCCACTTTCCGCCAGAATCCGAGACATTGCGTGTTGCAGACACCGCGCTTTGTTTAGTCACCAGAGCGGCGAAATAAAAATTAAATATAATCGTTTCCCCGAATGGTATACGAACCCGCCGATTCGATTAATATTCGTATACAGTCAGACGCTGTTACTGTCACAACGACGGTATATAATAACTGATATTATACTAGGTAAAAAGAAGTTAATCACAGGGATGAAATACTTTTAAAAATGTAATAATGTAAAAGCATGAAATTATAGAAAATTGATTTTTTATATCAATAATCGACTTGGTATAAATTATATTATGAATCATATAGTTAATCTATATATCAAATTCAATGTTAATTTCATAAGAATACAAATTGTAAATAGCTATAATATGACTGTTACGGTATAATCACAAGATAATATTAATTAGATAACTCACCAATTGATTTAGTATCACAGTAGTGACAGCACAGTACAACACGTTAAAACTGGAACCAGATATTCTATCTGGAACAACACAAATGAAATATTGTAATATAAATTATAATTAAGCATTTGAATTTTTGTTATGGCATTTGTACTTAAAGATTAAATATTTTTTTATAATACACATAACACATTCTATAAAAGTATTTACTAGTCAGAAAAAATGATGAGTCGGAACCGAGTTCGGATCGGTTACGAACATATACTTGGTAAGTATGGTGATAAGAGATTGAATGAAACTCATAGTCGAACTTTGCAAGGACAAGAATTTGATTGTCGCAAACACGATGTTTGATCACAAACGCATACAATTTAATTAGAATAAATTTTGGCAAGATGAATGCAAGGAGGATCCGAGAGACAGTTGTGGGAGGCCCAAGGAGGCGCATTTTCTCTGAGCGTGACCATGAGCGGACTCTTGTTGGAGGCTATAAACTCACTTTATGAAGATCACCCAGCCTGTACGAGTAGGATGCGGCCCGGTTTGGCATGAGGACACTGCGAAAGGTGTGTATGAAAAGTTTGATGACTGTGGATGAGGCAAAAGAAGTATGAAAGAACTGTTCGTTTGGCGCTCCATGCACTCTGACCTAGGAATAAAGTGTGAAGCTAAAAAATATTAAAAAATATATATATAAATTGGTAGTCTACCAGTGACCACGGACTATTGTAAAATATATATCAAATACCAAAATTATACATGATTAATCCAGTTAAAGTTAAAATAAAAATACTTTTTATTTAGAATGTGTAAAAATAGAGAAAACCAAATATCCTACAACATAATATTTTTCACACCTGGATAGTTCAGTCAATTTCAAAAAAAAAACTTTCAAACAGCAAAATCCTGACACACCATTTTGTCATTTCTATCAATTAATATATGCAGGCTTTGTAATAATTCTGATTCTGATTGTAAATGAATATTCAATTAATCAATTTCTGCTATATATATGTATAGATAGCATTATATAAAATAATAAAGGTGTGAACCTTTGTAAATACCACCAAAGTTTACTGTGCTATCTTGCTGTACATTCTAAGTATTTTAATAGTGTTATTCCTTATAAGTGTTAATTATAAATCATTGTAACTTATTGCTATTTTATTTGATCTTATTGCATAAATGAATAAATCAATATTACATTAGGCTAATCATATACTTATAAATATCTACAGGAAGTACACTTCATATGTTGAGTTAGCTTATATGTAACTTTTTACTTTTGTTATTATCAAAGCTTTTGCCACTAGATAATATAATATATTTTAATGCCTTTATAATTGATGTTTTAATTATTAATTACAAAGTATAATGTAGTAAGCATAATATCAGATTCGATCATAAGACTACAAGTTATTTATACAACAGTAATACTTAATCACTAAAATGTATTATATAGTGTAAATGTAGTATAAATATTATTATTTAACTATTTTATGACTATTTTAAGACTGTTTATGAATATTTATTATGTCTGTGTACTGTGACTTTTGTATTTTTTAAGCACTGCATTCAAATTTCTACATAAATAAAAAGTATCCTTCAATTATTATTTTTGTAAATAGTTTACAAAATTACTATTAGTTTAGAAATATTTGGAACTTTTAAATGACAATGCTTGATACATGTTAGGTTATTGATTATTAATAATAAAATACACATTATGTATATAAGCTAATTTTATGTAAGAGTGAAAGTTGATAGTTGGCAAATGACATTAAACACATTAAAAGAATACTGCTTATTTTCTTATTCTAACTCAATATGTATATTTATTTAGTTACTATTGTAAATTTAAATTAATAGTAGCTCATGGAACAGTGGGTGTGTACATATTCACGTGAATAGAAATAATCTAAAACATTGAGAAAAGTCACTATAATTTCACTTACCAAATAAAATTGCCGATATTATCACCACTGATGGTCATCACAGAATAATAAAGGTACTTAATTGTAGCATTATTAATATAAATTTTGTAATATATTATACTAATGCAATTCCAGATAACGTTTGTCACCTCTTCATTTATCTTCAATAGATGACTAATATAGGTTATAAATATCTGTCTACTATTAAATTCCTAAGGATGATTCATAAATTCTTGAAATATATTAACAATACTGTAATTTACAACTGTATATTCCGTAAGCATAATTAGAGATAAAAAAATATTGAATCTGAAAATGCATATCAGACACCCAACTCTTACAACTACTCCACTCCCACTCAGTATTGCCAACATACATATTATTGTAAAAAATCATCTAATGTCAGTTTTGTACTGATAATTAAAAATAAAAATTTAATAATTATGAAACCAAAATATTAAGTATGGGATTTATTTTTGCATAAATAATTAATATTTAGTATATATATAATGTAATGAAAAAGATTCTATGCAGAAACAAGATTTTATGCCGGATCAGGTCCTATAGTAGATCACATAAAAATATATAAAGACTATGTTATAGAACTTAGTCAATAGTGCTTATTCTATACATGGCACTACCGGATATGTACTTAAACTTTTCCGTTTTTTACAAAGAAAATCTGACTATCTAAGAAAATCCATATGCTCATTGTTTTCAACAACATCATTTGTTTTGTTTTTGATTTAATTTATTAAAAACTACTGCAATTTCTATAATGTAACTATGAATGAAGTATATAATATTTTTTTATTGTAAAAAAATATTTGAAATGAAATATTTTATTTACATCTTAATCTTATTAAGAAGTTTTAAAAGTATATTTTGTAATCATAAACATCAGTATGATCACAGCTGCCATCTATGTTATAAAAATAGACACATTACATTGTGAGTAGTGACATCTATGAAATGATTGGTCTGGTCGTGGTATGAACGCCTAGACGCGACGCTAGAGGAGAGCACTGTATAGTTGAAGTTGTCAAAAAAAATCCGTTTTTAATAAAATTTAGTTATTAGTTTATTATAAAAAAAACAATATTAATATAAAAAATCAGGCATAGTACAAGGTCCATTTATAATATTCTTTGGATATAATGTAATATAATATTACGATATACTTATACCATAAACCCAACCCTTCTCTAATACAAGAAAAAAAACAAGTTACCTTAGCTTACCCAACCTAACATTTGCTTGTCACCTATAAACATCAACTATTCTACGAACATATTTTAAACTGTTTTGATTTGGCTTGTAAAAGTTTTTTTCCTTTTTTATATTTATTTGGATATTTATGTAAACCAAATATTTATTATTCCATAAATAAACCATTTTTTTAACAAATTATGTTATTGTTTTCACTATTACATAAGAAAACACTAGTTTAGTTTAGTTTATGATGGAACTGCAGGTAAGAAAGTATTTATAAAAAATAAAATTAAATAAATGCATCAAAATCAGCCTTTTCATAGTCTGATTTAATACAATTTAACATTTCAAAAAAAATGGTTAATTTTATAAACCTTATTATACAAAAATCTACTTAATGTATATCACAAGTTGAAGCGTGGCATTTTGAATACAAGGAATTTTCCATGTAATTTTTAATAGATATACACCAGATTTTTTTAAATTAATTTTTTAGCTAAAAGAACACTGGTCTCATCCGTGCTAGTATAATTTTGCGTTAAAAATTTTGTTGCAACTTCTGAGTTCGTCCACTTTCTTATCTCATTTATTAATTGATCAGTAGTGATTTTTTCAAATAAAATAATATCGGATTTACAATATTCTTTAGTGCGTGTATTGGTCAGAGGACCAATACCAGAGGGTAATGCGTACAATATTTATTGCTGTTGTTCCAAGTTCGCCCCTCACTCGTACCAGAAACAGTATAATATATTTGTATGATTGACTGAGCTCACTTCACAAAGTGAAGGGGGTATTTATGGATCAAGCATAACAGCATAAAGCATAAAATTGAAGAAACACGCTCTTTAATTTTTTCATCGTCTGAAGAATTGGATGATTCTTTTGGCGCATTAAGGTTTTCGACGTGGTCCAATTTCATATTATTGTCTTATTATCTGATGCATTATTGTTTACCAGATTTATTAACAAACGCGTTATTTGTTCATCAGACAGAAATCTACTCATAGATATGGTAAAAACTGGCATTGAAAAGAATACCCTAAGTCTAACAAAAACCCTAATCATTCGTCAAAACGACGAGCACTATTGTGATATCGTGAAAATACTGGATTAGTCGTATTCAGTGGGTAACCACCGAACTTACTCGCAAAAGCGCTTAACGAAGACCAAGTTGACAAATAATAAAGCTACAAAAAATAGTAGCGTGTGGCGTTCAACATGTACGAAAAAGATACATCGAATTTATTTGATCGACAAACATTGAAAGTGTTAAAAATTAAGACATGCATCGTTTTAATATTTTTACAATTATTTGCGTCACACAATTGAGGGAACGTAGAGATGAAAATTGTACCATATTATTTTTATTTTATAGTGTCAAAAGAATTGATAATAAAAATGCTCAAATAATACAAAGTAATATATATAATAGTGTACAAATATATTTTAACTCAGTTATGTAACAGTGCATTAGTGAAAATAACAATTATAATGTAATAATTTTATTTATTACTGGTTGCGGGCCGCAACTTCATTGGCGCTGACTTTTGTAACCCTTATTTTTCCATACTATTTGCATTACTGCAGTGAGTGATTACCAACAAAAAATTAGTCCAAAGTTTTATTGTCTTTACAACAATGTAAAGACAATAGTAGGCAATAAATATTTTCAGCTTATGTTAATGTATATACATACATTATGAGGTAAGAAAAGGTCCATCAAAATCTGTTTGTAGTGTATTTGCTGATTTCTTAATTGCAAAGATATCTTTTTTTCGCCTTTTTTTTTACGCTGGGAAATACATTTTACGTAGACCAGACCCTTGCGGGCGGTACTGTGGGACTCACCGGGAACCAAAACCCGATACTACCCACTAAACCCAGCTGAAACCCTTTCCACCCCAATGAGACATCGCAGGATCACTCGCGCAACGGCTACTGCAACGCCTCCGTGGACGGCACACCTATAGCGGGCCACTGTCGCCTTCAGGGTGCTCCGGGGTTCACACTTGTTCGCCTGTCCCAACTGTTAATCCACATGTTCAATTGACCTGATCGAGGGAACGGATGAGACGGTCGACGTGATAAAATATCATTTAGCATCTGATTTATTGACACCAGGAAGAAGACATGTTCTTGGCTCATAAGATTGAACAACTTTTATTATGGCGACATTTTCTTTTGTTTTAAAGTTCCACACCAGATTTTCATGAGCGTGATTTACATATTTCTAATAGTTTAGCTGGTCGAAATCAGAGTTTAATAATTCTTTAACATTTTTTTTAAAGTGTTATTCACACACTTAGGAAATTGAAAAACATATTTTTAGAAAACGTATAAAACTTTGAACGCAGCAGGATTTGAACCCGCGCCTCTTGAAAACCGTTCTAGCGCTCTGACCGCTAAGCCATGCGTTCTACATCCGGTTACGTCGATATCATTATACGCTAATTACACCTTATATTTGTTATAAGCATCTCTGTAGAGAGATTTTTACAAATTACATTCGCACTTACTCTAATATCTATAAATTTATACGTATAATTTATAAATAGAACTATATATATAAGATATTTTAATGGTAACTTAGAGGAATTGTCATCCTCTGTCAGCTCCCGTATACAGTATCAGGGAGCAGGTTTTAAGGTGTAACTGAGAACCATCGATGATTGAGATCTTAGCCTTAATCTTCATTAGCTAATTTCATCATAAGTTAGATTCTTTTTTTTGTTTCGTATATCGTGTTTTATTTTCTTATGACAATAAATAAGTTCTTATTGTTATTATTATTATTATTACGATTTTCCAAAATCATCGTTGATTTGGAAGACTTGAACACTTACTTATTAACTAACATATAAGAAATAATGAAATGGTTCTATAACTTGATAGACATTTATCATTGATATAATAATCAAAGGTCTGGAATATCTGATATGATACTAGCTTAACTTTAACATAGAGAGGTGGCACCAACAGTTAAGCATTTTTTGCTGTGTTGTTAAAATTAAAAGCCAGGAATATTTGACGTCGATATATAAAGGGACAGCTGTTCTGCTACATATGAAAAAATGGCACAGGCTTCGTAATTGTCAGTCACCCTGATAAAAATTTCTCGTAGACCGCTAAAATTAACATCTAATGAAGAACTAAAAGATTACTTTGATTATAAGAAATATGAAGAGAGCGTCTTAGCAAATGCTGTTCAGTGTGAAGGATATTTTTTTATTTCATGATGTACATATATATGCAGGTACATTATACAAATATAAGTTGGGAGTACCTCAATGTGATAAAATTTTAGCTCTTTTTTGGTATTTTCGCTGATAACGGGTGGGAAATGAAAATAGTATGGCAATGGTGGACATGGACTTTATGCCACGCACACGAAGTTGCAGTAATTATAAATAGGTTATCGCCTTCAATTTCTTTATAATTTCATAACACCTTAACAAAATTTATGTATCAAGATGGTTTCCGGAAAATAATTGTCATATCTATAGATATAACAGAGACGTGATTTAACGTATTGCATTGATGATTGAACAAATGCATTTTATGAATCGATTTAAGGTCTGGTAATAAGTAACTGACTTCCCTCGCTGTTGTTGTGGCCTTTATGAACCAAACTATCGAACATTGTAACATCATTAACCAGGGGAACACAAATGTAAGGAATATTAATTTTGTTATACTACTTATTATTCCTTATTTTATTTCCTCTTATTTGCAGATAACACATAATATTGATAAAATGTTATAATAACTCTTTATTTAGTTTTTTTGTTTAGTTAGTTCGACTTGGCTGCGCTTTGTCTTAGGTATCAGAGCGGAGAAATGAAAATATATTCGAAATATAATCATTCCCCCGAATGGTAATTGAACCCACAACCAATCGCGTTTACAGTTGCGTTTTATTAGTTAATTTCTATAGCTTATGCGATAAGATCTATTGTTACGGATACGGCACGTTTAGTGATACGTGAACATAAGATTTTGTTAGTAATCACCATGTACTTATAATTTAACTGATTTATACTGATAACTTAATTTTTAAAATCTTAAATTAGTACCTAAAAAAAAATATTTTGATAATATAATTAATTGTGTTCATTATAGCTATGGTCTTCAGTTTTGATAAGTTTTCACATGGTTTTTTGTAATTACATTTAAATAATTGAACTGTGTGTGTTGATATAATCTATATGTATTGCTTAACGTTTTTTTTAAAAATACATGCAGTATTCACATACCCTACATACAAGCGATATTCAATACATTCACTTAAGGTATGGCTATTGCCAGTAAAATCATCCAGGGCTATTATTGGGAGTTACTTTGTTACGTAATTATATATTCATGCTATAACCTAACACAGTTTTAAATTTAAAAGATATATCTAAAAATCTATACTAAGCGATAAAGGTGACTAAAATTTTATATAAAGTTGATCAAGGCGTTTATCGGGGGAAATATAGGGATTAATGTCATGTTTATATTACAAAAAGAGTAAAAAAGTTTTAACGTGCGTGGTGCAGTTCAAAATACTAGCGTATTTATATGATTGGAGAAATATTAAAATACCTATCGCCTAGCACACCATGTTTCTAACCACCCGACACCACAAAGAAACAAACGAGGCTTTTTTTGCGTAAGTTTCAAAATTCAGGTCAAGGCTAAGGCCTTGTTTGAAAGTTAAATTTTGATCAGGCAGGGATGCAGGCACTAGGCAGGGAAAACCCAATGTCAAGATAGTCCTTTCTCCGCTTTCCGCTGTATTCACATTACGTGTTGAATGGTGGAACTCACCGGGCTTGTTTATCTTGCCAGCGATACTAATTTTAATATAATTACTATAAAAAAGGGATCGAACTCACAATCAATCCCGTCTGCGGTCACTCTCCCATTGCGCCATAGAACCTTCAAAAATATATACAATTATTTATAATATGAGTAGACAAGGTGTATAGTAATCCATAAGTCGTTGCAAAATGATTGTTGTCAATAACTATATTTTTTTAGTTATTTATTTGGTTTGATCTGCGACAAATGTAAATTTAGAAGCACCGCGACAAGATTTTAACGGACACGGGCACTACTCTGTACTTTTTGTTGCAATGTCGATTTTATATATTTTTTTAGTATAACTATTAATGTAAGCGAAAATAATTAGGATACTTATGAATATAGACGAGTGTGTCAATAACCAGAGGGATATTATGAGATAGGGACAAGAGGATGTGGTCGGTAAATGCCAAATATCTACATACATACATATATTCCCGTATCGATGTGTGATAATACAAGGATATTTAAAAAAAATAGTATATTTAAATGCATAATATACTGTTATGCACAGCAAATCTGCGAAAATTTTATAAATGCGGAGAGATTAGGCGGCGTCATTGTGTCGGTGAAAAAGGATGAGGCTGTACTTGTGATGGTTGTGACTTTGATATCCACATATTTGATTGATATTTGTTATATTATATTTAGGTCTAGTAAAACAAAGCGTGGTGCTTTAATCCCTTTAACTGTATGTCTTAATATTAAGTTTTACCCTGGCTTGAACCTAATATATGTGAGTAAAAATAAAAATAAACGCGGTAAAAAGGCGGTTCTGTGGGCATAAACAGTGACCTAGCTATAATTGGTACTAATACTTTATATGAAATTATATAAAACTCCTTCTCACCGAGTAACTGACAAGAGCGCTACTATATACAGCGCTCGACACTACTTTGCGTAGTAAGTTAAAACTTTGGTATGTGGGATGAAGAGAAGGTTTGTTTACGATAACAATAACAAAAGGATTTCACGTTTTACAAAATAGGAATCTATATGGAAATAGTATCTATGGTTCGTATTATCTATGGTTCGTTCGTATTCGTATAGTTCAAAATGTTTTTCAAGCGAAAATGACCACTTTATAATTAGTAATAAGTAATCCAGGTCGAATTACCAGAAAGGGTTTTTACATGGAATTTATAGATATATGGAACATTAGACTTTATTTACCGAAAGTTTTAACAAAAGAAAAAGGCAAATTAAGATTTGTAGAATAGATTTAGAAGACGCATTTAGGTAAACGCTCTGTACATCATGATTTTTAGATTTTCGCGTTAATATGGAACAACTTTCCCATTTTAGTTAGTAAAATAATCGCGGTGGACTATTTATAAAAAAAAATATTCACAAAAGATGGCAATTCTTATCTTCCATATCATCGTTGTTGATGCTTATCTTCCATAATATTTAATATAGTTATTCATATTCTAATAGTCAAGTTATTGGTGACGAGAAAAATGGGGTTATCGGCTTAAGATACTGAGAAAACATCCAAAACAATGTCCGCTACTATTAAGTAAAGTAGATAAATTCTGTACGTGGACAGACAGTATGTTGATAAAACCTAGTAAATTCCATTCTCTATGTCTAGGAAGATGAAATACCAAATTTACCTTATACGATCAGGGACTTTTAATTGACGATAAAAGCTTTCCTACCATTTCTGTAGCGACACCTTTTCAAATTCTCGTAAAAAAATGATTACGAAGATGATGACAAACTGAGATGTAGTCGTCGACAGATTTTTAAATGATGACAGATATTCAAATAATTTTCTAGTATAGGATATCAATAAAAAGCCATGCCAAGCCAAGTCAAAGCAAGCCAAGCCTTTGGCCAAGTTATATGCTAATGTCAATTAAATATTGAAGTTTTGGCTAGGACTAGCGGGTTCGGCGGACACCTCATTCCTATTTAGAGTTAAAATAGTCGGTTTGAGACTAATAAGGGCATTAGGGCTCTATAAACACTTAAGGTAAGAGTCACGAAAATACATTATGTGAAAGTCACAGGATGATATTGTCACATCACTTCCAATAACAGTAGTACCACAGGACTCGAGTCAAACTTCACTTTTATAAACAATTTATGATATAATCGAGTGTTCATTCGAATAGAGCAAGATTAGGATCGAATGGAAATGTTAAAGACGTAGATATCATATTTTTTTTTATTCGACAAGACGAGAGTGCACGCTAAAATGCAAAACGAGTGGCAAAGTGGAATTCATGATTGGTCTCCAGCATTGTCTAAATTCTATTTTAACAAAGGAATCAGTTTTTATGTACTTTACATTGTTTTATATATATCATAACAAATATATTTCTCTTATTGTCATTTATACCAACACTAGTCAAAGTTACCCGTTCAAATTTATATAATATAAAATGACATTAGGGCAGCTACAATAATTGATAAGTAATGCCATTTTTTTTCGGCACAAAATGTATGGTTCCAGGAAAACCATAGTTCTGATAAATAAAATGTTGTGGGTTTTACGGAAAACACAAACGTCACAAAAAGAGATTAGAGTCACGTCTGCTTATTAGCAGTTCGCTATATTTACTTCATATAAGTACTGATTCAATCGTGTGTTAGAGTAAAATCATTATCGCACTGTGATAAATTCAGTTTGCAAAAATGATTTCCTATAGACTTTATCGCTACAATAGGAATATATTTGTAAGTATCGTTGAGAAAAAAATTCTTATGTTAATTGAAACATTTAAACTTCATAATATATTCTTTAGTAAGGAGACAAAATACATAGAGAGACATTATCCTACTATTAGTATCAACTTATTATTGATATCGTCAAGCCCTGAATGGCAAATGACAATATCTTGGGAAAAGTGAATTATTAGAGAACCAAAGTGAAAGACAGGGCTGTAGCGATAATAGTATTATTACGGACAGAGCAGTGGTAACGGAATTTCTGATAAGGACGAAGATGTATAGAATTGGCAATTCAGTTCTGAAGATGGGGATGAAAATGAAATAAAAAATCAGTAAACTGAAATTCAAGCTCGTCGGAGGGGGCTCCAACGAGATGGGCCTGGCACTAGCACGGTGCATCAATGGAATGCTAAGGAGTTAATTCTCTCTGGCAATGCTCATAAATTCGCGCAAACGAAGTTGCAATAAACAAATATAAGAGTAGACTAGGTACTATAATTGCTTAAACATTTAAATCTATAGTAGATCTAATTTAATATATTTTTTACGGCTTAATATAATAACGCTTTAATACTCTTACTGAGGAAATAAAAATTAATTTCTTGCTTTAATAAATAAGTAATCAGTCGGTCATTTACAATCGGCAAAAAATAAATGTAATTTTGATGCACGATTTGTTTCAATAATTCTCTGAATAATACGAATGCTTATGGTAGGAAAGTTAAAGAAAAGAGAACTGACCCACTCTAGCAAATTATTATTATGAATCATTCATTGCCGTTGAAGTTGTATTAATTCAAAAATCACTTTTGTAGGTCTAGATTAATTATTTGTATATCTGTTGGGATTAACACAGTTTATAAATATCAGGTTTTATAATATAGTTGTGGATTTCCTAAACGATTTATGTCCGATTCAAACGTGTATTAATTTAGATAAGGCAATTCAATAAAACTTTGACGACTGTAATTAACATCGTGACTGTAAATGAGAGCGCTTGAGGGTTCGATTCCCGCTCGGCGAAATGATTATATTTAAAATATTATCTCTCCGCTATAGTACTTAAGAAAAAGTGCGGCGTTTACTACTGGCACTTAACACGCAATATCTCGATTTTGGGCTAATAAAAATATGCGAAAAGACAGTTAGACGTATATTTTACCAAGGTTGTGTGTGCTCTTTGATCACTCTCGGCTGCGTTGTATTGGGTATTCCTCAAAACCTGTTTTGATTTATGAATAAAAAGCCGCGTACATATTATAATAATTTATTAGATAATATTTTGTTATTTGTGTAATTTATATTTTAAAGAGGTGTTAATAATTTATTTATTACACTTGAACATATACCATATTATGTCATATACCTCCTAAAGACTCCTAAATCTAGCAGAATATTTTATTTTAAACGTAAAAATAAAATTAGATTATTTTTGGACATGTATATAAAAAATACGATATGTTGACACAGTTATCATAGAATATTTTTTATTTTTTATTTTTTATTTTACTTCTAATATCTATGAAAGTGATATGGGATGGATAATTGGATAATAGAATGGAAGAATAGATATGTCACGTTTTTTGTGCCTTAATGGTGAGTAGTATTATCGTAGTGTGTGACGTCACAGTGATCGAGATATATAGGCAGTTGATAGAGGCTCTCGAGCACATTGCAACTTTATCCGCGAGTGACTTGCGCACCGTCGTAACATTAATAAATATTTAATATTTTCTAAAAAAAATTAAATTTTGGAACATTTTGCTTATAAATATTATAATAATTCAGTGTTTGAGTGTTCACGTAGTGTGATACCTTTTGGGGTAAGATATTAATTTAATAATATGCAAATTTAATATCCTTTGTGTCGTTTTTGACATAAACAATAAGTATCAATTTAAAGTACTAAAAAATATTATTTTAATAAATTATTAATGATTGCAAGCAATGTCTAATTTTACAAATTATTAATATCAGCATATAGTGTCATAAATTTAACAAAAGAGTTATTTTTCGTAGTATAAGTGAGCGACACATTTGTAATAGTTAAAATTCGTTAAAAATAATATTAAAGAGTAATTAAACAAGTAATCATTTATAGTTTTCGTAATTACCTTATTAATATTCCAGAAAATAATTAATGGACTATAATTGTGTCTGTACTTTTACCTTGTACTTAAATCAAATGCAAAGAAATTCTCTTTATCTAAGAATATTAATTATTTCTGTTTACTTAAGTATTTTGCAGGCTTACCTAGTTAAACAAATGCTGAGATCATAATTATAAGTGTGGTCACTAGCGAAAATATGTTACAAATATCGGAATATAAATAAATATTTAGTAATAAAGAATAATCTACTAAGTAAATTGAACTATTAAAAAATAATAACTTCTACTAATATTTCACATGGAGATGCGATCTAAAAGCAAAACGGTTTTCTATATGATATGTATGTGTCTGCGAATAAAGTTTCCAATTTTTTTATATACAATAATTTCAAATAGTTTTGCATTGACTCCATTACACTGATTTATGAAGGTTTTTTGGGAACTTGCATCCGTATTTTATTTTTACACAACATTAATTTTAAGGTGTAGATTAAGTTGATAGCACAATAAAATATAATAAAATATTAGGTAAGTAAATTCGTTATCTGCGAACTTGCGCAAAAAAAATACGTTCTTTTTGAAATCATTCTAATACCCGTCTTCGATACGTGTATATAGACACACGGAAAACTTTTTGGTTATTTGTTATTTTATACCAGTTTTAATAATTATAACATTAAGAAACTTAACGTTTTCTCTATAACTTTGTTATTTATACATTCAAATTTGATTTTAGGTTTAAATTGGATATGTTTAATTTATCACCAAAATCATGTAGCAAAAAACATTTTAAAATATGTAATCATTTTAATGCAAATGCCCAGATTGTGTTACTTTTTCTCAATATATATTTACTTTTTTACTAAACATGAGTAGGTATGTTTGTGAGAATCAATTTTGTATTATTAACTTAATAAGTTCTTTGATTTTCACGATTATTACACATTTGGAAATGAAATTATTTTAACCGGATTAATCGCGTATAACTTTGGTATTCGAAAATACATTTTAGAACCCGACGTTTCGAACACTTTACAGTAGTCAGTGGTCACAGGTAAAATGTATTTTCGAATACCAAAATTATAGGCGATTAATCCGGTTAAAATAGTTTCATTTCAAAATTGTCAACTTAGCTTACTTGAATCAATTTCTGCATCAAAGAGCCTGGAAGAAAACGCTGTCGATTAATTGATGTGCATGTCTTATTTTAGTGTGTCATTTAACTTGAAACATAATGTGTGCAAAAAAGAATATTTATTTGACGTAATGGAAACTCCGCCAAACCTCTCTATAAAACAAAATTATAGTTTTAATTATAGAATAGTAGTTCCCTAGATCTCAGTATTGGCACACTATATTCATTAAAAATATTGGACTTAACAATAAGTAAATACTAAATTATATTTTTATAAGAATAAACACTCTTGATGTTAACAAGTTTCACAAAAAAGGTAAAATTAATGAACGAGTACATGTTAAAAGAGCAAATGTTGATCTTCTACCTATTGGTAGCTTCCGTAGAACTATAAATACCTAATTATATTTTTTATATTACTTTTTGATTATAGTATTTCTGCGTAATATTATATAAAAGTATTTAATTGGATATTATATTTTGTTATTGTGATAAATTAAAACATTAAATAGTGATGTTGCTTAATATATTTTCAGTAAGAACTTGATTAAGCCAACAACAATGAAATGAAAAAAATCTGTTAAACTATTAATGATATTTTTTGATCTTAGCAAGAAAGAAAACAGATTAATGTTAGTTTTTAATATTGTTTTTACGTCATTGTAGTTTCATTAAAAAAAAGATTAGATATTTTTTTCTATGCCATTTTTATATGTCAAATAGATAAAGCATTTTATAACATTATAACTATATAGTCCGATATATATAGGACTTTTAAAATAATTTCTAAATTATTATAATATAGTACAATGTTTTCCTTAAAACACTTCAATTGTAATGATATAAACATAATACTTAATTAGTTATTATATTTTTACTTATGTGTGGTTTTGTTTACTCCGCTGGTACTGGTTAAATTTTTCGTTTCCTTTTTCGAAACTGGAAGTACACTGTGACCTAGTGCTAGTGATGCTTAGCAATGTAGAATTCTAAAGGAAACCGTAGCGAATTCCAAACTGGTACTGTGTGAAAGCGTTGAAAGGGTCAACTATAGTGTATATATAAATTTCTATATAATGTACTCTATATGTTCTTATAGTGTGAGCATACTGTCCTTCAAACTTAGTCGCGCTGAGGAATGTAAACTTGTTACGAGAACGTACTCTGATGACTTGGCTGTTACCTTAATGTTAATTAGTGAGTGCCGTACTATAAAGAATTAACTAAACATTATTAAATAGTTTTTAAAAACAGTTATAAAATGTACGTAAAGTGCAGGTACAAGGTGGGCCAAAAGAAGTCTTCTGGGCCAAAAGAAGTCCGATGTTTTTTTGGCTGTCATTTTATTTTTCTTAATGAAATACTTCGGTCACGGTGTAGGTATTATTATCATTTTATTAGTGTTCATAAATAACAGTTAATACCTAAGTTTTTGTTGCGCTCAAATTTATCAGGCAGTATTTAATACCAAAGGAGCCATCAAAATTACTAGGTTAATATAACGAAGCTTGAACTTTTGATTTTATAGCTAGACTCTGCAATTGATGCATAATTTCTAATATTACTCATTTGTGGAAAAATTCAGTATTACGGTTAACATTATACGTGATTAAAAATTTACTTATGGCTAAGAAATACTTGAACATGGAGTTGATAAAAATACATGTAACACATTTGTAGAAAATGAATTAAAATTTGAACGCAGCGGGGTTTCAACCCGCACCCCTTGGAAATCGATTTATTTTTGTTGTTAGCATTTCAGTAGAGAGATTTTTGCTACCCAAAGATTGTTCTACAAATATTTTAAAATTTTGAAGTGTTTATTTACATAATTAGGAAATTCAAAAACATTTTAGGTAATATATAATTTATTTCACATTTTCACAAAAATGTTAAAATACATGCACATAAAATAAATTAATATAAAAAAAACACTGCTTTTTTTTACTAATTAATATTATTTAGAATTACTACAAATCTTATGAGAAAGGTAATTATTTGGCAATTAGAATAATGCAATAAGTAAGAAATGTCTTTAATGCTATGAAAATGTCTTGTCATTGAACTGGACACACATGCACTTTTTTAAGCGAATAAGATGTGGGTCAAAATAGCGCCTCAAGTTTTTTTTCATAGATTGATATAATGGATACAAATGAATCTATTAAATGCACGTTATAAAAGAAACATTGAGAAAAGAACAAAATATAACTTAGACTTCTATTAGAGAAAGAAAAGAGAAATTAGTAATATAAAATAACAATTATAAAATAAAGTCAATAAAAATTATAAAATATTTGTAATGCGAACTAGGTATATACCTAGTTCGCATTACATATATTACCATATGGTATAACCAAGGTAACATGGTATAGGCAACATTGTTTTCGCAATTAACTTTAATGCTCTAATACTTTTACTAAAGCCATTGACCAATTTGTATATATAAAATAATATATTAGTTTCACACGGGTTCATTCGGTACAAGGTTTCTTAGATATATCAAAGATGGACCGTGAATAATGAACTAAGCGAAACATGGTTCTGTTAAAAAATATATTTTGTTGTTGTTCTTTTTGACATTTTTATTTTACTAAAATATATTATCTATCCTATTAATTATTTGAGAATTGTATAGGAAAATTATTTTAGTCAAATAAATAAATATATTATTTATATTATATTGTAAATCTTATTACATTTAAATCTCTTTATAATCAATTAACATGTAGTTTGCTAACCTGTATTAGTTAAGCAGTAACGTGTAGCACTTATAATACGTTTAGCACTTGTACATATTAAAATTTATGATTGACGATGAATTCTGCTCTTATCCAATTCTGAAGTGCACACGTTCAAGGCTGCAAGCAGATGTACAAAATATTTTAGATTGATTGATTTCATTGCTTTTTAATTCTTCTTTTCTTTTTTTTCTGTATCGTCCCCTCAGTCCAATTTACATTCCACTCAACTTTCAGGCCTATACAAATTGCGTGGTGTAACCTACACTCATAACAATAGTTCAGAAACGTACGTCATATGATATTTCCTGTAGCAATCAATACTGTTATAGATTGGAACTTAAATGTTTTTTAAATATCTTGCACTGAACAAATTATGGATGTAATATTGGTACGAGGTAGTGGATTGCCATTTTTTTATTTATTTTTTTACATTTTTACATACAAATATCAAGTACACGGAAGACTTTCTGATTGCGTAGTATTATTATGTTCTTAAAATCAACATTGTAATAATTATTTGCTTATTTTAATTCGTTATTACACTTATAACTTGTAGAAATAATATTTGTCTTCGTCGTTGAACAATTTAAACTGCGTCATTTGATAAATAATTTATTGGTATAAAGTACAAATTAAGAATATATATATTGAAAACAAGTAACGTGTTATAATTATTATGTGCACTGAATACTAAATAAGTGAAATAAAAACAAACTGATCGAGGACTATTTTTTATATGGACGAATCTATATCTGCAAAAAAATATGCATTCTGCAGTTAGAATATAATAGTTTATTAATAAATGTTGCATGGATATACACCCATATAAAATACTGACTTTAAAAATTACCATCCATGAATATTAACGTTATGAACGTGTTCGGGATCACTAGCTCTAATCATATAAAGAAACGAATGCATTACATACAAAATAACATATATTACTCTTCAATCAACTCTTCAAACTTGTTGTTATATAGTCTTAAAATAATTAAGCTAAAGCTAAAGCAAAAAACATTTGAATGATTCACTACATTCATATATTAAAATAAAATTATTACATATATTAAGAAAGAAGCGAAATACGCAAAAACGGAAAAAAAATATTACAAAAAGTAAAAAAATTATAAATTAAAAGGAAGTCTTTTTACAATTAAAAACAGCTTTTGAAATTTTCAAAAATATTGATATCATTGAACTTCCGTTCAAAAATATTTTTTACTGGAAACTTATACATTTTGCGGTATTGTATTATGCCGCAAGTGTTGCGTCTTATAATAGCATACTTTATTACTTTGTTTTGTAAGTTTGCAAATGAGATTTCAACTAACAATTATTTCCATGGGATTTTTTAAACTATGTAGAATTTAAAAACTTGTTAGGAAACTACCGGTTTTTGTAGTGAACCTGTAAAACTTGTACTAGTTGATAACTGTAGGAATTTAAGTAATTAATAACCTATTATACGTCCTTTGTTTTATTAGTAAAATAACAAAAAAAAATCAATTAAAATAAAAAGCATCTTGATAATAAAATTGAGTTTGTGTTAAAGTTTTGTAAAAAATATACAAAATACCGCATAATCGTTTATTGGAAACAACTGAATATCCGTATAATGATTTAATATGATAATTTTGAGAGGTTTTAAGGTGAACTTGTTTAGGGTCCACTCATATATTTGTCGACTTTGCGTGACGCTCAATAATTTGTGGTCGTTAACAATATACATTCGAGAAATATTAAACTACAGTGTCTGTTTTAATAATTTCTTTGTAAGTATTATGTAGCACACATTTTATGTCATATTTAATTTTATATTCAATGTCAAATGCCACCATGGACTTGTTGGTATCTCTGACAGCTCTTTGTATAATATTAATTGTTAATACATGCTTACGTTCATAATAGTTATGATCATCGATATCTCGTTGCTGCTTGTCAATATTAGAAAAATGCCGAAATCAATGACAATAAATAATTATGTTCATCTGTTTTCGTCTGCTTATTACTTTGACTGACTATATGTTAATTGTAACCAACTTCTTGACTCTTCTTGAACAGTCTTTTGAAGCTTTTGAGTTGCGTTTTACTCATAGTGCACATGCGTGTGTAAAAATGTTTTTAAAACTAATTTAAACCAAACTCTTGATTTGACTCTTTGAATCGTCTTTTGCCTCATAAGACCCAAGCGATTAGATATTCTATTTTTATTAGCACTATGCTTCTTGTTGAGCTTACAAGGACCATATTGCACAGTACCTGTAATGTTATTCACATTGAAATTTGTAACGTTAGCAGTCGTACTACATGAATGCAGGAAGCATTGCAACTTACAGTACATTCTTAAAAGGCTTACTCGTTTTTTTCTTTATTAAAAGGCAGTTTTTATTCTTAATACATATATTTATACATTAATACATGTTATACTATTAAATTGTAGAAAAAAAATATATTGATATTTAAAACACGTTTATATATTTACACAAAGTGAAAATAAAAAAATTAATCATAAGCCATGCTTAGAAGAATTACTTAACGCATACGCATAACGCAACACATCAAATGAAGATAGTTTTTTTTTAATTTTCAATAATAAATATATAGTGAGAAAAAAATATATAGTGATAATGCAATCCCATCGTGTTTCGTGCGACTCTCTCTTATTTTTTTCTTCTCACTGATAATAAAAACTGAAGAATACTTTATACAGAAAGTAATCCACAGGAATACAATATGTATTTAATACATGCGATTTCTTGCATAGCTCATAGGCGTCTACTCATAGGCGTCGACGAATAATAATGTCGTACAGTACCAAGGCATTAGCTGACCATATAAGATGTATTACAATATATAATATACAGTAATTTGAATACAACATTGTTACATATTAATTTACTAAAAACCAGATAGGCAAAGCTAACATATTTCTATTTAGCGGATAATGGATACGAATTCTTTAGTTACATTGACTGTAAAGATGTCAGGAACATGGTTTTCTTGCATATCCGATAGAAACTAGTATGAAGACACTTCGTTCTCCGCTTTCTAGCTAAAATCGAGACAGAAAATAATTATTAATGAGAAATAAAAATAATTTATATAATCAGATCTTAGATTTTCGCGATTACTACACATTTTGAAATTAAACTATTTTTAAGTAGTCCGTGGACACAGGTAGTCCGTAGTACTGTAAAGTGTTCGAAACATCGGGTTCTAAAATGTTTTTTTCGAATACCAATAATATACATACGATATATACGATTAATCCGTTTAAAAATAGTTTCAATTTATATAACAATTTCGCCAACTGGAGAATGAACCCATAGCCAATCGCGTTTAAAGTCGTACGCTGCCCCATTGCGCCACGATGGCCTTCATGCGATCGACGTTGGTAAAAATATTTTCTGATAATATGCAACCATAAAAATGTTAATTAAACAATAATTTCATTGAGATATTTGAAGGAAATGTGAGATAGAAATTATGATGATGAAATATACATTTTCCTTATCCTTAAATAGTAAGTGATAAAAAAACCATTCTAATAAGGCGTGTGTGTAATGTCCATCGGTATACATATATTAAGTTTTTATCCACACAAAGACTTGCTAATGTTGTTAGCATATTATTATTTACTTAAAATACCATTTTAAATATATATATAGGTACCTACGTATTGCTCGAAAGAATTTTTCAAATAGCTCATTTATGACTTTGTCTCTGTAAAATATCATTAGATTTTGCAATAAATACCCACTATTTAAGAACCGTGGGTAGTTATATAGGTAATTTTATTTTTTTTCTAATAAAAACATTGGTTGTGCGTAATTTAAAGTATTGGCTTTTGAAATTCTTGTTGTTTGTATATATATATATATATATATATATCGATATATATATATATATATATATCGAAGTAGTTAGCAATTATTTTCGTTACCTTGTCGTTAGTTTTCATTATGAAAAAAAAATACTTTACTTTGTAGACTAACACGTGTTACTGTCTTCTATGTCATACATTTAACACATAGAGAATATATAAACAGTGGCATAACAATACCGCTAACATAATACCTACGTTAAAACTATGAGTTCCTATGAGTGGTTGTACCATAGAAAAATAAATACAGACGGTACATTAATGGCCTTTTGTATTCTATACATCTTGTATATCACTTAACTATTTATCGATAGTTACATGGGAGATGTAAACATGCATTAATTATCTGTGGGCGGTCGTACGCATTGATATTGCTTCAACGAACGTCATCTACGCTATGGTTAAATAAGCCTATAAACATACATGTGATTTAAGTTATTGACAGCTGTAAAATAATTTTGAATGTATAGTTTGAGGCCATAGTGGCGCTGTGTGTATGCATGTGATGGTTGTGGGTTCGACTCACAATCGGGGGAAGGGTTATATTTAAAATATTTTTATTTCTCCGCTTTGGTACCTAAGACAAAGCTAGGCGTTGAGTTCCACTGTCTGCACTGTCTCAATTTCCGACAGAAACTGACGAACGGAGTGTTGACTTTACATAAAGCTCTCTGTGTAGTCACAGATAGTATATAGTCCTTGCTATGCGGTAGAAAGAATGAAGCTATTCTCCATTTTTATACTATGTTAGTATTAGGAATACTATTCCAAATTGACAGTTTGGCACAATGCACGTTTTATAGAATTAAGTAAATGTAACATTATTAAATTAGGTAATATACACATTAATGTCTGAAACCAGTATTTCATATCAAATAACTATTTGTAATAACATGTAAGGTGCAGCTGCCAGTATTTTACAATCGCAAATACATAGCCAAATAGTGGGTTTTTGACATGCAACATTAATAAGACTTTATGAATTTAACTGCTCTATATCTCGCTTTATATCAAGCATAAATGATAAGGAATTATTATAATTTGAATGCTAAATACTTATGATGCTCTCTCTAATAAAAAACTCATAAAACTTTTACCTTTAATTTATTTAGATCCATATCTATTGATCCATATATATTCTAATATTTACCCATATCGTTGCACTAAATCCGTAGTTACGTGACAGTAATCTAGTCATAATATACATATATTCTCATATCATCGAAAACAAACATGTATCCGTCGTACATTTTGTTACATTCTTAAATTTTTATTATTAATATTATATGAATATTATTAACGATTTATATATTAATAAAAACCACTTAGCGTGCATAAAATGTTTTTATTAGGTAAAGTAAAATCTGAAATTGAAGTAAATAAATGAAAAATCACGTTAAAGTTTAAACAGGTTTATCCTGATTGGCAATTTGTCCTTTTCCGCAAAACCTGTACGAGTTTTTTCTTTATATCTTTTGTTATTGCAATCTAATTACTTAGACGGTACGTCATGTTAAGAAATAAAAGTTATAGAGTTACGCGTGACTCACGGGGATTTCCAATCAAATACGTCTAATTAATTTTTACATATGCTTTATAACAAAATAAGATTTTGTACATTTATTATTTTAAAAAACTGTAATACTTAAGAATTACACAAAATTTTCAAAATAAAAACTGTTTTAATATTATTAATAAAACTACAAAAATACCTATACAGAGTTTAAATTGAATACTACTTTAAAGCCATATATTGACGTGGTAAGCTACATTTAGTTTACCAAATCTATGCACTAGTTATTATCGTCCAGTTTGGAGTAATGCCACGGTCGCTGTGTTAGGGACACACAGGGCCACCGCTCACGGTCCCCAGTACACTAATCTTACATCGTGTGTATGCGACGCCTGCCTCGTTTGTTGTCAATGCGCAATAAAACTGATGCATGGTTGTATACAGCTTAGGGCTGACCATAACTTTATTTTGCATTTGTTAGCTGTATTTCATGTACAGTACAAAACTCAATGAGAAGGAAGTAAATTTTGTTCACTTAAAACAGTATTTTTAATATTATTATTATATATTTTTACTTATAGTAAATAAAGTAATTTAATTGATTCAGCCTTCACAACAGTCGTTACACTCAATCAGTCAACTTATTTAGCATTTACTTCGCAATGATTTGACAGTTTATGAGGTACAAATAGTATTTTCTATTTAGCTTCACGGTTTTTCCTAAAAAGCAGTGTCACAGAAAACCTAGAGCGAGATACTCCAGTCTCTACTTTCCGCCCAAATGCAAAACAATGCATATTGAGTGGCGGAACTAAGGGCTTTATTTTACCAGAGAGTTTTTACAGAGAGTGTAAAAATAGTAATGCTATTTGCAAATAGAACATTTTGCTTTTCGTAATAGTTTCTTTGTTTTAGTATCGACATGTGAGTCGTGCCAACCTTAGATTACCTAAGTGTCGTAGAAGAATGCGCGAACAATCCTGGGGCGTGTTATGTATATGAAGAGCATTTCCGCTAAGTTTTAATAATAGTACCTCCTCGGAAGTAACTTCATCGGTGAGTCCAATGGTACCAGGACCCATCTGTAAGACACGTCTGCTTATCGTTAATATAAACTTTTGTTTAAACAATACTCTGCCTCTAATATGATATTTTGTTATTATTCTAGCTTTTTTTTTCTTTAGTTCATAATCATTTTCATTAATCTGCTAAAATTATTTAACTTACGAATAAATTGTTAAATTCATTTAATTTTTTTTAGATGAATATCAAGATAAACAACCTTTTTTTGTTGATATTCTCGAATTTACTTATTAAATGAATCTTTATGTATATATAGAAAAAATATTATTTTATATATTCAACAAAATTACGAACACCGGAAATGAACATTATTTATGCAAAGAACCAACAAAATCACGTTGATACCACCCATAAAACATTTGCAATGTTATTAACTTGCTCTACGTTTTTATAACAAAAGAATAGAATTGTGGAGAAGCAAAAACTATTTTTTTATAATATTAATCAAAAAGATGAAATAAGTTAATAACACATTTTTAGGAAAGACCATATAGCATATATTAATTACATTATGCTTATAAATTAAATAAAAAAGCGTTCATTATCGTTTTTCTTTAGTTTCACGCTTTTTCTCGCACAGCAGGGACCAGGTTGTCAGAGAGAATCTATTGTCCAGACTCTCCGTTCTCCACATTACGCCCGAAATTAAGACATTACGGGCTAAGTGGGGGAACTAAACGCCGAGCTTTCTTTAGGTACCAGGGCAAGGAAATATAAATAATTTAAATATAATCCCTTCCTTCTTGTGGGAATCGAACCAATTGCGTTTCCAGTCAGACGCTGTTTCACTGCACTATGATTGTGTTATATTAAAAGTGATTATATATATGATATGTTATGATATGTTATCGCACGTGAGAGTTGGTTGGTCGTGATGTTAGGTAATGTAGGCCGTGGCACAAATGTTGAAGTTCAATGGTGATAGTATTATGTTAATGTTCAAGGACATTAGTATCATAAAAAGCTAAATATATTCATTGAGAATTCAAACTTTCACAATACCTACATAATTTCGTAACAGAGGCTTACAAATTTATATTATTTCATGCGTATCGTAAGTTTAGTGTATTTTATTTCTCATTGCATTATATTTTAGTATAACATTAAAATCCGAGCTAATTGTTAGAAATATAAAAATTGTAACTCCTGCCCTTCGGCAGGTATATCTTCGTATTTAAGTACAATTTTTGATAATTTATCGCTAAGCTATATATTAGGTTCGTTATTGTACACAAAGTGACTCTCCACCTCTGTCCGGCTGTTTCTAAAATATCTTCTGTTAAAAGAAGATGGTTTAAACCAACGTGCAACGAATTGTTGTGCAGTTTTTACTGATATTGAAATTATTTGTTCCCAAAGGTTTTTTAATACCTACGAAACATTGTAATTTTTATTTTTACAACAGAGAAAATTCCATATTTTGTGATGAAGCCGCCGATATCCTTTAGTTATTTTATTCAAATGAATACTTTAGAAGTTATCACAGATTAAAAATTACATGCAATAAAAAAAAAACTGGGTGGCACCGCTCCACGCCACGTATTTATATAATTCTATACAATTGTAAATTTGGGCAGCTTGTGATTTAAGTGAGAACACAGGCTGGCGATAACTAGCGAATAACAAATAGTTATTATAGTCGCGTAGTTTACGCTGGCGAAGACTCAAGCTGATAGCTAGTTACTATATTAAGTTTAGTGTATGATACCTAAAGTAGTGTTGAGACTAACTTGATAAATAAACTCTCTCCAATAAACATTTAATAGAAACAAATTAGTTTAAAAAAGAACACGCCTAAAATATTGTATTGTCATTGCAACCGGATATGTATGCAAATTCCCAAGCAAGTCTAATAAGAAAATGCCAGTACAAGACTTCATACTTAAATTAGTTCATAGATGTTCTATAACAATCAGTCAGGGAAACTTATTTTGAGTGCAGTGTAAAGTCCAAGTTCCAAAATATTGTTTTTCTTTGTAACAATATTTATGGCAAAACTAAGTATATTATTATATATATATCGAAATGGGCGAATGCAACCCATAACCAATCGCGTTTACAGTCAAAGTCTGTCCCACTGCGCCACGATAGATTATTGTGAAGTAGAATAACCAGTTTAAAATCAATCGATAAGACAGAAATTTTAAAAATAAAAAAGTAATATCACATGTAGCATAAAGGAAGTTTATAGGATTACGTCACACACACGGTCTTAAAACTTACCTGTTGGAGATTAAAACCGAAATCTGTAATTAAAAGGTCAAAGTGCAATAATAGTAAAACCAATTTCATATAATCATCAGTCATTTTGTATACTGACCGTGACGGATGTAGGAATTATACTAATTATAAATTTTATAGTTATTTTGGCCTCCTACCATATGAAGAAATAAAGCTATGCCTTTTCAAAGAAAATAAAACAAAATGTAATAATGTCCGTTCGTTATTGTATATCCGTATTGTTTGGTATCTTGCACAAATATTTTTTAAATAGTATTCGAAGTATTAAATACTAATTGAATAATAATAAAAAATAAGTAATAATATAACACAATGCATGGTTGAAGGTGAAATGACGCATTTTCGGATTTTGGCAGTTTTGTGCATAAATGATAATTATAAACCTATCTAGCAAATTTTTTTGGTATGTTCTTAAGGTATTTTATTATTAAAACCTTCTTTATAAAACTTTAATTCAAATAGTTGTTAAGGAAAAAAACATCAATTTCTTTTGTAATTATTAATAATAATTTAATTAATATCATATTATAACAATATTAAAATTACGTAGTTTAAAATGCTTGTTTTTAACTATAAGCAGCTCCATGGGAAACAAGCATTTCAAAAGATCATCATTTCAAAGTAAAAAAGTACATCGTACTTACCAACTAACTAAACAGGAATAGATTTAGAGTTAATATATACTCATTAGAAGTAGGCGTGAGAGGTATATCAGTGAAATTTCTCTATTATCTACAAAAAGATCTCGGTCTGTCTAAAACTATCACTATTTTCATTTCTAGCACAAATTTCGAAGGCGGCTTTAGAAGGATCTTTTCAAATTTGGTTCAGTAATGAGAGGAGGCGAGCGTTAATAAGAATTCTTAAGGGGCCCCTTTAGCTTACATTTGGGTCGCAAGTCCCAGGCACTTCTCCAAGTTCGCCTGCCTGCAACGCAATGGGCCTGACAATCCCACGGTGATTAAGTGGAATGCTAATAAAACTCTTCTCCCGGTCTTGGTATACGTAGTTCGAATAATTTTAGTATAGCTTTGTAATATAGTCTTTTTTCTATAAAAATGTAAATTTGTAATAAATATATATTATTAATATAACATAACATAAAATATTTAGTGTTAAAATTATATATCTGGAATTGATGGTAAGAAAAGAAAATAATACATGCCTAATGTAAGTTATACGTTAACTTGTAAAATATCACATTGCATTTTATAATAGTTTTCTCTCACTAAAACTGCAACGACTTTAACTTCAAAAATTATGAATTCATAAAAGTACTACATCGCAATAACCACGGACAAGTACTTTTTTAAGTAAAGCTGCAAGAATAGGTTTTAATAAATAAAATATTTTTGTGTGCACTAAAATATTAAGATTAAATAAATTGTATATTCGTTATTACACCGCTTAAATCTTATCTATCAATATTCGTATAAACTTATCCCCTTTTGTCTCTAATTGCTATAATAAATTCTAATAAGTAATTTTTTTTAATTGAACAACCGAAATTTTCAAGGATATGTGTAAGAAATTGAATGATACGTTCGCCGTTAAATTTTAACCGTAGAGGGAGCCAGTCCACCCTGACATTCGATAAGCTTAACTGGGCTCTTGAGAAATTGACCAAATTGCAGCATACCACTATCGAACGTCGTATTGTAGTCACGCATATACTTATGCCGAAGCTCATTATATTATATACTGCAAAGAATAATTTTATTTTGTCAATCTCTTAGATATCGTTACTTTGTTACAGTTAAAATGGAGTACATAAATTCTATAGTTGAGGGCTACCATGATTTGATGGACAACAAAAGCGATCAAAGGGTGAAAGACTGGTTCCTTATGTCTTCACCCTTCCCCACACTAACTGTCTGCCTGGCATATCTGTTCATAGTAAAAGTAAGTCTGCATTCCGTATTATATAAATTAATCAACTGATTGAATTTCCTTTACCTTGCCTGTGTTAAAGATACAGAGATTCTATTTTCTTTTTACTTATTTTTCTTACTAATCATGACGAAATTAAGCTTTGATGTATGCTTGTTTCAAAAGGTATATCTATATATGTAGTAAGTGACGTAAAAGATTTTATAAAATTTTCCATTATCTTATATGATTTTATGAAATGTCTGATACTGAATTATAATTTTTGATAATTGTCTTAATGTATGATAATTGCTATCTTTTTGACAGATCGTTGGACCCAGATTCATGAAAAATAGGAAACCATTTGAATTGAAACGAGTGCTTATATGGTACAATCTCTTTCAAGTAATATTCAGCACCTGGTTGTTTTACCAGGTAAAAAGCTTTGTTTACTACATTTCAGTAGCACAATATATCTGTTTTTTATATGCTAAATGTATTCTAGTTATGTTTAATACGTAATATTTTTGAGTTCTTAAATTTTTATAAAAGCTATAAAGCTAACTATACAAGGACTTTTAACTTACATCAATGATCATTGAAGCCGTTAAGGCACTGTCGCATAGTCTGCCGTGGACTCGATCCTCAATCGAGAAAGAGATTACATTTATTTTTTACATTTCTCCTCTCTGATTAGACGAAGCACAGTATTTTATTTTGTAACTAAATAAATGTATTTCGTAACTAGGCAGATACATATACGGAAGACTACGAAAATATTCACTTCTAGGTACTTTTAGAAGCAGATATTTCTTTCGTAAATGTTCTTCTGCTATCATCTGAAAACCCATGGGACTCAATGGTTTCATATCCAAGGGTATTCAATCAAGGAAATAGTTCTTAGTATCTTACAAGTCCTATAATTTGGTTATAATTTTCTATACTTCTGTTATTATGTGTAAATATGAAAATATTTTAGTTAGTTAAGTGGTTGTTTTTTTAACAATTTTTAAAGTGTTATTCACACACTCCGGAAACTGAAAAACATTTTTAAGAAACACTTGGATACTATTATTATAGAAAAAAGAATACTATTATTATAGCTTGTCACGATTCGTATAACTTTTGGGTAGCTATGTTCATTGTGTTTATAACTATTATAATTACAATTCGGGTCATTGTTGCTTGACCTTATCAAAAAAATATTTAAATAAAGCAATAAGCAAAGAGCGCTAGATTATGGGTTCTATTTCCGCGGTAAGCATTTTCCCGACACTAGGTTCTCTCTGACTACACTGATTTGCAGAAACAAGTTTGAAGCTGAAAAATATAAAAGTTAATATTACAAATTTAGATTGAAATATTTGGTTTTTTATAATGAATATGTTACTTTTCAGTTTTTTCTATATACATGGTCTATATTTGGCAGGCTCTCGCCGCTGGATGGTTTGCGGAGAAACGTTTGCAATATAGCTTGACATGCCAACCTGTGGATTATTCAAGAAATCCACATGCACTGCAGGTGAGCTTGGTTAAATCGTTGCTCTTGGGGGATTTCTTTTTTATCTCGCTTTTACTAGCTTCATCCCTATCTAACTTTATATATATTAATTATCATAGTATATATTGCCGTAAAAAATTATATTCAAAATCAATATGTTATTATTTCATATATCTTTTTAATAGTTTTTTTTTTTTTTTTGCATTCTACATCGTCCACCTTTCCACCGTCCACCGTCCACCATTCTACATCATTACCTTTTATTGTATTTATTTTTGTAAAAAATATATAATTTAAATACGAAATAAGGCAGGCTAAATTAACAATGCGTTCATAATATAATATTTTGACGAAATCTAAATAATTCATATTAACTTTGAATATTTTTTTTAGCGGCATTGAGTTCCACAACTCAACACGCATTCGAGCGGCAAGTGGAGAACGGAATGTCTTGATTATTTTTTTTCGGCCTATCCTTATCCGCATAAATGTGTAAAATTGCAAAATGAAAATTTCATGTTCAATTGCTGAATGTTAATTCAATTTTCAGATCTGTATAGTATATTAATTATTAAAAGTCAAAAACGGGAAAATTACTCAACTTTCGTGTACTGTCTATTACACTGCTTAAAGGGTTAAAGTTACATAAAAATCATGTATGGCGAAATTGTTCCCACTGAAACTTCAAAAAAAAAAGTCCGAGTCAGCATATGTCATATATCGTTTAAGACCGACCAAGTATAGCCTTTATAATGGTAATTAAATTTGTTTTAAAACAATGTATTTTTTCTGGTCTGGTGACAAAACAAAGCGCAGGGTTGCCAGAGTGCCTTGACATTACCTTTTCTCTAACTAACCTGAAGAAGGAATGAAGAACTATGAAGGAAAAGCGAAGCGAAGCGTGTAGCTGAAAAAAAAAATCCTTTAAAAATATCGTACCTATATACGGAATATGTCCAATATCTTTTTTATCTTGTAAACGCGCATTTTTAAAAATCTAAATTAAAAAAAACTGTTAGAATAGAACGAAAAAATTTTACTATCTACTTGTCTGATAACTTAACTGAACCTGTATTTGGTAATCCAAATAAATATGCTAATGCATAGAGCTGATTAAGAATGTATATTTGTCGAAATGTATAAATTATTCAAAATTAGCACTAATAGACGCGTGAAGTACGCTTTGTTGAACTTCACCTTTGTTTATTTTATAAATTTAAGGCAATTCTTATGAATTCTTGTCAAAAATATTAACTTCTTTACGTATTTTCCAAACCTTCTTCTCATCCTTCCCAAATTTTTGTCCTCAAATATAGATCTAAGGGTGATGCATTTTATTATAATAAAGTGCCATTTCATTTTATATTCACAATAATTATATTTTGTGTATGTACAGGTAGCGAGAGGGTGCTGGTGGTATTACTTCTCGAAGTTCACGGAGTTCTTCGACACAGTAAGTATATGCACAGCGTGTATTCGTATGTTTTTTTACCGATTTGAGTATTTTAATTAACAAATGCGATGTCATTGACTTTTAAATGTATTTTAATACATACTAGAAGACTCCTTCATGCGTTAATCACGCGCTGCCTGAGCAAGGTGTATGTCACCTTCACTTATTAATATAGTGAAGTATTTCTTCTTTACTTAAAAAAACTGAATTAAAGCAAAAATATTTGCTTTATTTGACGAATACTTCGATATTTTTGATACATGTAGTAGGTATTCTAGAATTTTATTTACAAATTTTATGAATTCGAGTTTGCGAGATATCGCTGTTCTCATCGAAACATATTTAGTCGACGAGTTGGAGGAGGAAGCATCAGGACAGCCGCGGATCGCTGTAAAAAATATTTACGTCAAAACTGGAGGAACGACCGTTTGATTTCACATTTTAACAAGATGCACAATGACCTCAATTTCGCACTTTTAAAATTTTTCCACAAGCAATTTTTGGATTCTTTTATGTTTTTACTCATCCGAAAACTAATTACTTGCGTGGAATAAGTTATAAGTCGTTTTGAAAACAATCATGTCACTTCGATTCCAATCGTAAATTTTGCTGCGTTTCTATTCATTTTCTTTACTAGATTTTTCACTCAATTTTTGGCTAGATAGAGGCTATACTGATAATAGCCTCTAGTCTAGTGTGTTTACCCCATATTGAATTGCGTGCTCATTTACTACAATACACTTTACTTACAAACAGCTCTGTGTATCCTTTTATATACCTTTACGGAAGGTAAATATTAATCAAATTTTCTAGACTATTCTAGAAAATCAGTTTATTTTAATAAATTTTTTTTAATTATTAACTTGGATTGCTTATACATTACTTATTATATATATTTACTTATTAAATAACAAGTTTAGATATTACAAATTAAGTTATTCTATAGAAAAAGTAATTATATATGCTAACAATAGCGAATTTATATACCGCTACGTTCATAATTGTATTTTTATATAAACATTATTATGAGGATCTATTTAAATATAAATGAATATATATATAATGTGTGTTTTTATACTGTAAAAAACGTGGAAGCCTATACAGGACATTACATTTTAATGTACTCTTCATTTTGTATAAGTATTTTTTTGTGTTAGCTTTATCGTATTTTATATACTGCAGGAAGTACAAAGAGCATGTAATATAATTAATTATTTATTAGTGAGCGTTAAATTATATTAGAAGTTTATGCTATTAATTTATTTTCAGTTTTTCTTTGTATTGCGCAAGAAAGATGAACAACTCTCCAAACTACACATCATTCACCATGGTATTATGCCCATGTCTGTATGGTTCGGGGTCAAATTTACTCCAGGTAAGTCCTTGTATATGTATATTCAACGTCCCCTTTTTCGAGCATCCACACACATCTCTGATCACATAATATAGAGTGAAGGCTTAGAAAAATACAGTATTAATTTTAATACTGCATTACTACATTTATATACTAAACTATATATCTATATATATTGGATATTTAAAATAATGTGTTTTATATCGTAAATCATAAATTAATGTAAATCAGCTCTTGACAACATATTTTGTTTAGAGTTATTTGCTTTACAAATTCCGCTAACCGGTAATGATTAATCATAAGAAACTGTCGTGTATACTTATGCTGTCGCTTATGACATAATATGAGCATTGCGAAAATATAAGAATAGTTTTAGTTTTACTGTATGATATAGAACCAAACTATACGGAGGATATAACAAGGGGGGTAAACCTCCCGACCTTGATAGATAGAAAAATACATGCAATGAGGCCATCTTGGCTCAGTGGGACGCCTGATTGTAAACGCCATTAGTTGTGGGTTTTCTCACTAGGAGGAATTATTATATTTCAGTTATTTTTATGTATTAAGACAAAGGTGTTCGGTGTTTAATTCTGCCACTCAACACGCAATGTCCCGATTTCATACGGAAAGAGGATAACGGAGTGTCTTGATACTAGGTCCTCTCTGACTACAATACTATGCGGGAAAAAGCGCGGAACAGCTTTAGATATACACTGTAGCTATTTTAATCTAATGGAGGTAAGAGATATTGAATGAATAAACGATTTTAAAACTAGCAAAGTAACCGCTCGTCTTTTCTCATTTATTTTATCGAAAATACTATAAAGATAATATTTATAATGTTAGAATAAACATTAACAAATAATACCGTAATTATGTTTGTGAGAGATGACTTCAAGGCTGATCCATTATGAGGTTATTTTTCCTGATTTAATAATCATCTATAATCGATTTTAAAAAAAGTGACGTCAGTTAATCAATTCAATTTTTTTTTATAAAAGATGTATGTTGTTGAAACCAAAGCTATTAGACTCAGGCGTAAAAAAAAAATATTTCGAGAAAATAAAACTGAATACTTAAAATTGCTTTACTCATATAATTAAAATTAATTTTATAATTATACACAGATTTCATGAATATTCAATTCGAAGACATCATTAATTGCTCTTCCTAACTAACTACTTCTGTTATTTCTGAAGTAAATATGTAATATATTTAACCAGTGTTGATGATTTATTTTGTTTATAGTTTTTTTTAAAGTGAAATAAACGCGTTAGCACGCTTGTCACGATATTATGTACATACAGAGAGTACACACGACGCTGGATTAAGCTGTTTATTATGATTTATCTCGTAACAGCATATGACGATTTATTCTTTGTTGCTCTTCTCGAACGTTCCCAAAAAAGTTTATGAGATTTTGAATAAGGCTGTAGTTCAAAGTCAATTATGACTAAATGTACTTAAGATCGATCTTTACTTAGCTTAGCTTGTATTCTTACAAGTCATGTTCCATAATTACGTTTAATAATAAGTCGGTTCATTACAACTCGTATCGTATATATATATATATATTTTATATTAACAAGAAAGTTAATATTTTAACAAAATACAGTAAATGAGGAAAAAATAATCCAGTGCCACAAGTAGGACGTAAACTCAAGGCAGACTGCCTGGTAACATATTGAACCTGTGATACTTAATAGGCGTAATAAGAAACCTTCCATAAATAGGTAGTTTAGCATATTACATATAATCTAGATTGATTTTACCTTCTCATAATAATATTTCCTTATAAAATAAATGACTTCAATATACGAATATAATATGAAAAAAAGTGGTCAAATTAAATTCAAGACTTAAGAAATAATATATTGAAACTTGCACGGCACGGCTCTTTGCTATGTATAAACACGTGTTCTTGAAAAGCGGTTAAAATATTATAACATTCCTATTAAATGTGATCATTAAAATACTTAATAAGTTCTTTGATTTTCACGATTATTACACATTTTGAAATGAAACTATTTTAACCGGATTAATCGCGTATAATATTGGTATTCGAAAATACATTTTAGAACCCGACGTTTCGACCAATTTACAGTAGTCCGTGGTCACAGGTCACTGTCTACCTGTGTTATACGCGGTTAATCCGGTTAAAAATAGTTTAATTTCAAAATTAAAATACTTTAATATCATCTGGTATCTTTAAAACGTATGATTACAAGCGTTATTATCGAAGTACCTACGTACTTGGATACTGTTTGAATAGTTTTAGAACATTTACAAATTTTATATCCATAATTTTTATAACGATCACAATGACAATTGTGTATCAAATGATTTTATTCGACGTAACAAGTACCATAAATCAAGTTGATGTTTGAACTACGCGGTGAATTAAGTCGGTAAACTTCTACGAGATAATCAATGTTTGACTACGAATAGCTAAACATATCCTTATGGTTGAGTTTTCTAGAATAATCTTTATACGCGTCAATTTTGCTTAAAAGTCAGTAAATACAAAATTCTTTCCAAATATATAGTACAACTAGTGACACGCTCGCGGCTTCGCTTGCATAAACTACATGACTAAACTATTCCGTTCCTTCGCCCACTTCGCGTTCTCACTTAACTAACAAACTTTTGCTTAAATTTATAATTTCTATGGTTGTAAGTTTTTTGTTTTTTAAACGATTGAAATGAAATAAACACTTAAGTAAAGTAGTAAACTTTTAATACAATAGTCAAATGCATTTTAATGGCTTACAAAATAGATTAAAATATCCAAAAAAGTCATATTATTTAATGGTATGGTGTAAATCGTAAATAGTCGTTCACTTTTGACAAAGTGGTCGTGGTTGATGATGATGCTTTGTTCAAATTACACATTAATTAATTCGCTTGCGGGAAACAATCATTAGTAAAAATATTTTAATATGCGTAAAATATTAATGTGTGTTTGTATTGCAACAAGATATTTTTTGTTCTATAAAATATATCATCTATGTAAAATAGTGTTTGTGTTCCTAATACTTATGTAAAGTTAAGTGTAATATATAAATAACGAGTAAATAGTACCTGTGTCCTTAATTTACTATTCATTTATTAAATTGTTTTTTTTTACATTATTAGTTACTTCTATAGTTTTTAATTTTTCTATCTGACGCTCATTGCTTTGTAAAAGATAGTAACAGGAATATATATATTTTTTGAACAATTTGATATACGAAGTCATCATGCATGGACGTTACAATACATGTGGTTTGTTAACAGTAGGGCGAGCACCAATAACCTGCGAAAAACTATTCGTATCGCTATCGACTGGAATTTGTATAGAAATCTAAATTGCGCCCCTACCGTGCGTAAAAGAAGCTTTTGGTAGCACGAATCATTTTTGACAGCTTTCGTACGGTAAACGTATCGGCATCGTCGAAATTAGTGACGTAGTATCGAAAAATGCTAGCAAAGACACCGTTTTGACGTACGGTAAAGTAAAACTCGAAGGCTGGCTATCAAGAATTGACGAAAGTTTTGTCACTTGACATTTCTCGGTGAGAAAATATTCTTAACATATTAAATAGTAGTTTAAAAAGTAATTATAGTGTTTTTGTAATTACTTTGTAATTTTTTTTATATTCCATTCTGCTTTTGCAATATTCGTGGATTATTCAAAATAATAAATCATCCACAATGCAAAGACAGTCACTGAACGAAAACATACTCCTTTGTATTATGTTTTTACCGCAAGTTTGCTTGAAAACGAAGAAGTACTAAGAGAAATTAGGTGAGTAAGGACCATTTAATTATGACTATAAATAAGAAAATAATTGATAATTTATTTTATGTTTATTTCCCTGATTTTCCTCAGATGTTTTAAAAGCAAAATTCCTAAATTATTTCAATTGTGTTCAAGCTTTAGACTAACGATTTATATAATTATTATTATTATTTTCATATAACCTCAGTAATAAATGTAATATTTGGAAAGTTACAGGTGCTCCTGCCTACTCACAACAACCGAGGCTACTCATAAATATAACACAGCTTACAGAAAGATCAGGACGACGGTTGAAAATGTGTTTGGGCATTTTAATAGCAAAAACAAATATATTATTCAGAATAAATAGACTTCATAAAGAGTTTTAAAATTTTAATTGGTATTGAAAAAACTAAAAACTAAGTAAATATTAGGTATAGTATAAATATAATAAAATTCTTGATTAAAATCAAACATTTTTTTCTTTACACTTACCTAAACCTTTGTACTTTTTGTATGTTTATCATTTACTTAATGTTTTTTTTTTGTAAGTGCAATAAATAACAAACACTTTTATAACCTCTTTCAATAACTATACCCACTGAGTCTGCAATTGCTACATCATTAATAATGTATAATCTCATAAAAAAATACATACAAAAACACAAAGTTCGCTAGATGTTAAAAATGTAAAAAAACATAGTCGTCAGGACGTCAAGTCAATAACTAATGTTTTAAACTTTTTTTTCATTTTAAGCGTTTCAAGCAATTTAAGTTACATTTACCTTTTAAGTTAAATTCCGTTATCGTTTCGAGGCCTCGCTACGTAACGAATTTGATAGTTTTTCGTGCTCACCCTACAGATTGTTAAGTCTAATGTATACGTTAATATGTTTATATATTTTACGTTTATTGCTACCTATTATTAGCAAACGGGATCTCGAAAACGATTTTAGATATGGGTTTCGACGTGTATTGATTGCCATAAAGCATCTGAGCTGTATTTTATATATTTTCTGTTATGACATAATTTAAAATTAAAACTTGATAAGCAATGGAAATATAATAAATAACAGAATTTATTTTTTGTAAATTTAATGTAACACATCAGTCATTATTGTTCATAATTTATTTCTATAAGTACTATAAATCTTTTAAACGCCAAAACATTTTAAGTATAAACAGTAACCAGTTTAGGCGAATATCAAAACGTACCTTGCGTCGGCGAACCGTACCCTGTCTAGGTTCGAGTTTTATCACTTGGCCCAATCTTTTACAAATCGAGTTGTATTATGCTACGCATGCCTATTAATTTTCAACACTATTGGTGAAAATGTAAGAAAAATTATACTATATATATATTTCCAGGTGGTCACTCTACGTTCTTTGGATTGCTCAACACTTTTGTTCACATCATAATGTACTCATACTATTTACTGGCAGCATTTGGCCCTAGAATCCAGAAGTATCTATGGTGGAAGAAATACCTGACAGCTCTGCAAATGGTAAGCTTGAACAAATTGTTTATAACGTATGAGGTTGCTTAAAGAAACATATATGGCGACTATACTAGCCCGCCTACGTAAACTACTCGACTATACGATTTGATTGTTATCCTGCCCGCGTTCTCGCTTATATCACAAACAATGTTAAATTTATAATTTAAATTGTAACTTTTATATTCATGAACCGATTGAAATATAAGAAACACTAAATGTTAAGGGAAGTTTCCAAAATACAATAGGCAAAACTGCATTTAAATCGGTTAAGCCGTTTCTCAGATGCCCACACAAACTAAAATTTAAAAATAATAATAATGATAAATGTCCCCAATAATATATATTTTTTCATATATCTTCCATGTACAAACAGCGATTAGTAACATTTTTATTACGTGTATAGATTATATACCTGTTAATAGTCATAAAAATAAGAAAAAAATAAGAAAAAAAATTTTATATTATAAAATAATTATAACGAGACAAGTAGTAAAGTTGCTATACCCCAAGAAGTAAGTACAAATAATTGTATATTTTTTGACAATGAAATATCATACATTTTTGGGAGAATGTATTAAAATTATGTGTTGATATGTAATAAATAAGGAAAGAGTATATTAATCCAGTAATAAAATATGTAACAGCAATTGATTTGGAATTTTAAATATATTGCCATAATTGACTTTGTATTGCACGCACTGTATTCAAAGGTATTTCTAAGGCCGATTGCAATTAAACGTTCATCAGCAAGGTTAATAAGACTGTTCATTGCATTATGGATCAAGTAAAAGGGACGTTTCCCGCACTATAAGGTCATTACCATAGTCAATACGTAAACACTTAACTCAGACGTAATAATATCAGAAAGGAAATTATACTAGACTGACTCATTCGGTTTTGTGAAGAATGTTCAAGTTAATAACTTGTATCAAGGACATAAAAATCAAAGTCTATTTGATTTCCATCGAATTCGTTTAAAATGAGTTACTAACGAACGCTATTCACATTTTTTTATTGTTTAAATATACATACATACAAGTAATATATATCTTATTATTATTGTATACAACAACAATTAGTTAGAATTTTTTTTATATGTAAGTACACATATATGGTGTCAAAAAGGAATGGTTGGTTAGTTTTGTTCAAGTTTAAGCACGCTTTTGTTTATATCAACTTTATGGTCATAATACTCCTTATTATTACCTTTATTTTTTTACAATTTTACAGTAACATACGTGAAACAAAAAATAAGTATGCAGCGGATGTTCGTAGTGTCCATTATAATTAACTGACTTTACCGTCAACTTAAATGAAATAAAAAATATGGCTAACACAAAGTTTATTAATAATTTTAACTATATTATTTACAGATTCAATTCGTGTTAGTGTTCTTCCATGCTTTCCAACTTTTGTTTATTGACTGCGACTACCCTCGGGCTTTCGTCTGGTGGATAGGAATGCACGCCGTCCTCTTCTACTATCTATTCTCTGACTTCTACAAACAAGCGTACATAAAGAAGGCACAGGTAATTTATAAATCACCAAAATAAATATGACATTTAATTATAGATTATGCAAATGTTTATTATTTTTTAAAATATTGAAAAAAATATAATCTAATTATTGTGTAATACTTTTAAAATATAAGACTCCACCCACGATAGTTGTGAATTCGATTTTCATTATGGGGCAAGTTTATATCTAGTTTTTCCTCATTTTCAAGTCAAAAGATACAAAGAGATACGTGGTGTTTCGACACCCAACAAGCAATATATCTAAAATGAGATAAACTGGAGGAATGAGTGTCTTATCACTTCACTTTCTCTTTTTATCGGCTTCATTTTGTCTACTGCGCTACAATCATATTTTTTCTAATTACAGAGTATCAAAGCAAAAGCAAAGAGGGATGAAGAATTATCTAAACACGAATACGAAACCAAAGAAATGAAACTGCCACTTCTGAATGGCTTCAGTAATGGCTCAGCTCTGGGCGACGTGCGGCAGAGGATGGCGGGGGCTGTAGCTTCACAGTGACATACACATGTGTGTGGTTGACCATAGCATATAACTATATACATTCTGTAGAACAAGTTGCCTTTTATTATTATGTGTAACAACTGGTTTACTTTACTATAGTAATATAAATTCAAAGCTTTAAATGTATATTAGTTTTCTATACAAGACAGAGAGAGCCTATGTGAGCACTGCGAGAGCTAGTTAAAAATAACTGCTTAATTAATATTAAAAATATTATATGGCCTAGTTATTTTAAAGAGATTTAATTATTTAAATGTAAAACATCTTGCTCTTTCAATTTTTGTCAGAAAGACGAACTGGCGAAAATAAGTGAATATTGAATCTCAACTTGTAAGTTCAAATAATAAGCTCAATTAGTAACAAGTCTTAGTGTAATTTAGAATAATATTCGGTGCTGTCTCGGAATCATTAATACCTAACCGCAAAATTGATCAATTAATTGGTTCATGATTATTAGCATCTTGATTTTTTCCTATTTATTGAGATGTCGTTATAGCAAAATTGTATTTAAGTCCTATACATAATGTAATTTTTCTCCGTTCATATGCAAAATAGATCCAAGCTCTGCAACAAGTATTATTATTTTTATTGGTTAAAAAGAGCAACAAGTTTTAAGCAAAAGAAGTAATTTGTGGACAATGTTGTAAAAAAACAATGTTGGTGAGTATGGGCTATTTTAATTTTAAACTTAAATTCTTAAAATGATCATAGACTCAAAGACTAAATGGTATATAGACTCAAAAAAATGTTTTTAAAGCAAAGTTATTTTTTTGCACAGTTAAATACGGAGTTTTTCATTGTGAATTCATTAATATTCATAATTATGATAATCAACAAACATTAATTTAATAGGATGAACAATGCGTTCACAAAAACGAGAAAAAAAATTGAAAAACCTTTTTTTTACTTTTTACAAACGATAAATGTTTATGTATAGGAATTCATTTTACTTGCTAATTCAAAATTAATTATTTGTTTAAAAAAAATTGTGTGTGGTATTCTGGTTTCTAGGCATTTTAAAACTAATTTCTGTGATTGGTAATCTGGTATGTAGAGGTTTTTATACTTTTATATTATTTGCCTTATCTTGCGGTAATATTCGATTGTATATATAGGCTAAAGTTAGATTTAAGGAAGGTGGGTAGATATGTGATCAAGAAACAATATCTCGAAAGGATTGTCCGTAGCCTTTTTCTTACATGATAAACTTACAATACGGCTACTGTTTAATCGAGATGTATTAAATTTCCCAACACCAATAGGCTTCTGATACGTAACAAAACATAAATATACTTGCTTGTAGCAAAAATTATTCGCATATTATACTTATTACAAAATAGGTTAATGTTTAACTTACATTAGCACCTACCTCTTATTTTATATTGTTATTAATGACTTAACATCGACGTTAAATAAGTTCTCACAATAAATGCTCACTCTATTATAAAATTGTATATTTTTTTATCAAAAATGGCATTCTAATACCAAAACCCATTTGAATGTATATTTATCAAATTCATAACATAGTGAAGCCTATAGAACTTAAAAATATATCTGATTAAACTTAAAAATTATTTGGAAGAGTATGAGCTGTATCGGTGATTTTGCAATCATATACTTATTTAAATAAAATTTGACTATCATATTTTATCGTTTCATTAACCTCGGCCACATGTTGCAGATAACGTTGCGTCATTGGCGATTGCCTTGTGCGTTTTAAATATATATTTATTTTAAGTACTAAAAACCCGTTCTTTCAAAAAGGCCCTGGACTCCCAAGATGATGCAGTTAAGTCTCTTATTTTCAATAAAAAATTACTACTTTTACTATAATGTTTTCGACGTACTTTAACTTCTTCCCTATTTAAATTTAAATGTAACCGTTGACGTCAATAAATTGAAATTACGTATATATACGTAACGTATTCATTTATTCTTTATTGTAATCTACAATTGATATTGCGATAAAACAATAAAAATCAAGTAATAATATGTCCAATGTCTTCCAGACAACCTTCGTTCGTTTACGAATGACCGCCCATTTGGGGACTCGGGCGCGGTTATGTGGGACTCCGGACTAGCAGATATAGGCCGTCCGTATACCTAATAAAGCCTCACGTTGCTCCACCTCGACCGCCACTGGCCGGGACACAGGGACTACAATCTTCCGTGAACGCCTGATATCCCTCCCTTTTAATTATATCAAAAAACGAAAATATATTTTAAGCATATACTTTTTCAGAGTTTAGACCCAAGACCAATAGACAAATATTCAATAAAGCGTATACACTTATTAAATATTAAAGAAAAATAACAATTGTACAGGAGACAGTGAGAGTAGTTCTAATATTTAACATTAAATATATATATTGTCCGTAAATAGACATACATAATGCAGTCACGTTTAATCGTGATTATCAAATTTAAAATTATATTTGTGACTCTTTGTCAACCAACAGTCAGTCGTCAGTCTAGGAAAGCAAAGTGCTGAATTCAATTATCTTTTACAACTTTTATTAACATTTATTTTAGTATGCAGAAGATGAATGTCTAAAACTGATTATAATATATTGACAAGAAAAATGAATAGGTAAATCCTAATTTTGCTTTTACTATTGAGGTCACTATTAAATTCTGAGAAAACGGAAAGAACGGAGAAAATGGAGAGTGTGGATTCGTCGGAGAGTTGGTAAAAGCTGAGAGTGTCTACAAAACGGCGAGTACGGAAAAAACTAAAAGTGCAGAGAAAACGGAAAAGACGGAGAATATCACACGTGGAGATGTTTTATTGACATTTCAATTATGAATTATGTTATCTTTAATATATTCATGACGGCTAGGATACTCTTGTAGATTTGGTATTTCTGCACAAAAGTACCAAACCTTATAAGAGTAAAAATTTACATTCAGTTAATCATTTCATGTGTATTTTATGTTAATGATTCTTCTTGGGCGAGTGTGTTAAATGAATATGTTAATCATTCTTCCTGGGCATGATTTAGGGGTAATTTCAAGACAGAATGTGAAGAAGAAGAAGAAGAAGTGCGACATCTGCTCAGTAATGTGACGGCTGTACCGGAAAAATCTACGGCCACAGCATTGTCTTGATTGCATTTTTGAACTCATTCTAAGAATATAAATACTTTACATCCCTCATTCTCAGAATATAAATACTTTAAAAATAGAAATACTTTATTTATTCATAACGCTTGTTGAGGCAAAGGGAAAAGGCTGCCAACCAGATGATACACTTGACCCTGCTCTTTAGAAGTAGGCATGAATCCGTCTTCTACTACTTTTTTTGCCCCAAATGGCCTTATCTGAAAGCAACTGTATTAATTTCCTAATCTGATCCATAACTTGTCGATGTTCTGGGTGTAGAGCGTGAATCAAGCTATAAAGCGGATCTGATAAAGTCTCAAGAGCTGGAATAGACACTTGACCACCCGCGCAGCACATCCCTAGAGATTCTTTACTCTACTTAAAAGCAGGACAGCATGAAAATATGTGAATCATGGTTTCGTAAGCTACTTCTGGATCATAAATCATTGCTGACAAAGCTTTGACATTTCATGGTAGCAATCGTCCTGTAAGATTTCATAGAATATTTTTGTCGTGGCCTACATGTAATTGCTCGATACTAAGCTATGAGTAATAGAAGCGCGTATTAAAATTTAACGAACGAAATAGACAAACACACTATATATTCAAATTAGATTATAATGAATTGAGACTCGTGAGATATAAATTTAGGTGCCAAGATAATTCGAGAAATGTATACATGCACTTTTATTATCTAAATAAATAAATCGATAGTTGAACTCGATCCGAGATAATAATTGAACGTCTTATTAATAACCATGACTGTGACGTTTATTCTTTAATACTGTACCTGTATATTATGTTTAATATATAATTAAAGTTAACAGTGTGTGGAATATTACTTGTCATTCGTCTTTTTGCCACTCTATGATTGCAATAATGGCTTAACAATGATCAATTTTTATTAGGGCTATGCCTTAGTAAAAGATTAATGTATTTTATAAAGAGACAGTATTGTACAATTATTTTTAACAGGCGCTACTAATTACGTACAGTAGATGGAGTTATATATATTTTTAACATATTTTTAAAGTGTTATTCGCACACTAAGGAAATTGAAAAAGACATATTTAGAAAACGGATAAAAGTTTGAACGCAGCGGGATTTGAACCCGCTAGAACGGTTTTCAAGAGGCGCGAGGAGAGGTCTAGTAGATGGAGTTGCTGACTGAGTTATGAAGAAGCTGGTAAATAAAGTGAAATCTGAATATTAAACTAAAATTATACATAATATCAGTATACTGTTAAACCCACTTTTGTATAGAGACTATATTTATAATAATATAAAATATTGGTTTTCTGCACTTTTTCCCATATCGGAAACATCGTATGATGGTATGATGATGCTTCGAATATAACAATTAAATCGAATATCGTTATAGAAAGGTCGAATAAAATTAAGGCATAGATGAATTTTTTTATGGTGTAGTGTTTAACTATGTTTTTTGTTAAAATATTAAAAGTAACATATTATAACATATAACAACATTTGATAATTGCAGGAGATTTTTAACTTTTATTATAATTAGTTGTGGACATTTAAAATATCATTTTTTCAGTTATTTTATTTTAGCTTCACGCCTTATCCCTAGAGGGGTAGTAAGAGAAAACGAGGCGCCGAATTCGTCCACTGTCATAAATCTCTTCATACGACTTTCAGGGGGTTCTCATACTTTTTTACGTGGAGGAAGGTACCTCCGTCGATTATAAGATCGATACTGTATTCTCTAAGATGAACCTCGGTTCATCTTAGAGAATACAGTACAGAGACATCGGTCTCCCCTACCTGTCATACAGATTTGATACCTTGATTCATATATCTTTCTTATCATTCCATCATCACTCATCCTCTTGACGTGGGTTAACCTGAGAACGTTCTTCTTCATTCTTACTATATAACATTCTCACTTACGTCTGCCATTTTGTGTATTTATTACGGATTCCCTTTTAATTAGACAGAATGCGGCGTTGAGTTCTCATGTCCAAAGTTTTATGGCTATAAAATGGGTTGAAACTAGTGCTAATGGAATATTGTTGATTTTTTATGTTTATTCTGCATACTGCGTTAATTACGGGAAAATAAAAATCGTTTATTTTACATATATACAATGCAAATGTCTTAATCGATGCATTGGAACAGTTTTATATTATATGTGCATATAATTATATTTACTTATAAACGTAAATTTAAGAATCTTTACGCTTTTTCTAAATTTCTAGTATAATATAAATATTTCTGACTATGTATTTCATAAAACCTTTTTCTTTAATTACGATATGAAACGTCATACTAAAAGGTACTTTAAGAACGTTGTTAAGAATTGTCATCCCATGTCAATTTGATCTGAACGAAACATAATATTCAATAAAAAATACCATCAAGATTTTCCATAATTTAATATAGTTAATATTACAATCAAGATAAATAATTAAATATGAAATAATGTTTTACTCTTGCCAATTTGCTATTATTTTTAAATATTATGAATTCTGTATAAACCTTATTAATCATAAAATTCAATTGAAACTATTGTGTCTACTAAATTCCAATGACTTAGACATGGCACAAAATAGAACGAAAGAAAAAATTAAGACAGCATACTTCTTTAAAACAAAACGCTAATGTAGGCTGACCGACCGATCCAATTTGGGACAAGGTGTCGAGGCGAGTGTTAAAGACACCAAAAAATGAAAAAGAAATAAATTAACGAAACATTGTAATAAATAAATGAATATTAAGACTTTTTATATAATTCATTATAAAATTTTGATTATTAAACAATAACTTTTTTTATTATCTGCAATTTGTAATTATTGTAACAGGGTATATAAAAAGAAAAAGACGTCGTCTGTACATAGATTATATTTACGAAAAAATATATTTTAAGTGAGGAAAAATTAATCAATAATTTTACAAATGTTTGTCAGTCTTGTTTGTGGTTTTGATACGCACGTTTATCTGTTTGTATTTACGCACATCTTTGAAACTATTGGACGGAACCTTTGATTTAAATTTTTTAAGCCTCTGCAGGACGTAGATTTTGAAGAATAACACTTCACATAGAACCATAACACACTTGCTTAGCTATAAGAAATAAGGAAATGGCCCAGCCTTTTTACAGCGCGATAGGCATTTTCCGTTGACGTATAAAAATTTAATGTTTGGAGCAGATGCCCCAGATCACTAGATGGTGAGGCACTATACTTCCGTCCGTATAAGTGTAAGTATAAAAACGTTAAAACGTTCCGTCTTAGTGTAATAACGATGGTTAAAAAGTTACGAACCCATCCGTGGCAATGATTATAATTAATTATTCCCATTTTCTCGCTCTGATCGCGCTGGATTGTTTCGAAACAAGCCATGTATACGTGGCTTGTTCCTTTTTGTAAGTGTTTTGTTTTAATTCAAAATTTGTAATTGTTTAATTATTTTAAAAGTGTTATTCACATGCTTCGGATGTAAAAATGATTTTTAAAATTTGTAATAATTTACTTTTAAATGTGTCCAAATTTGTGCATAAAATCATAGGCTACTGCAGCTTCACGCGTTTTCCCACATAGCAGGGTGGTGGTCAGGTAGAACCTAGTGTGAAGACACTCCATTCTTCACTTTCCGTCCGAATACAAATTAAATAAAATCATAAGTTTTTAGGAAAACTTTATTTACAATGAAATATTTTACAATATTCAATTTTACCTTAATTTACATTGTACTTAAATATATACCTCTAATAAAAATGATTTTCTTCCAACTACAATCGTCGTTTTTATTTGACATTTACATTTTGTTAATTAAATTGCAAATGTAAAATATATTTTCTTTAAAAGCGTACCAACCATGACTTATTTATTTAATCTCTTTATTTATTTTAAATATGCCTTGTGGATCATCCCAGTATATAGTTTGATTCAAATTTATTTATGTATATCTGCATTAATAAAAACAGGAGACTTAAGCTATGTAAAAATTATAATAACTTATAACCTATCAAAATACGAACATCCACTAAAGTATCACAAAATAATTTAAGATAACATTACAATCAAAAAGCCTCTTTAGATAGAGATACATGTGCACAATTTGTGTAATTTTATACATCATACTGTATATTCAATAAGTAGAAAATGTTTATAATTAACATATTTTAAATAAATTATTAAATACTCCTTATACATAAACATATTTTGTCATCAATACATGAAATCATTATTTCGAAAATTTAAATAAATTATCTAAAGAGGCGACTAACGTAATGGCAGTGATATGACATATTTATATGTTTATAGTTTAGTTTTAGTTCTACCAAATTCCTCTATGTGGTCATATTCGGAAAATCCTGGATCCGAGTCATAATAGGCATAGTCGTAGCTTGTATCATCCTTAATGTTTTTAGGTTTCGAGTAATGAGGCGGTCGAGGAGACTTGGATGGATGTGACAAGGGTGGTGACGTTGGAGGGACAGTTTGTCGTTGCTGGAATTGCTCCGTAGTTCTGGGTACTGCAGTAGTGGTAACTCTTGCTGGAGGGAATGTGTAAGCTTGTGCAGACGGAGGTTCAAATGGCCGGAACGTTGTAGTGTAAGTTTGATAATAGTCAAAAGTCCTTTGTGTGGGCTGTTCATTCTGCCTAAATGTAGTTGAGTAATAATCTGGTAACGATGTGGATGGTGATGTGGGAGCTGGTTTGAATGGTTGTGGGACAGCTGCTTTGTTGTATGGCTTGTGAGATAACTTTTTACTTGGTTTTTGATCTTCAGGCAGTCTATTTCCACTTGCGGCAATATTTAATGAATGTGCGCCAGAAAGCAATTCTGATTCACGTTCATACAATTCTGGTCTGTAAAGTCCGTCATCCTCACCTGCTGGTGGACGATATTGCCCATCATCTTCCAAGCTATCTCCGTAATTTGAAGATTGTGTATTAAAACCTATATTAGTATTGTATGCTACAGTGTTTAAATTGGCTGGTGGATCTACATGAGTGGTAGTATAAATAGTGGTAGAAGGAATTGTTGTGGTCGGATTACTAAAGTAATTTTGCTTGGCCCCAGAAAATGACCCAAAGTTATTTTTCTCATGTTCATATGTCACACTATTTGGGTTTCTATAATTTGCTGCTGTACTCGTTCCACGCACAATATTGTAATCAGTAGTAGTTGAAAAATCTTTACTGTTATTATTTCTAATACGTGCGAAATCAGATTCTCCTGGAGTATCCGATTGAACGCTGAAACTATTTTTAACTTTGAAAGGACGGTTATCATTGTTTTTATACAAGTCAGTGGCTGATTGCGCGTCGTAGTTATAAATTTCAACAAGCCCTTCCTTTTTAGTGACAGGGCCTTGTGTCGTCTGAGAGAAAGGAGTAGGAGTCGGGTTATTTGGGAAATATCGGTTATTGTGTTGTTTTGAAGTCACTTTACTTACTTCAACATACTCCTCTTTGTATTGAGCGGGAACATTGACAGTTGTAGAATATTGTTTATTCTGTTGAGGACTTTTACGGTTTAAGTTTTGTGATTGATCAAAGAATGCTTGAGGTGGGAAAGTTTGAGCTGGTGTGGTCGGAGAAGGTTTGGGCGTATAGACTGGACGTTTCCTGACAAGTTTACGCTTCGAGTGATCGTACTGAGAGGGACCCGGTGATTGTGGCACTGGCGAAGGTGGGGAAGTATTTTGTGTATTTGTGTAAGGAGCATGTGTTGTCGGGGCTCGTCTGAAAGATTGTCTCGCAGGCGCGTGGGATATCGATGTCTGAGTATGAAATACCGGTTCATCGCGTCCTCTGTCACGTTGACCTGTGAAAAAGTCTGACGAGTGCGCAGCTCTAAGATCTGATGTGCCGCCATTATTATTTTGTGAAAGGCGATGGTCACCGGTTTCTGCTCGTTGAAGTCCAAATTCAGGTTCTTCATCTCGGTTTCCTGAAGACGATGCCTTCTTTGTGTCGAACCCTGTACAATAAATTGATCGATTACAATATTATTAATTACTAGTAAAGAGTTTAAATATTACATCTTTGTTAGATAAAAAAATACTACAATCTATTTTTTTACTAATTTCTATTAATGCCTTTTACAATGCATAAGCACTACATGGAAGCAATACAAAGCTTTTGTTACTTTGCTCAAGTTAAAATAAAGGCGTCTACTCTTATCCCTACTTACAACATATATTTTTTTTATTTTTCTTAAGCATCAATTAATAGCCTTCTTTAAGTTTTATATAAAAATATACTTCATTATTTTTATAGTGTATTATATTGTAGACTATAAGCGCCTTTTACTAATATAATCCCTTCCAATATATACCTCCCAATATGCCTAGCTTATTACTTACTTGCTTGGTATAATCTTGAAAGTTTCTTAACTTACGCCTGAAATCATTTCACTTAAGATCTTTCAATTGCCAATTAAAATTAATTGTAAATTGCTTAAAATGTTAGCTTATTTTTAAATGCTGTTAGTTGCAAAGCGAGCTCACCAGATCCGATCTTGTACAGATCAAACTGACCATCGTAGATATCGGCAGGACAAGCGAGAGGATCGTCATCGCCCCAGTCAGTACATGTTTGCGCTTCCTGATGAAATAAAGTTCCCGGAGGACAGAAAAACCTGAAGTCTCGAACCCCACCTCCAGCCACTCTTACACAGACGTGGAACGCTTTGCATCCAGATTTCGCATCAGCATAATATGCTCCCTGTATGCGGCCCCGACAGTTAAATCTTTCAGCTCCCCCTATGAATGAAAAAAAATATAAATTTAACATAACCATAGTAAATACTCATTAAACAAAATAAAACCTATTCTAGGTAAAAGAAATTTAAATGAAATAAAATTTAACGATATTTTTCAGTTTCACGCTATTTTCCGAATAGCTACCCGTCAGAGAGAGCCTAGTGTCAAGGCACTCCGTTGTCCACTTTTCGCCCGAATCCAAGAAATAACATGTAGAGTGGCGGAACTCAACCGACGCTCTTTGTCTTATATCACAGCGGAGAAATGAAAATATTTTAATATAATCATTTCCCCGAGTGGGAATCGCCGCCCGCGTTTTCACTTATATCAAAAACTTTGCGTGAATTTATAATTTAAATGTTTGTTATATATGATTTATATATGACCGATTGAAACGACAAAAACACTAAATATTAAGAAAAATTCACCGAAAATAGTCAAAACTGCAATTAGCCGATCTAAAGCCGTTTCTGAGATTAATGTGCAAAAACGCACACACAGACAAACAGAAAAGAAAATTAAAAATATTTAAAAATTTATGAAAATTGATAAATGGCTAAAATAATATTATTTTCCATATATCTCCCATCTACAACCAGCAATCAGTTACATTTTTATTATATGTAATGATAGTATGACGAATAATTTTTACAATTATAAATATTATTTAAATGATAAGTAAAAATAATACTATATGTTTGTTTGTGTACAAAATAACTTGTAGTTGTCTAGCATGTTAGGTAAATTAATAGTGCATTGGTCGAATGGCACATTACCAACTTACATTGAGGTCGATTACATGATCAAAATGAATATTATGTTTACCCAACTATGGTTAGTAAATTGTTAAATAATTGATTTAATCTCATCCAGTTCTTTATTTAATGTGTTTTCATCTGATGGAACAAATTGATTATTACCTCCATTTACAAATAAGGACAGTTTCAATATATTTTTCTATTAAGGTCAAGAAATAAAAAAATACACATATGAAGTGATTTTTGTGATTCTTTTTATTTTGCCCATGAATAAATTATCTAGTGTTGGGTTGGCCTTTTGTAAAAAAATGCAAATTGTAATGCTGTTTAGTGTAATAGGTCTACGACACCATAAGTGTTGAAAGTTGCGCATAAATTACTAATGCTAAGTATATTTTTTATTAATTAATTAAAAGGTCACGAGAATCCGAACTTTATATTGATATGTACCTATTACCTATTAATGTGTAAACAAAGGAGGTCAACATGTGGGATGGTTTTTTATTAAAGTAATATCTGACTCTACGCGTATAAAATAATCTAGCGGTGAATCATTACTGACATTCGAAAATAAAAGTACCAGTATAAAAATAACAATTTAGATACAATAAAATTTTGTTGCGGCTTTGATATATTATTAGATGAACACAAGCCGCTAGCTGCTATACCGCAAATTATACGGTAGGTAAGGCGGTACCAGACTGTCAACAACTTAGAGGCAATAGTTACCAAACTGTTGGTACATTTTGTTCACACGGATTGTGTCGCATTATTGTATTTATTACTGTTTCCTTACACTTAGTTGATTACGTATATATAATATTTAATTAGGCAAAAAATGATCTATAAAGCCTTTACTAAAAGTCGTTGATGCCATGTAAATATTTTACCTAACTAATCACGCCATCGTTGCTTAGTTGTAGCGGGTCACAGCACTGAGGTAGCGGCTTTAAATCTCACTTCGAATAAAATTAACAACATTCTAATCTTATCCCACTCTGATTGGAAAAAAAATAATGTAAGGTTAAATAAAACAAAATGAATACGACTTAAGGTCCCAATTTGTTGGAATATGAAGAGTCAATTACTATAACCAAATGTCGCTGTCTATACGTTCTCAGTATTTTTATACAATTAAGATAGCTTAATTCTATAAATTTCTTATAGTACAAAAAACAGGTAAACTGGATTTGGCTGTCGCATAAAATTGTCAGATAATCGTGATTATTTGCCAGTTGCTTCACGTATACTGGGTGAATGCATGGCGAGTCGGAGGTTAGGCGAGGTTCCCATGAGTGGGGCGATTGTGCAACTAGCCAGTAAGGTGCGATCCTCTTCGAAAGGTCGTTGCTCATGACGAAATATAATATACCTAATAATGGTGAAAAATAAAATTAATTTATTAAGGTTTTCTTTAAAAAAATGATTGTTACTAATGTTGCTTCTCTTCTTTCATGTTTCTTCGAGACTAAAGTAATTTCAATATATTTCCTTAACGTTATAAAATATCTTAGCTTAAATTTTAGTCTTAAAAGTGATATTTAACAAATCACTTGTAAAAAAACAAACAATTTACGAATATTTATTGCAACGTTGATATATGTTAGACGAAAAAGTAATTATTTATAATTGGTCATATCTTGTTTAGCTTTACTCATATAGCAGTATCTCGCATATAGCAGTGTACGTAGAGAGAACCCAATATTAAGACACACCGTTCTTCAAAATTGGACGATAACTATTTTATATTACAACTAAGTGAAACGCATTACGCCGGACAGTTTAGTAATTTCCTTATTGACAAAATATTGGCATTTAGAAGCAATTATTCTTAATTTTTTCAAAAAGTAACTACAAATTAAAATATTTATTTATCTTTTCCCGAATAAAAATGTGAAAACAATTGAATATAATTGTTTTTAGGGACGTTTCAGATTAAAAAAATATAATAGTTGTGCGCATGTTAAGCAGCTGAAGCAGGTAGTCTAAACTTCCGACGGTAACTATTCAAACGGAACTAGCCGTTCCGTACATTTCAATTATTGTTTTCGATCAGATACTTAAAGTAGACAGGTAGCATATGTGTCTAATTATTAATGTGCATAATTAAACTTTCTTTACGTTTTAAATAATAGAAAATATAATAGATGTATTCAATAATAATTGTAAGTTACTATAGATATCTAATTTAAACGCTGATTCTTATACAATTAATCATATTTTTAATGTTATATTATATATATCGATGTTACCATCAGGTAAAGTGTAAATCGGTAATTTATTCACACGTTTCATATCACGAGCGGCAGGTTACGACTTGTAAAGGTGTCAAAGTGACATAATCCATTGTAGTGATAGTTCAGCAGTTACTTTAGAACAATTCATTGTCAAAATTCTGTCTGTCAATACTTCAATAGTGTGCTACGGTCTCATATTTCACCGAGGACACAACTATGGTACTTTCTTTTTCTATTCACGTAATGAGATTTCTCACGCTTCGATGATCACGCATTCAAAATTAATGTTATTGTTTCAACACATTATTATGTCTATGTGTTTATTTTAGAACCTCTTTATTTATATTGGCTTAAGTGTCAAAATTTTAAATTTTAAAGCGCAAGTTAATGGACTTTGAAGCGTTATTTTAAATAAGAGAGATGCTTTATGTATTATATATTATAAATATTTTCATGTCGCAAAATGTGGAAAGCGCAGGTTTATTTTATACCATGTATGTGCTACATTAATAATGTATGGAGCTTAGAAACTAGGTACGAGCCATCTTCCAATGCAGTTTGCATTATAAGTTTTTTGTATAATACAATATCTGTTTAAGTTTTAATAATAACATTTTAATGAGTCTTCCATACAAGCCAAGCTAGCTGAGTTATGTTAGTTTTTTAGTCGTACATATACTATTCAGTTAAAACAATATTGGACAAGAGCCACATTCTTTTATTGTTTAAAACACGTACTGAGGTATATTGTTTTGGTGCGCATCGGAGCCTTGGGTAACATCCGTTCTCCGGCCGTCACGCCGCCCCAGTTTTTAGGAAGGGATTCGTGAGAAAACTACTTATGTAAATCTGGGGAATCGATTATCGCGACGCGACGTACGATAGTTTGTGCTTAGAGTTGTACGGTCGAATGGAAAGTGCATTAAAATTGCGCAACTATACGCAATGGCAATAGGTACTCGTAATGCACTATACTGAATGGTACAAGCATATGCACCTTCTTTTATGCTATTGTTAAATTATATAGTTTCGAATGTATCGTCATAGTTACATAAAAATGTATGTGATAAACATTAGGTTACGTTAAGACAAAAGATTTATGATATCTTCATGATATTATATCATGACGTACTTTTGAGGAATTATGTTTTAAGTAAACCCGTTTTAATTGTTATTTTTTTTAATATAAAAAAGATATTACTGAATTGTAAGAGAAACTATTCGAAAATATTCATATAAATAATTATTACGTAAAATGACAATTAACAGCCCATAAAACCTTAATGAATACTATTATATTCTATTGTATTATATTACTATTGTATTATTTCAACATTACAAAGAAAATTTATTTTAATTAAAAAAAAATCGTATCTTTTGACAATAGATAATTATTTCCTTGTAATTAATTCAATTCCCACGCGTCCGGACGTCCTGCACTGAATAATCAGATGCGTGTAACCACACTAGCACATATACCTATTTCCTCACGTCCCGGAACACTAAAATAAACAATACTTAAATATTTAATAACACTCCAGTTAACACATCCACTATTCAATCAACAAATCACTGGAACTTACCGAGAATTGGGAGTATTGCGAGAACTATCCACACGGGAGACATGTTGCCGCGAGGAGCGTCGCGAAGGGACTGACTTGGATGCGCGTGCGCCGCCCGCCCGTTTGGTAGGGGTCTGAAAGCTCTCCTGCCCGCCCGACTACACAGAAAGGTTACTCTTATATTATTTATATATTGTAAACGTTCTTAGTTCACATATGCTAGTTATTGCCTTGTTTTATCTATTATACAACATCATTAATTCATTTATCAAATATTTAAGATCTTCTACGCCACTCGATGAAACTGCCGAAAGTATGAAAAGCCAAATTATTCTAATATTTAATTAAATACTTAAGCTAAAATATTTGAAATATATATATTTGTCAAAAAATAATTATATTTGTAGATATATATAATAACAAAGATTATAAAAATTTACTTTTCTACTTAAATTTTTGAGTTGACAATTTTTAAATAAATATGGAAAGTGACTTTAATTGAAATTAGTGTTACAAGATTAAAGAAGACTTTAAGATAATTTAAAAGAAAACATCCGATCGTGACGATATCTTGTTAAGCAAACTGAATGCGCACACGACTCATGTAACAGTTGTGCAAATAAAACTTAAACGTGAGGCACGTTGACAAACCCACATGCAAATGTGTACAATTTTACATATTGTTTAGCGCATTTTTATTTGAAATAAAAGCTTCGTAGTGTATATAAATAAAAAATTACTTCCTCCTTAAAAACTTTCAAGATTGGCAAAACTTAAACGCTTTTTAATTTCCTAAGTGTATGATTAACACTTTATAATGTAATTTTTTTTAATAAATCGCATTCTCTCTTGCCAAACGATTGTTCGTAGAATAATCTTTGGGTAGCGGAAATTTGTAAAAATCTCTCTACAGAGATGCAACAAATATGAGTTATAATAAGCGTAAAAGAATTTCGACGCAGCTGGATGTAGAACGCATGGTTAACGGTCAGAACGCTTGGACGATTCTAAGAGGCGCGGGTTCGAATCCCGCTGCGTACAAATGTTTGACGTTAGCATATTTATGCTAAGCTATAATATAATGTTAATATTATTAACATTCAATATAAAAATAAACTGAATTATGGTAGTGAATCTTCAACTACTGTAAACGTGACATATAAAAGGTTGTAAGCATCGTGAAAGGGCATGCAGTTTGCTCATCGTTGTATATGGAATACGTTTAATGAATTTACAAGTTTCCTGCGTTACGAAGGTTTATGTATGTATGATGCAATTTTACTCTATTGCTTCATAGTAAGATCTTTGGTTTTCACTATTATTAGATGAAACTATTATAAACGGATTAATCGCATATATTTTGGTATTTTAACAAACTCTAGTCTAGCTCTAGTCCAGATCTAGAACACTTTACAGTTGTCTGTGGTCACTGGCAGGCAGTCTCCGTGTATTCCATAGTTGTGACATTTCCATTACTGAGATATAGACACTGATTCACACATGAAGAATTATTCCGGCTGATCTTCAGAGTGTCAATGAGTATTGACAGCATAATATTTACATATTTTAGAAAATAATTTCATACTAATAATATATTTGAAGTAAAGTGATATTTACATTTTATATAAATAATATTTTTACAAAAAAAATAAAAAAGAACATTTTTAGATAAACCAATTAAAAATTGTATAGGCTATTGTCAATTATATGCAATAGTAATAAAAATATTTTTGAATAGTCACACATCCGATGCAAACGATAAATATATAGCGTATCGCCTGTATTTTGGAAAAATCATTCATCAATGAAAAATTTAATTCCTTCATGCCATAAAACGGATGGTTTTAAATATACTGTTAAATTAGTTGAAGCGAAAGAAAGATATTCAGACATGAAATCGTACAGTCGATAAACAATCTCACGATTCGCCAGTAATTTATCAACTTAAGTAACCTTCGTGTAAAAAATTGTATGTCTCATCTACTATTAGAACCAAAAAAAGTCTCTTTTGAATGTATTTTAGTACACAGCACGTTGTTTTTACAAAGCAGTATGCATACACTCTATCTTGGTTTAAAATATGTATTGAAACAATTATATCAGCAAAGGCTTTATGTCAGCTTTTTCGGCATAGCAGGGTGGTCAAAGAGAACCGTGTGTCAAAAAGCCCCGTTCTCCATTTTCCAACCGAGTACGGAACTTTGAGTTTTAAGTGGCTGATCACAACGCCGCGATTTGTTTTAGTTAACAAAGCGGAGAAATGAAAATAATTTAAATATAGTCATCATTCTTTCGAGTTGGAATTGAACCCACTTGTATTGTAAACTATCGTCTTGTTACTTAATAAAGAAACAATAAATAAATAATTCACGTTAAGCTTTTATTAATACAAAATAATATATACAATGCTTAATTAAATATTTCTTCTATCCAAACTTCAACAATTTAATAGTTATTAACTTATAGGTACTATGAATCACTAAGGTATTCGCATCTATTAACGTACCGCCCACTTCGAAAACTGGCTGCGCTCACGTAATCGGAATTGCCATTGTTATCCAACTTAAATTTCTGTTCCTTCGAATAGAATTTTACTAGCTATGTATACTTCGTACTCATATATCTTAAAAGAAAAATGTATTCCGTATTGCTATACGGATTTCATAAAAAAATAATAATATACATATAAACATATTTTAGTGATGTTGGCGTCATTGTGGTGTAGGGAGGGAGAATTGAGTAGGTCTGTGATGGTTATCAGGTTAGATAAAGCTCTTAAACCCCCTTAAACCTTCATGTGGGTCTTAAGTCAAAGCTAGTAGGTAGAGTAAGGTGTAAAATATATAGCGAAATGGATTTTAAAGTAAGTAATTACCTTTTACCTATTACCTTACATTAACCATCACTTTACGTCATACATACAATTATGTGGCACTTAACGCTTTATGAATGCGTTATTTTAATTTCTAGTTTCATAATTTTTCCGCATTCATGTTGCAGTCCATCCGACACGAACATATCTTTGAAACATATTTTAGACTAAACATTTGTAAAGATTATTCCTATATGGTTAATTCTTTTAGTTAAATTAATATTTAGTTTAATAATAACTATATAAATGTATAAATGAATCAGTAACTTTATAACTAAGATTATTAAATTATTTTTTACGTATGGTGCGGTATTATTATATATTATAAATAATAGTTGTATGTTATATATAATAAAAAATAATAAATATTCTTATAACTTACCTATATTTATTATGATATGACATTTTTATTCACGATAAGGTAACACAGATTGCGAATCAAAGATTTTATATGTTGGTCATTTTTCTTTGTTTATTTAAAGTTCTAACTATTTATTTACACAGTGAGTTTTTTTTAAATGATAAGCTATATGTTTTATAAATGCCATTTATCATATTTTATTACTGGCAAAGTTAACCACGGGAAAATTTTAACTTGTAAATGTGTAATATGAGCTGGCCATTGAATAGCTAATGTCACATTCATTAGTTCAGTTTCCAATGACATCACTCCCTCTACACTCGATACTCATTGACACTCTGAAGATCAGCCGGAATAATCCTTCATGTGTAAAACAGTGTATACTCGTATATCTCAGTAATGGAAGATAAACTTGAATGTTACCTAATGGGCACAATGTCGTTGCGGTTGAAATAGCCCAGTTTTTATGACGAAGTATAAGATAATTGTATCATATTATTTTCTAGTTAAGTCCTATTTGACCTATAAAATGTTGACATGTATGTATAATTTTAAAAAATATTTAGTTAAAGACTTATTTTATATCATAAGCATATTGGTATTTTATTATTATATTTATTCTACTAATAGCATAATTATTGCAAATGTAATAACATTTATGTGACCTTTACTTCGCTTTTAGAATTGTAACACATCTTCAATAATAATTAATTAGACTCAAATTTCACCATTCAATACAGATGTTGGCCACCAGACGATGAAGCTGAAAAATAACTTTACTTACGATATTAACATTCTCAACAAGATGTAAAGGTTTCTATTGTATTAATAATAAGTTACTATTGTAGACTTTTTATCAGAATATTTCCCCCAATTCTTATTTGAAATTGTCAGATTCTTGTAATAAACTCAACCACCCATCCACCTATTCTTCCAATAGACATCAATAAATATAATAATATTGTGTTTTTTTACACATAGGTATGTAAAGTAGAAAATAAATACAAGATGTTTTCATTTTAGATCAATATTTCATACAAAAGACTTCAACGTGATACATTAATGAAAACTCAATTTTTTTATATTATTTTTGTAATAATGTTATATTTTTATGGTTTTTAAGTGTTATTCACACAATTACATATATAAACATTTTTAGAAAATCTATTAAAAATTTGAACGCAACGCTCGTCTTGGAAATAATAGAAACGCTCTGACCGCCAAGCCATACGTTCTAAATCCGGCTACGTGGAAATTCTTATAGGCTTATTACAACTTATTTTTATTGTAAGCAATATGTATATGAAAGTTGAAAGTTCAACAGTACATTAACAATTCAAGTTTGTAAAAATATGATGTTTGTTGTAAGCATCTCTGTAGAGAGATTTTTAAGAACTTCTGCCACAGAAACACTATTTATAAGAACAATCATTTGACGAGGAAGAATGATATTTATTAAACATTTTTAACCTGTTTAATGTGTTATTCACACACTTTGAATATTAAAAACATTTTTAGAATCCCGTGAGTTTTAATACCGCTACTTTAAAATTTTATAAATTTTCTAAAAATAATTTTCTTTTCTTAATATATTTCTTTCTAAACATTTTTCTTTCCGTAGTGTGTGAATAACACTTTAAAAATATGCATCTTCCTTAAATATTTCATCTTACATATCTTATAAGTCTTACGCTGAACTAAATTTCGAAACGTGCGTAAAATGCCAACTCAATTAAACCGATTGCGGTGAGTGTTCGATATTACTTTAGTAATGATCCAATAAATACTAAAAATAGATGCACAATTTACATAGACAATTTAAATATATAAACGTAAATTAAGTTCACTTTGGGTATATGCATTAAATTCGACATAATTGGTGATAAAATTTATACAATTTAGAGTATAGAGGTTTATTCAAATAAGCTTGGTCTGCTTTGAAAGTTTTACATTATAATTTCCTTTTTTCTTCTCATTTCAGGAAAGTCTAAAGGAAAAAGAGAATCTACTTTCAAGACCCTCCGTTCTCAATTCGTTCTCAATTCACCCAAAATCTACGGCCAAACTCAACACCGCACCATGCCTAACCAGAACGAAAAAATTAAAATAATTGAAATTTAACCATTCCCTCTAGTGGAAATCGTACCCACAAACGATCCGCCCCACTGCGTCACTATGGCGTCAAAATAATTAATTATTTTATATGTATAGTGTGAGAATTAATCTCAAAATTAACAGCTATGTTAACACAGAGTAAAAATTCAAAAACAAATAATGGCCACACTTAATAATATAATATAATTTGTACGAAATACAGATAGTATCACTGTAGCACATTATATCTCAGGTCATCTCACAGCATACGTCTTGACCGCAGTTTGTTACAACCCCATTATATTTCTTGTTACATAACTAGAATTTTAATGAGGACGTCATAAAATACTGTATTATATACTGGCTTCGTGCTTATCTTAATCTAGCTTGAAGTTATTACATAAAGCTTGTAAGCATATTACTGTTTTTATATGCATATGTTACCGACTATACCTATATTACTGACTAGCGAATCGCCCGCGGCTTCGCCTCCATAAACTACACGGCTTTAGCTAACTATTTCATAGTATAGTATGATCGGTCGTATAGCCCTGAGGTCAATTTATATTGCAGGACACAAAGTAGTAGAAACTGCCTTTTTAAAATTTATCATAGTACTAATTATAATTTACAGATAATGTCTACACTATATTTTATAGCAATTTTGTAGAACAAAATTTATGTGTTGTAACTTTTTTTATTTATATTCTTTAAAATAAAAACTAAAAAATAAGGGAAGTTTACGAAAATACAATTAACTGCATTTAAACGCATAGACAGAAAAAAAACGTTGTTTTGTGTTCCATTAAACTACTGAATGCTCACAGACAGCGATCAGTTACATTTGTATATCAGTTTTATATGTGTATAGGTAAATAAATAACTGTACCGTATATGTGTTTGTTCATCACGCATAAATCATTAAACTAATCCATAACACCTTATTATAAGCACATTACATACTAATTACTTCCAATTTCTTACTTTGCTTTTTCTTTAGCCTTAATTAGATTTAGGTGTCGGTCGATAATTGAAAAGGAGTCTTAAAATAATCTTTACAAATCTCTTTATACATTTATTTTATAAGTAGAATATTATTATTATAATAGTATAGACAAATTGACAATAAAATACACTGTAATTTCCTATTATAATCAAAATAATAGTATGCAATAATATCAATTAAGTATTCGAATAATAAATAACTTTTATATTCGAATATTCGAATAATAAATAAATAATTTGCTTCGTTTTTACAGTTTCGAGAAAGTGTACAATTTTGTGTATATTACACGCGTTTCCCTTATATTTATAATGAATGATAAACTTTATCAAAAAAAGACAATCTTAAGCAATAAAAATATCTCAAAATAAATATGTACTTTTGCTAAGATCAATATCAAAAATAGTTAAATATTTCTTATTTGCTTTGGGATTGTTCACGCAATCCAGTACTTGTAGTTCACCTTCTATGTAATATAGCTATTGTACGTTTTGCTTCTAGCTTCGCGCTGTGACCTCGTCGTGACCTTTGGTGAGGATGCTCACATTCCACTCAGAAGATTACCCAAGCGGACACCTGTGTCATGTGTACATGAAAAACAACTTCTGAGTTCATATTTACTATTTGTGGAAAGGTTAATTATGTATCCAACTAATGGCTACTGTAAATAAATGAAAAATTTATATAAGCAGTATATATGCCACGATCAATAATGATTCATATAAAAAGGTTTTTATATATCTTGAGTTCTTTATTTTTAAAATAAGTTGAATACAATATGTAATAAAGGAAATTCAATCGCTCACGTTATGATTATACCCTCATGTTATGTCATAGTTACCGAATACTGTAACGTAAAATAGTATTTCAGTAATTATTTAATTTGGTGCAACGTTTAAGCCACACTAGAAACAGAAATAATTTATTTATATCGCGAATAATTATTTTCATTTTAAAGCTAATGTTTTTAATATGTATCACAAGTAATTACATAGGGGAAAATTTGAACAATATATTTAATGTAATACCAATTTCCACGATATTTTTAAAACAAAGCCTTATGTTTTGTGTAAACGAAGAGCTTATAATATTACTTTTTAAGTACTCGTAGTATTGATTTTGGCATAAATACCTATTATATGCTTAACTACACAGAGCTGGGTACATAATACACAGTTTTGGCTATTTACGATGTACCCATGTGAAAATAATTTTATTTGCACTATATTATAATAAATTAGGAAGCTTTAGATAAAACCGACTGATTGTTGTAGAAATAATTAATGTTTTAATTTATGTTGATCAATACGAATTACATATATTAAAACATTATATGACCAAATGAAAGTAGCTAAAGCAATAAACGTTGGTCTAAAGGTCAGCTTTTGCAACACAGCTTGTTTCTACCGATGTCTAATTCCCACAGCTTAGGAGTAATTTGGGTACAATAATTGAGAGCATCATTTATCATGTTTTTAATACTAATTGTAGCATCCGACGGATGGTTCATGGATAATGGCTTAAGGTCTGATACGGTTCATTTTTTTTTACTCATGACCTGTTTATTATATAGAGATACAGTTTTTGGTTATAGTAATTGTTGACAAGGCAAAAAGACAGAGGATCTTTTAATAATTTATCAATATTTCCATATAACTACAGAAGGTTTTAAGGAATAATATAAACACATTAATTTTTTTAAAAAAAAAATATATTTTTTTAAATTAATTATTTGTAAAAGGTATTGTATAGAATTTTAAAGAAACAAAAAGGTGTTTAATTTTATTATCTCTCTATTCTTTCAATAACAATGTGCTTTGTTCGTGTTCGTATAAACATAGTGTATGACTTTAAAGTATATTAAGGAGCTGCGTGTCTTTGTATTTTTAAGGATATTAAAGACAGAAAAATATTTAATTTAAATGGATAATGGGTAAAAAAATCACGCATCTCACATTTTCATAGAAATAACAACAAATTAAATAAATTAGAAAAATATATAATGATTTTAATTTCTTTTATTACTGAAATTTTCATTAATTTATATTAAGTTTCTGTAATATCAATGTTTAAAACTCTTGATTTTTACTGTCATTTTAAGGTCTAATGTTGGAATATATCTAACCTCATATATATAGACACATTTAAATGTAAAAGTATAAACTTATCCTGTTAAATTAAGTAAGCTAAGAAGCATATAATTTTTTGCGGATTTTTTTACATTTAACTAGTTAGGAGAACGGACTCTACTCTCGTTGTAAAAGAATACTAATTTCTGAAAAAAATAAAAATATTATGTATAAAAATTGGTGCCTTATAACCTTCGTATATTTCATAACAGGCTTTCGGAATTCGATAAAAATATACTTAAAACATACTAACTTTAGATATATGATATATATATTTATTTAATTTATCTCCAATTTATTGTATGGCAGAACAGAATTGAACGTACGCAGCATCAGATCGTGACCCGCCCATACCATCAACGGAAATATGTTTGTTTTATGAATACTCCATTCGTTATACAATATAATTTGTAGCAATATATTTTATTGAATCGATTACCGAGGTCAGCTTTGTTACCTATTTCAAAAAATATATACATTGGCTACGTTAATTCATAAGTATTTATTTTCTTGTTCATTTACTATGAATTTAAATATTACCTCATATAACGTTTGTGACAACCATTTTTAGTTGTAATCATCTCTGTAAAGAGATTTTTACAAATGCCTGCTACCCAAAGATTATTCTACAAACAATCGTTTGGCAAGAGAGAGTGCTATTTATAAAAAAAAAATTATCATTTTAAAGTGTTTTCACACACTTAGAAAGTTGGTTTTTTTTTTAAGCTTGTAAGAGTTTCGACGCAGCCGGATATAGAACGCATGGCTTAGCAGTCAGAGCGCTTGGACGGTTTTCAAGAGGCTGAGGTTTCATTCCGCTGCGTTCAAATTTTTATACGTTTCTAATAATGTTTTTCGATTTCCTAAGTGTGTGCATAACATTTTAAAATGTTCAAAATAAATATTATTTACTTTGGTAAGGTGCTAACAAGCCATAACTTTCAAATTGATTGATTTTACTAATTAAATGAAATAGATAGAGATATGTGTCTATTATTAGCTGTTGTATTTTCTAGTATACTTTTTATATACATTTTTATTGTAATTGTAACGGTTTTGAAATATTACCAACTATCCAGTCCTACGTTCCTTATGGTGTGAAAAAAGGTGGAAAAAATATTTTTTTCATGTTTGTTATAGTATTAAACATAACCATGTAGTCAATTTCAATGTATTTCTGAAGACTATGAACCCAAAACCACCGCCTTAATCAGGCATATAGCGACTACACCCACTATGTTAACGTCTTAAGCAATCGAAATCATAAAATAAAGTAATGATTTTGCAGTTACGTTAATATATTAAAGTGTCATCGATCTTGCAAGTGTCTTATATAACAGTATTACCTAGATTCAGAAAACGTGCTAAACTTTAGTTCTAAGCTGATCGTTATGGCACTAGAGGCAATTATACTTGCATTAGATATATCGGGTACAGTCAAACCCTCAGAAATTATGAAACTATAAATATATAAATTATATATTAATTGTAGAATAACGAGCCCTTTTCTTGGCTTCAATCATTAATTGATTAAGAATATAATATTGAAATTTGTTATATGTAATATATATATCCTCACAAAGACAGTATATAATTATATTTATGCTCTTATTACATGAACTTGTATATATTCTTAGAGTTCTTAAAGCTACCGTTAATTTCAGACTGTATCGAATAGAGCAGATCAACAAGACATTTATATCTTTTTTTTAAACAGTCGAGTCCACGTAGGTACAAAAGAAGTATTTCAAAGAAAAGTAATATTAAAAACATAAATACATATTTCGACAAATCAACCACACAAGGTAGATTTTTACTTATAATATAATTTACATACTAATATCGCTTAGTTTCCGATGCAACATGTGAAATGGCCGTGAACCAAATGTTCTTCACGGTGCGTGATCAACTGCGGACGGTATCTATATCGGCTGGTGCAATGATGTATTGTTATTCTTTCATAACTGATGAAACTGGTCTACTCATTATAACTAAATATAACAAAGAATGAAATCGGGCAATGACATTTATTATAATAGGCACTAAGGTACCGTTTCTCGTATATAAACTTTAAAAGACGGAGATTTCCGTCAATTATGCAAACTTTTGTCGGTATATATAAATATGACACAGCGTACAAAATATTATTGATCACAAAATCTGTGTATAAACATAATATGACAAATAAATTCCTATTTTTAGTCATATAATTATAGTTCTAAATAATTTCAATATAAGATAAAAAATGACTTCTACTTCTTCACTTTCCATCCGATATCGAAACATTGCGTGTTGACTGGCGGAACCCAATGTCACGTACACCGCGTGAAACTATGACTTAGGTGTCAGATTGGAGAAATTAAAATATTTTTAATATAATTATTCCCCCGAGTGAGAATCGACCCCTCAATCAATCGCGTTAACAGTCAAACACTGTCCCACTGCGTCACGCAGACCTTGTTAAATGAAAATAAAATCTAATACAAAAAATTAAAATAAGTTAAATTAGAAATAACAGAAAATTGTATTATAACTTCAAAACAATAACAAATACAGTTGAGATTTATGATAGATCTCACATGAATAAAGCGTTCCATGTTTAGAGGATAGCTTTTAAAGATAAAATCCACCTTGAGCTCGTGATTTCATAATAATTTAGATTAAAACTGCGAACAATTATTGTTTGTACTAAAAGTTTCCCATAACATGCATTGTTTTGAGTGAATATGTGCACCACTTGTGTAAAAACTTGTCTGCCTGAGTTTTGCAATTTGTCACTGGAACTGGGGTAATATTAAAGTCGCTTGAAATCTGCGACAATAACATGAGTAATTTAACAAAATAAGGTGGGTATTTGCTCATGTATTATATTTAATAACAATAATTCTCATTCAAGTATTCGATTAATGTAGGTAACCAAGTACATATGTGATACACTCATATGCAAAATACATTTGAGGTCAAATCATAACTATTTAATTTCATAAAGCTGTGTCGTTGCTTTAAAATAAATAAAAGTATATTATTTTAGCTAACTTTCATATTTTAATTAAATTATTTTTTAGATAGATACGTTATTTATTCTTGACAATAGCGTGTCTTTTAATTTGGGGTGAGACGAATCTTAGTACAATTTCGTCGTACTGACGCCGAACTGTACGACGTGGGAAAACTTTTAGTCGGCAGTCACACCTGACGTTGCATAGCTGTCGTCTAGCCTTTAGTCATTTGAATTGAGTAACCTCCTAATTTTATCTGATTAAAGTCAAACAATGCACCGCAGTTCATTTTAAAAATTATTAATAAAATAAAATTAAAAAAAAATTGTTTACTATTTTAAAAGCGAAGGATTTTAAGCTTAAGTTGAGTGCAGTAAACAAATGAGTGTAAAAAAAATTAAATACTATAGTAGTACCTAGATTATTTGTGACCAAGAAGGAAATATTCATTTTAAACAATTCGTATTAATTAACTGATTTAGAAACACCGCAATTTGTGTCCTATTGTGACAAGAATGTTAACTGCATTCTAGACCTAAATTCAATAAGCATTTAAATAGAGCCAATGACATTATTTAACTAATGCGGACATTCTAAGAGGCAAATCTAATTATGTGATATAATTAATAATATTTATATAATAATTTGAAACTTATAACAAATATAATTAAAACTAATATATATACAAATCAATTACTGTAGTCTGTTACTACTAATATACGAGGCACATACCTTAGTCCAAAGTTAGGCAGAGTGAGTTACGCTCAGAAAATCGATAGCATGACTTGAGTAGACAAATTTACACTTGGATAGCAAAATTTAAAATCACCTACTAATATATTAGATTATTAATTTTATGTATGATTGTATGGAAAATGAACGAACCACTAGACTAGCGGCAACTGTTGTAGTAGGATTAGCAACAATGGATTTAACTCAAAAAGTAAGCTTTTGACTGGACGTTTTATTATAATCAGATACCATTATGTGCTGTGGTAGGAATGTTAGCCGTGTAATATTTTATAATGGTCAATAACATAATGTTAAAACCTTTGTCTAACCTTTGCGCATCCTACCGACACGGAACCATCTCATGGACGATGACTATCGCAACAGGATCTGCTCTTTGCGTGCGGAATTCAACTTAGCACATTTATAACGCCAGCTACTAGAGCCATTTGAATGGCTGTCATTGCTTATTGTTTTAAAAGGCAGATAGCAATTCATACAAACTACTCACATGAGTAAAATACATTTGAAAAACGCGAAGTTCTTAAGCTGTCAACTTTTAAATATAATATACCTGTAACGTACAAATTGCTTTGCCGGCCTAATTGTCATTCAAACTCAATAAGTCCTTAAATGACTGATGATGGATGTGATTATACGTTGAAATATTGCCTAGAAACCATATTATAGGTTGTCATTGAATTACGCAATTAAGTATAAAACCAGGACGTGATTTTTCATATAAGCCTTTTCAAAATAACGACATTCACTTACACTTTTGTTTTCGATTTCATTCTCAAAGCTTTCTCACAATTAACATGTTGTGATCGATCAAGATAACTAAGTCTTTCGAATTGTTATGCATACTTTACTTCGTCGTTGCGCTGTGGTACAGCGTCTGAATGTAATTGCGTCTGGTTGAGGGTTTGATTTCTAGTCGGTTGAATGATCATCATTTATTTATTCTCATATCTCCGCTCTGGTGAACAAGACAAATTGCACCGTTGACGTCCGCCACTCGGGCTGTTTAGACGGGCTGGACTGTCTCGAATTTGGAAATGGAGAACGAAGTGTCTTGAAATAAGGTTCTCCTTGACTATCCTGTTATGCGGGGAAAAGTGACACAAATAGATTCATGATTGATTTTGTATTATAGTAGACACATTTTCGGGGTTATATTAATATGCATATCTATCTGTAAATAAATAAAAGAATATATCTATATATTATTAGTCGTATTACTAGTAGGTACATATTTAAATAAATACTATAATATTTCCATTTTTACCCGCAACGTTACGGAGACGATATATGCGTATGGGGTAATGAGAATTTCAACATAGCTGGATGTAGAACGCATGGCTTAGCGGTTAGCGGTCAGAGCGCTTGAACGGTTTTCAAAACGCCCGGGATCAGATCCCGCTGCGTTAAATTTTTATACGTTTCTAAATATATGTTTATTTTTTAACATTTTTTAAAGTGTTATTCGTACGTAACGTAACGTAACGTAACGTAAAGTGTTTTATAACAGTAACCATAATCTTTGTACGGCCGTAGTAGTAGCAGTGTAAGTGCCAGGCAACACTGAGACACACATTTTTTGCAAAAAAACATATATATCATCAACAAAACTAAAACGGGAATGTTTATCCATCACACGCGATCGTAAGAAAATAATTATTGTTTTCTTGAATCGGTTGCAACATGTGCATAGCCGTTGTCGATTATTTAAAAGAGACAATGTTTAGTCGCACGCAGAGCACGCCGATGATTCTCACGGCTGCCGAAGGTCGTGGATAAATTTCTTACAACACGCTTTAAATAATTTTGTTTCATAATACACACCCAGAGGCGCACTTTGCAGTGATTAGTATGAATCACATTGCGAATACTTAATATGAGCCACTAAAACAATTGGTAGCAGTTACAGTATCGATCCACGGCCACCGGCTATTTAAAACTGTTGTGTTAATTACAGCGCAATTAAAATTGATATCTTTCTTTATATACGAATACACTTACTGAACTTGCTTGATTTGTTGTTGATTGATTAAACTATTATATCACTTTAGTAATATGATGTGTCAATCAAATAGTCTGTGTAAATAGAAATTACGTATTATAAATAATATAAAAAGGCATTTTAAAAATTTATATTGGAGTTCGAAATAGACAAGTCAATTACTTTGCTAATGAACTTTCTTATAGACAGCCATCAAGATACGCTAAATATTTTATATAATAGATTTTATAATTGAAAATAATAAAATTAGATAACTATATCTTGAGCACTTTAGATTACTTGCAGCAATAAAATCTTAATGAGGTTGTATAATTTTGTTTATCTCTCTAACTTAATCCGTAGACATTTATGTTTTTATTTAAATCTATTTAAATTCGTATTGACTGTCTAATGTCCCGCGATCTCTTGGTAAATATTCTAAAGCTATATAAAATTATATGTTTTAATAAAAAATGTTACATTGCTAACAAAATTACTTTATTACGCTATTAAACTGTCTTTTTTTTTCATAATTATTTATCTGTATCATGTAGGTATTATATACTTGACGGTGATGACGATAGTAAGTTATCGAGCCCTGCAGTAGTAATTTATGTATAAAAGATGGATTGGCAGTAAGCAGTGACATTTGCGTTCCCAAGCCCCGCAGCCAAGGCCGAATTAGGTAACCCGCTTTCACTCCCGGTATATCACGAATAGACCCCTCTCTAAAATAGGGTTTTCAAGTGTATTAAATAACTCCAGAAATAACATAGATTTTTAAAAATATAGCATACTGAAAATATTTAGAAACAAATAAATATATACTTATTTAGAAAAATATACGGTTCTTTATTTTAACTTTACTGTGTGTTTGTTAGGAACATGTGGTTCTAGGAAATAAAATATGAAATAAACGTAAAAGAAGCTTACTCCCTCCTTTCCTTCTTTACCTAAAAATATTTTAAAACTAGCATAACCGCTGTAATAAATATTAAATTATTTTTTTCCATCAAGGATGTTAGTGAGTGCATATTCTTAATGTGCTTAATAAATATGCATAAGTTCTATAAGTAACGTCGTATTGAGGAATAGAATTTCAATAAGTAAAATATTACTGGTAGCCCTACTCTCGCCTGAAGCTTCCATGACCCAACGATTCGCGACCTATGACCTCTTACCTATTCCATATCAGCGATTGAATAATACAAAATATTATCCTTACTTAATTAAAATATTTACTCTAAACATATATATATATATACATACAAAAAAAGTCGTCCGGTGTTGTTTTGAGTCTCATTTTTTTTGCTACATGAAAAACTTCCATTGTGTTTTTTTATTATGTTTATTTTGAACTTAGAACAAAACATATTTTTGACAGAATCAACATGCTCTTTAAATTTTTCATTTAAAGAGCATGTTGAAACAACATCGGATAACTTCTTTTGGCCCACCTTGTATATATACATATGAAAACATAATTGAATACGAGATAATGATATGAGTTTTGTGCTTATGCATCGAAAATAAACTTCGTTTTGTTGTTACACACTAGTTCTTTGATTCCTATCCATAGAATATTAAGCCCGTGCTGAGCATCGAAACTCAATAATATATTTTCTCCAATTATACCAGGAATTCTCTATATATTTTACATCCCTAAGCAGTTGTAGCCGGTATCCCCTTCTAGGATTTGAAGTCGTAAATATAAAATAATAAATGTTACAATTTATCTTAATTAAATATAAATGGCTCCAATTTATGTTATACAGATCTATTCAAATCTGACTATTATTAGGAATGTTAAACTTTAATTCGTTATTTACTCGAAGTTTTCTAAACATCACGAAATGTTTTCTATATGGCTATCTATATAGCTTTTGCTTCTCCCGCATTGGAGCAATAGGTCTGTATGTTAGAGGGCAGAAATAAAGTGTCTTCAAAATGTCAACAAATACGAAACCTCTTGCTTCTTTAATTCGTATGCGTGGCTAATATTGTATTTAATGCACCTACGTTTAAATATTATCAGTTAATTTTCTCTTTGAAAATTTAACTTTGTTTTAACAGAATATAAGAAAAAAAATTATATTTTATATAGAAATAGCCATAATTCCGCAGTGGGACAGTGTTTATTTTTAAATGTGATTGGTTGTGGATCAAAGTGGATTCATACGAGAGAATGATTTAGTTACTATCTTATATACTTAAATATTATATTCTATACTATATACTAAAATATTCTAAATCTTAAATCGTGGCGTTGTTGCACAGCGTCTAACTGTAAACAAGATTGTTTGTGGGTTCGATTCCCACTCGGAGGGAGATTATATTTAAAAATATATTTTAATTTCTTCCTAAGTAACGATTTCGGGCGGAAAGCAGAGAACAAAGTGTGTCAAAGGGTTAAAAAATGGAGGACGGAGCTTCTTGACTTGGTTCTCGGTTCTCTCTAACTACCCTATTATGCGGGAAAAAGCGAGAAGTATTGAAAAATATATTTCAAAATTTATTTGAAATCTAAAATATATAAACACAAAACTACTTGCGTAAAATCTTACGCAGACTACTTCCTGGTAACGTCCTTGCGTGGATTATTAGTGTAATGTAATAACGAATATTTCTTTACTAATTGTACAACAAACACGCTAGTTCCCACTTCCGGTTTTCCCCTACACTATGTAAAGATGTTTTAACACAGATTATATATGTATGTTACTGTTAATTGGCCACTTTGAAAAAAAAAGGAATTGATCAATTATGATAAATAGATACCTGATATAAAAACTGAATTAAGTTTTACACCTATCAATCTTTACCTATTCTTTAAATTTCTAATTATGTAGCGTGCTGCTAATTATTCAAATTCTATATCTTAATAAATATCTACAAAAACATCATACCTATGATATGAAAAAGTTGATGAGATTTTATATATTATTAGAATAAAAAGAAACATTCAGTTATAAATTAAATGATTTTGAGGTTTATTCGCATATGCTGTAAACTGTTATATTTGCAAAACTAATGCTAAAGGTTAAATCGACCACGAATTGATGCGCGTACGCAAATTAAACTCGTACGGTTTCGTAATCGACGTTCTCTTTGATCGTTGATGTGATAATATGCTCATATTTAAAAGAGAAAAATCTGAGTAGAGTTTCTTAACTAATATATACGACAATCATATGATATAAAAAAATAAAAGCATTTTTATGTGCTTGAGTTGTTTGAAGTCTAAAGAGCTTAAAAAAAAGCTATTTAATCAGTTACAAAAATAAACTAATAAGAAATCACTAATTAAAATTATGAAACAATTTCATCCACATTATTCGCCAATAATAATGCTGATATAATATTTTTTCTTGGTGGAATAGACTTTTTAATAGTTCACTCATCCATAATACAATAAATAACACGTTAAATCTGACTATAACATAAAAGCAATAAAACCTATTGTTGAGAAAAAAACGCATCTGTAACGAATCTATAAGAGGTGTTACTTCAACTCAAACAGGCTTAACTTTTAAAATGCCAATCATTCAAATTGACTAAAAAGAAGAACAATGGTGTAAAAAGTATACTGTAGAAAGATAAGTTACCGAACGCAAATCGGTAGGCAACAATAGAATTACATAGTGAGTCTTTTGATACCATCCGCTCGTCACATATTGACCTCTGTCTGTCTGAATCTTTCAATCATTTATAATTGATAAAACCTTAATGGTTCACTGAGAGCTTGGTGAGAAGATTAATACTGAAACAATATACATCCGCATGATATAACTCCAGTCTTGATTCCCATCGTAATTATTACGTCTATAAGTTCCCTCTACTCTTTAATAGCGTGAGTTGTATGTTGATATGTGACAAACAATAAATTAAATTGTAATAAAATACTTAACAAATATTACTGGTTATTTTTTATAATTTTTGACACTCACTGCTAGAATAACATTTAACAGTATTGAGTATTTAAAAAATTAAAAAACTATTTCTTTTTACAGATTTACACTTTAGTTTCCACCACATGATATATATTTAATATATTCTTTTTGGTTTCATATAGGTAATACTTTGTATTATAAATGATGTAATTTAGAGTCGGATGAGTAAGTAATAACTATAAGCTATTTGTGACTGAGCCAAGGACTAAAGCGACTAGCTGATATCCTCGGGACATCCTTTCACGACCTACGTACATTTACCAACTTATGTATATTTTAAAATATCTACTACGATGCACAACCTTTAAAGGTATTTTACTTAATGATCTGCCATATTGCATCCAAGTGACGGATATGCTTAGTAATATATTATTAAAATATGTTATTTTCTAGAAATATTTTGCAATAAATTAAAGTCTAATGTATTTTAAAATTTACCCATATATTATTTATGTATTTCAATACTCGTTTTTAATTCTTCACTTCAGTTCATTTATTTATATTTTGAATATCAATCGTAACGGCACTGTATATAAATTTATATTCTTGTTTTTACCAAATAAACTTAATTTATATATTTATAGATAGATAGAGTACTTTTATCCGCACAAAGCAAATACAAAAGATCAGTACAAAGGATTTATACATTTTTATTTAAATATAGATAAAAAACAGCATATTTTGATGATTTAATGCGTGCATTTCATTACATTCAATAGCTTAATTTTTAATGCAAGTCTTTTAAATAAAGATTTTTTTATAATATAATTCAGCAAAATGTTGCGAAAGCGAAAGGGCCGTTGTTATTTGCATTGATGTAGGAAGATCCTTGTGCTACATTTTTATAAGATGCTTCTACAGGTCTAGTGTTAAGTGATTGGCTGAACGAAACAAAAATAGTAAATTGCTGCAAAAATCAAATATATATTACATATACTATGTTGATTACGATATATAGAGAAACGAGAGTGCAGGTAGCACCCTATGTACATAACAGACACTGCCTAGTGGACGCAGTAGTTGGGACTCTACTATTTTAGTTATAATCTAATTTAAGTATAATTAATTAAACTCGTAATAGCCTAATTGAATGGTCTTTATAGATCAATCTCCTGATAACCTCATGTCTAAATAAAAACGAACGTGTACTATATGTTATTAGGTTATCTCAAACTATTGCTGTCAAATGCCAAAGTACGCTAGTTCCCAAACTATTATGACGAGTGATGTAACAAGTCACGACCCGTGAAGATTTTATACAATTATACAAAAAAATAGAGCTATTAAGTTAAAAAATTGCCTTGATCTTTAAACATCGACAATGAGCAAATCGTTTATGGAGCACCTTCGCAACCCTTCACTCTGATTACTCTTAAACGATGACACCATTCCGAAGCGCACGGCTCACGCACTAAAGAGACCATTTACAAAAGTTTGAAAAGCAAGGCTATTTCAATTTACTAAACATTAATATTTTTTGTAAAAGTGAAGATTTTTTTTTTTTTTATATTTTAATAAGTCTAGAATATACACTATTTTATTAAGTTAAATTACGCTAACATAAATACATACTTTTTAGGTAAGTATCTAATTTGCAAACATCTATTTCTACTTACAACTAAGACCTTGGTACGCATTTTATAAAACATAAATAGTAATTTGCTGTAATAACCAAAATTTATAAGCCTTTTTATAGATTAAGATATTCGTTCTACTAATTCATACAGGACGAACACTATTGCATAGCGACAAACTCGGAATAGTTCTGATAAAACTTCGTAACCAACTTGTAGCTATATCCAAAATCGTTTAGTTTCTAGATATAACAAGGCCATCGTGGCGCTGTGTGACGGCGTTTGACTGTATAGGTGATGATTGTGGGCTCGATTTCCACTCGGGGGAATTTAACTAAACTTCATAGCATATATTTCTTCGCTCTGGTGACGGTTACGGCACTCAACACGCAATGTCTCGGATCCGGGCAGAAAGTGGAGAACGGAGTGCCATGACACTAGGTTCTCTATTTTTACACTCCTATGAGGGAAAAGCCCTTCAAAATATATATATATATATATACGATGGAAAGAGTATTTGCTGTAACCCCATGATAATGATGTCTAAAATAGACGTTTATAAATAAAATGAATATTAAGTTACGATTTTCTTTTCTACAAATATTTAAAAGTTTTGGCTCTAATGTAAAACTGCATTCTTGATTTACAGCAAATATGCTTTCCAGTTTCGATATAAACCACTGACTATCTTACGGCTCAACTCACATTAAAAGATCAAAAGAAACTCTTAATTTAATTTAATTCTTTATTTATATATTTTATTAATTCTTTATATATTTATAAAAATCTTGCTCTACTATACTCTTTTGACCTAATTCTTGCGCCCGATTTGCATGAAAAAAGAAACATTGTTTCAATCCTATGACAAACAATATTTTCATAGTAAGAACCTGAATGCTTTACCAAGATGACCACGATAGGGAGAAAATACTTCAAGGTTGTTTTTATTAAATTTAAAATGATATTTTGTTTATATATATATATATATATATATATATATATAAGCAACTAAGACTAAAGAATTTCAAATGTATGTAATTATACGTTTATGTGGCGTGGTATACTGAGCTAATTGGGAAAAGGTGATATAGCGGAAGACTTTGTGGCAACGCACCCACTTCCGCGCATTGTGGGTGGGAATGGTGTCGCGGGCACTTGCAACACTGTCTTTGGTTACCACTTAATAGCAAAATACATGTAAACGGTAAAATTAGCCCTAGTTCTTGAACTAGGACCATAATTTTACCGTTCAATTTTAATTTTTACAAGTAACGAAACATAAAAATAGAGACGTATATACGAATATATCATATTTTTTTATTTCAATACGGACACCCGCACACTAAAATATCAATACTATAACCTAATTTAAATAGCTAAGGCTAGTTATATTGGGTCTTACTTAAATTATAAATTTAATAACGTTATTTAGAAATATAAAGCATATGGAGCCCCAGAATAGTCGTCAAGCTCGAAAATCACAAACACAAGAAAATTAATTTATAAGACATCAGATTAACGAATACTTTCTTACGAAGCGAGTATAACAGATTATCTATAATTCTAGCGCCTATAATACGCCATCTAGTAGTAAATGCACTCAAATACAAGTAAATTGTTGAATCGCAATGACTATCGGCAGTTTGCATAATGTCTGAACAAATGTATCAATTTGTCGAGTTTATTTATTTAAGTTAACCAAGTCCTATTATAAAGCTTTAATTTTTTTTATTTTAGTGCTATTATTTTATCATATACTAATTGAATATAAAAAATGACCGCAGATAATATATAATAAAAATAAGGTAAAATGAAAAAAGTTATATTCGGTTGTTTTTGTTTTATTTACAATATATTAATATTCTCTGTATTTATTCTGTTTGACGTTGCTCATAATCAGTCCAGGCACTGTACATACATCAAATTAAGCTTCACACGCAATATCAATTAATAATTTGGACCTCACTTTTTCTTTAAAATAATGAATATATAAAAAACACACACTGCATGCGAATATACATATAAGTACTACTAAATATATATAATCTATAATCTACTAGAACTAGCGTTATTTCATTAGATATTTGCATAATCATAAATAAAAGAAGTAATGGGGTATTAATATTGTGCTATTTTTTTATTATACTATATATGAACTTAAGTATACAGTGAACTTATATATATATTTATTATGAATATATTTCAATCCCAAAAATATTAAAAAAGACATAAGCTAAAAAAATATAATAATTATTTGAGAGTTCTTGAAGTGTGTGATACAATGTGGGATATGAAAAATATTTTTAGAAAAAGTATAAAAATTTGAACGCTCGTCCCGCTAGGCTCAACCCCGCGCCCCTAAGAACCCGTCCAAGCGCTTTGACGGCTAATCAACTGACAGATATTAATATTAAAACGTTTTTTTTTAATAATAATATGTTTCTTTTTGTCAAAATGTATTAATAAAAAAAATTGAAAGCCTTAATATGAATACTGCTTTTGATTATACAAGCTACTGTGAAATAAAATAGTATAAAAGTACTTTTGAACACTAATATATGAATATTAATAATTATTATTTTATTATTAATTTGAAAATTTTCAGTTAGTGAATTTACAAATCTACATTAAACAGTATTAAAACACTTATTTTAGAATATTGTTAAAAATGTATTACTCAAAAATATGAACATCTTTTCTATATATGTGTATCATGTATAGGTATATTTTGTTTCGTATTATTTAGTTAATGGCATGATTTTTAAAAACGATTACACGAATACAATGATATATATCCATTTACGTACTAAGATTGTTATATAAGTATATAGAAAAAGTGAGGTCATAGTGGCGCGAGTGTCACCGTTGGAGCGAAACTAAAGCCATAAAATGCGTATTTTTGGCTTAAATTCTTTATATATATATAGTACATATATTAACTAGAACACAGAAAAAAATAAAAAAAAATTATACGTTTCCATCGCATTATATACAAACATAAAAATATTAATAATAATATAAAAACAAAAACTAATAGAGGGATATTGGCAGTTTATATGCATTTTGGCGGCAATTATGTTTATAATGCGATGCAAGCGAATACAATGAAACACTTAAATGTAACATTTAAAAAACCATCTGCTAAACAAATATTAGTCTAACATGCATAAAACACAATTTATATTATTTATGGGGTTATATCTAAAAGTTAATCATTATATTTAATTTATTTAAGTACATAGTATGTTTAAATTATTAGTAAAATAGTAAAAAAAGTTCTAAAATTTAGATGTAGATCCAAAAAAATGTAAGAACTTTTATTATTAAGATTAATATGTAAAACTCAATTTATGTTATTATTATACTAAGGACGAAACTTGATTTTAACAAGCTTTTTATTAACTCACAATGAATGAATCTTGCAACTCAATTTTGAAGCATATATTCTTAACCGATTGAGTTGAAATTTTGCATATAAAGTTTAAATGACAATGCAAAGTTAATTATGATTCCATTCAAACCCTAACATGGCGGAACACCGAAGATAGCGGACTAGTTATTTCTAATACACAAAATGGATATCAAATGACAGAGCTTGGGGAGAATAATTTAAAAAATGTTTTTAAAAAATATATTTAAGTAATGAATACATTAAAGTAATTTTTTAAAACAACTTCTTTAGAATTACGTCTTTCAACGTTTCGATATAACCCCTTAAAGAATGAATATCTAATTACACAAAACAAATTTTGAATTGCATGTCTAAAACTTTTTTTTATGTTATTTAATTAGTACTTGAGTTGTTTTTTTATTTTACTTTTTCATTTTATATTTTTTTAGGGACAGCTACTAATAATTTCACAACGAATTTTAATTTAAAAAATAGAAGTCGCATTTCGCTACAGAAAGCCAAGAAGTTTACACTTAACACAATACTTACTAATTTACATTATTATTGTCATTCATATTGGAATTGCAATGAAAAATATTTGTAAAATGGTGACTTGGAAGTTGTAAGGAAGAGTACAATTCAATTAGATTAAAATTTTTACTGTAATAAAATATTAATTTTAAGCCAGAACATTTCGTCCACCTCTTAGTTAGAGGCTCGTTTGGCCACGAACACTGTTGTATAAAAATATCTTCATAATATGTTCAAGTGCATATTGTTAAGCATAAACAAACGATTTTATCGTCTGCATTTTAAGTTTTATAATATAAATTTTAAAAATATCTAATAACTTTGCAACTCTCATAAGTCTAAAGTATTATAAGTCTCAATTGAACTAAACAAGGCTGACTTATCTTGATTATTTTAAAAATAAACATAAATGGCTAAAGAAATTCTTTTAAGGCTTATAATGTAAAAAAGCTCACGGCATTTTAGTTTATCCCATAACCTAAAAATAAAACTTTGCTCACATCGAATAGATTCAAAGACATCGAGTATTGAAAAAAAGAAAATATTTCAACAATTGTATTATAAGCAAGTAGAGAAATGCAACTTCAAGTAACTTTACTGATAAAAAACTAAGGTTTCTATGTGTTGTTTAACTTATATATTATAGAATTTAATTATCAATCAACTAAATTTTAAATAAATTACAAAAAACAATATGACGCCCATATATACCTAAGACTATATAACTTTATTCACTAAGCGCGCAGCTCCACTTTTATCGAAGTCCTGTGTGAATAGTTTTATAAAAAGTAAATGTAATATGGCATTATTACGGAAACAATTTACCAAATTACATTAACAATATACACTGATGTTAATTTCATATTAATACCCCATTCACGCTATAAATATGAATATCCTTTTTAGATATTAAAAAAATATTTCTTTCGAACAATTAAACAGAATGTTGATTACATGTAAAAAACTAGGACAAACAGATAAGTTATTTCATTTATTTTTTAAATTGTTTTATTTTTTTCATATAATCAACAACAAAATAAGATTAATGTACATACTTTATTCATTAATTATATTAACTGCGCGCTAAAAGGCACAATGGTGTTTCATCAAACAAAGCATATATGGACGTAATACCTTACAAGTTTGGCAAAATAAATAACTTTATCATCAGTAGAGTTACGATATAGCAAGTAAATTGTCCGCTAAACAATTTTCATTTTCGTATAGGAAACACTAACACGGTACGGTAAATTAAAAATATTTTGAATAAATGTTAAAAGAAAACAAAACCTTAAAAAATATTAAAGGACGCCATTTGCAATACATCAATTTATGTGCAATTTAATAAAAAAAACATATAAAAGTAACGGCGTCGAATCTCGCACTAGTGATTTTAACTAAATACCATATCTCACCGCCATATTGCACTTAAAGTTGGCAATGAATGTGTTTTTTTTTTTAAACAAATACATTTATTATACAAACTCATTTATAGATCAATGGTGATTTTAGTCATAATCTATGTTAATTTTTTTCTTCAAAAAAGGATGTACTTTAAACACTTTATAATGATTTCGTTCTTAAAATGGCAGTTACATTTTGCACATTTACTTAAGAGTTTTATGAATAAAGATTGCTTATAAAACCCAATTAGACTTGTTGCTACATAAAATAATTAAATTTAGCGACCGACAGACTTTCTTGCAAAGTCAATATAAATTGTAGGACTAGAAGACATTTACATACTGTATCACATATTATAACAAATAATGAAAACTGAACGTGTATGTAATTCAAAACTACTGATTCATACTATCTTATACTTCCAGTGCAAATTTACAGGAAATGAAACTATTTAATTGGAACTCAGTTAAAATATCTTTTAAATTAACAATGCGATTATTTATATAATGACGCAATCTGGAATCAAAATATGAAACCGACCACAAGTAAAAGCATTCTATTTTTTTTTTCTATAACTTAAAAAAAAAATGTCAAGTTAATTATCAATAATTATCGAAAGATAACTAATTTATGAAGAAATAAGACTGTTATGACTCGGTATGACTAAAATCATCACTGACCCACACACAAGAAAACAAAAAAAAAGGAAATTAGAGGACAGTCCCGGACTAAAATCACCACTGACTTTACAAAACGGATACAATACAATTAGTATACAATTAGTAGGGAGACAATCACGTGAGGCGGCACGAGGGCAGGCGCCCGCACGACGAGTGCCAGCGGCGCTTGCATTGCGTCGACTCTGCGTCCGACAGTTCCGCAGTGGACATTGTACGGGAACCGTTGTCACCTAATTCTGTATAATAAGTTAAATACGTATATAATGTCATATTATTAGCTGTTTTTTTTAACAATAAGTCCAAAGTCTACAATTTAACTGTACTGCATAACAATTATACTGTAATAAATCAACCATTAAATAAACAATCACAAATTATACTTTATAACATTAATATAATAGTATTTCTAGGAGAAAATCCTAATATCATTTTTATTATAATGACCTTACAGCTGATACACATGTTCCATACAATAGCAAACTGACTAATAGATAAAATATATTTTAACTTGAATAACTTTCCCATTGAATAGGAAGTCATATGTCAAACGCTTTGAGTGCAGTCAATAAGAGATACATTTAATAAATAAAAAATTACTTTTTGTTTTCTTCATCTTATCAAAATATCCGCATTTATTAATATATGCAAATGGTACAAAAGGAATATGATTTAATAGCAAAGAGAGGGTTCAGTTATATTTAGATCTTTTAAAGTTTTAGTGTATAGAAGAGAATCAAATTAGCTATATTTCATTTATTTCACTGGTCACTATCAAAAATATCTAAATTATATTGTAATATTTATTAGAATGTTACCTTAATAAAATAATAAACATTGGTCGTGGCGGTGACAATTGCGTGCCTAATGTTTTATTTTTATAACTCACTATGGCCATGAGTTGAAATAATACTTCGAAAAATACATATTGCAATATGTCTACATAAAAAGTACTCCACACAACGCGCAAAGAATATATGAAAAATATTTAAACACAAACACTTTTACAATATATGTATTAGTACGTAGATATGCCTTGAACATGCAGTTTTATAGGCTTAATACTATATATGTAGTAATTAGATGAATAAACGGCAATTATAAGCTGTTAATAGTAAAACAGGATTTGCGTCATAAAATAATTAGATAATTAGATTAGCCGTGTTAAGGAACTGCGTTGTTCGCTCGATAATAAATTCTATCAATATATAAAGCCTATGCGGGGGTCAATTCCATGCTACGAACCTAACTCAATGAGCATAAACGAGCGCGAACTTGACCCTCTTTGCAACATTCTGAATCTGTAATATGCAATTAAATAATCTAAATACTATTTATTTCATTAAAATCTGCATTTGTTTTGTATATAGAAGGCGAAGTCGATATTGGCCTCGCCGAAGTTTATCACACACATACAGACTGTTGTAGTCAGTCACGTTTAATTTATACAAAGATTAATATATTTTATAATATGTTGTTAAATAAAAATTCTCGTACGTAAAAGGACGAATGACAAATGAGAAATATAGTACAATGTATGTAATGTGTACATGATATCGGTGTAGAGAATATGAGAAGACATATGATATATACAAATATATAAAATGAGAGTGTATATTTGTAATACTAAAGTAGCTGCTTGTTACTCAATGCATATATGTTTGTATTTATACCAAAATAAAATTTTTACATGTCTTGTCTGTCTGTTTGTTTGTTCAAGCTAATCTCTGAAACGGTTGGTCCATATATGACGGTACTCCGTATATCAGAGACAGATAGCTGATGTAATAAGGAGTAATATAGGCTACTTTTATTTTATAATTCCAGTCGGACGAAGTCGCAGGCACAGCTAGTATAATATAATTTTGTAATGCATTTTAAATTTACATACTCATATTTCATTCTATTTTATTCCAGTTCATCATGGCGTAGTGTATATGCGATGGTGGTGGGTTCACTCGGGGGAATGATTAAATTTAAATTATATTCATTTTACCGCTCTGTCAACTCAACTCAACACGCAATGTCTCGATTTCGGTCGAAACGTGGAGAACGGAGTGTCTTCACACTGTTCTCTCCGCCTACCCTGCTATGCGGGAAAAAGCGTGAAGCTGATATAATATACAACAAAAAATTATTCTTTTTCGTAAAATATTTACTAGTAGGTAACCATTTTTTTGTTGTCTTATTCAAAATGTTTATAATAATGTACATAAATTTACTTAAACTATAATAATTTTATGAATTCCAACTACTAAAAATGATTCATGATTACAACAAGACATTTAAATATATTTCATTTTATTTTACTCATTATTTTAAAAGCAATCTGCAGTTGTGGACGAGTCTTTTTGAATGATGTGAAATCTGTACTTAGGTTTTGCAGGTCTGTCCGTACAATACATTAGATAAACGTAAAATGAAGTACGATTAAAATGTTTTAAAACGTAATGAAATAAATATACATAAATATAAATATACATAATAATACTAACCATTCCTAAGATCGTGCTCAGTGAAATAGTGGTGTGTGGAGGCGTAGTGACGTTCCACGAGGTATGGTATCACCGTAGAGCTGTGCAGCTCGTCGGACCGCCGCGAGCGAGGCCCTACTGCTACCTCACCTGGCCGGAATGGTGGTCGGGATCTAAGCCAACTGAAATTTTCATACCAAATGAAATACTTAAAACATAAGGGCGCGATGTTAGCGCGGCGTTGAGTTCCGCCACTTAATAAGCAATGCCTCTAATTCGGGCAGAAAGTGGAGAACAGTAGGTTCTCTCTGACTACCTTGCTATGCAGGACAGGCGTTAATCTGAAAAAAAAATATAAAAAATACTCCGTTTCTTTTATTAAATGTTTATATTGCTTGTCAGGCAGAAAACCTTGTAACTCTTTTCCCGCATAGCAGGGTTGTCAGAGAGAACTTAGTGTCAAGACACTCCATTCTCCACTATACTAATATATGTACACATAATATTATACAAAGTAAATATTGTCGGTACCATTGTGTAATAAACATGTGAGTTAAATGTTATATATTAATAAAAATGTAGTTATATAATTACTTTGCGTATGGAAGAAAAGATAATAAATTCAAATTTAATTACTTCAAGTAATAGAACTTAGAACTAAAATTATATATTATAAAAAAATTAGGGATGCAAAATGTTATATCAAGATATTAAAATGTTTAATTTGCACTCCATTAAGAACATTATATTATAAAAAGATAGTAATTGGTTTTATGGTCTAAGGTATGATTAACCAGATTATACAGATTCCAGGAGCTTATGTCGAGCATAATGTATCAATTAGTATGAAAGTATATCTCTTTAAGTTCACGAATTTTCCTGCACAATAGGCAGAGAGTACCTAGCGTCAAGACACTCCGCTCTCCACTTTTCTCCCGAGATCAACATTGCGTGTTGAAAAACATATATTTAGACTTTTTTTTACATTTAGAAATAAAATTTACGTGTGTGAATACCATAAAAAAATTGTTAAAAAAAATGCGTTTTAAGTGGCGTAACTTAACGTCGCGCTTTGTCTAGTCATCAGAGCGGAGAAAAATGAAAAAGTTTAAATATTGATTATACTTAAATTACTCCGAGTAGGAATCAAAGCCACAAACATCGCGTACACAGACAGACGCTGCGCCACCATGCCCTAATTATTATTTCTAAGGATTTTAAATAATATAAATTGATAGAATTATGTTTAAGCAAACTCTCATCAACAGTCAAAGTACACAATTTTTTTTTGTAATTATAATTTGCTTTCTAATAAATCAAGAGAAACATCTGTTCGAGTTTCTGACTTAGTTGGAACAAAAACAGGACGCATTACCATGTACCGACATAATAATGTGTGTTCAAAAATAAAAGGTGACTCACAGTAACAAGTAAGAACATATCGAGTCATGTACTCGTAAGTCAATGATTTGTGAAATTAAAATATTAAAATACTAGCGACCCGCTAGCGATTTCATCCGCGTAAATTATAGCTGTTTCATATTTTCAGCGGCTTTTTCGTAAAACAGTGAAATTCGGGGAATATTGAAGAAGAATGGGGAGAAAAATAAAACCCTGAAATATCTTTATATAAAATTTCATCACAATTGGTGCAACGATTTGGCCGTGATGACGTCACAAACAGACATAATTACTTTAGCATTTATAATATTAGTATGGATAGTATGGATTATGGTTTAATTTCTATTAACAAACAAATATTAGCTTTATTGAACACTCCTTGTAGCTAAAAGCAAAAACAACTTACTCATGCCGTCGTATTTCTTGTACAGTGGCTCGTTCATCTGGATTTCTTTTGAGCATATGAATTAAAAGTGCCTGAAGGGAAGATCCTAGGGAAGATGGAGGTGGTGCGGGCTCGCCTCGGCCTATAGCCTCCAATAACCGATACACATTGTCACCCTCGAAGGGGTACCTCCCAGTCGTCATATTATATCTGAAAATTATATTTATTTTTATACATTTGAAGGATTTTAAAGTACAGGCTGAGAAAACTCACTACAAACAAACTAGGGAAATAGTATGTTGACAAATGAAATAAATCTGAAGAGTTCGTGTTTCTTTGTTTGGGCGCACTTATTTCTGGAACTACCAGTAGGAATTGAATAATTCCTTTTTGTATATGTTAGCCACATTCATGAGGAAAGCTTGAAGCATTATCCTTATCTAACATCATTATATTGACATTTGTAAAGTAAATCAAACGAAAAATTAATCATCATGCAACAAAGTTGTGGGCAACAACTAATTTAAACATTTGTATAATTTGCACTAATCTGATGATTAAGTCAAATCCAGAGCCATTACTTGTACTATTAGACAGATTGCGACAGGATGATGTATATTGTATATTTTGCATAATTCTATGGTAAGAAATTTAAATACCTCACAGGAGCAATAATTTACATTGTCTACCATTAAAAATATAACAATTTACAAGTCAACAAGTGCATGATTAGGAAAAATCCAGTAAAGAGCTTCACTATCTTGGCATATATTTCAATATAGAACAAAAATAGGTACAAAACATAGTGAGAACAATATATTTGTTACATCCTTGCAATCTTTACACAAAACATTAATTTAAAAATAATATTATTCATATTTTGTTAACATTTTTTGGGATTTGAACCCGCTGCGTTCAAATTTTTATACGTTTTCTAAATATGTCTTTTTCAATTTCCTTAGTGTGGGAATAACACTTTAAAAAAAAAATGTTAACAAAATATATATTTAATAAATAGCATTCTCTCTTGCCAGACGATTGTTCGTAGAATAATCTTTGGGTAGCAGAAATTTGTAAAAATCTCTCTACATAGATGCTAACAACAAATATAAGTTGTAATAAGCGTATAAGAATTTCAACGTAGCTGGAGGTGGGACGCATGGCTTAGCGGTCAGAGCGCTTGAACGGTTTTCAAGAGGCGCGGGTTCAAATCCCGCTGCGTTCAAATTTTTATACGTTGTCTAAATATGTCTTTTTCAATATTATTCATTTTTATTTATCTTAAAAGTTGTTTAAATAGAGAGGGCATAGGAAAATATAGCAATACACACTTAATATAAATGGAATCAGAACTTATTACATAAGAAGTAGTTTAATTATTGTATGCAAATAATGATTTTGTTATTATTGAGTATGAATTTAGTTTAGCTGACTTGTTGTGAAACTCACATTAACATATGAGGCTGACTCACAACCAGTGGCTTACTTACATTAAAAATTCAGAACATTTTACTTTAAATATACAAAAATTTATAATACAAGTGATTTTTGCATAATAAATACCTATTAAGTAATATATATTGACACATTCAACATAGACTCATACTAGTCCATAAACACTACTTTACAGGGTAGTGATTTGAAGGTTTAAATCACTACTCTGTTAAGTCTCAAATCGCCTTAGACACCTGCCTGAGATTGTAATTTGCTGAAGCTGTGTTTTTTCACTTATACCAGAATGCACAGGACTCGTGGACATGAAAATCTTATTAATATTTAAAATAATACAAGATAATTATTTAGAACTCTGAATCATATTATTTTTCTAACAATTTTTATAAATAGTCTAGATAGAACATTAAGACTTTTCTTTTATTATTATATGTAATGCACCTATACACCTATTGTATATGTAAATGCAATTCCTAGTTACACTAACAACATAGTTATACACAGATGAGTCAATGTTTATTTCAATAATAAAATTTATTACTCAGGAAATACAATTTAATTACATAAATATTAATTAATTTGCTCAAAACAAGTTTATAACTTACATTGTGTACAAACTTGTTTTATCAAAAATTGCAACAATATGAACTATAAAAAACTTATTGTTCTGATTATATATTTATAAAGCAATGAGCAAAAGGAAAATTTATTATAGAACAGGTATAAAAATGACTGACATTAACATCTTTTTCTAAAAACAAAATTACTTGGACTTACAAGGTGACTCCACTACTCCAAATATCTACTTTAACTCCAGAAAAAGTTTCGGCACCATTTGCTATTTCTGGAGGTTGGAAGGCAGGAGAGCCTTGTCCAGTATAACATGTGTCTTCAGGAGAAAACAAGTCTAAAGCCTGGAAAACACTATATTTTTTATATATACTTCTTTCAATATTATAAAGATTTTAAGAATTGTGTTGGATCAAAAACTGTAAAGAAGTTTATTATATAGAATGTTATTTTCAAATGGAAGGAAATTCTATTAATGGATATTACAGAAAAATTTAAATAAATCCTTGATTATAAACTACAATATTGAGTCAGTACTCACTTCAGCAACACCAAAATCAGTAATTTTAAGTGTCTGGTCCAAGGTTAACAGTAGATTCCCAGGTTTAATATCTTTATGAACTACACCCTGGCCATGTAAATATTCTAAGCCATCCAGCAGCTGAGTAAAGTAGTCATGTGCTTGGCGCTGAGGAAACTTCTTGCCAGAACTTGATTCTAACATATCCTATAAATAATAACCGTTTTATTATAAAATTTATAATTTTTGTGTTATAGTCTATATAACATGTTCAAAAAATTTCTCTTTTAGTCTTACCTGAAGTACACCTACACAAAATTCCATAACTAAATACATTTTTTGTTTCTCATCATTGTACATTACATCGACTAGTTCTATCACATTTTTATGCCTAAGTATTCGCAGTAATTGAATCTCTCTCTGTACATTTTGTTCACCATTTGGTATTCTTCTCAGCTTACGTTTCTTTAATATCTTAACGGCTCTTCTACATAATGTCTCAGAGTCTAGCATTTCTTTCACTTTGCCATAGGAACCTTCGCCTAGTACATCTCCCATTACATATTTTCCTACCATTTTACATTTTTTTTTCTTACTCCGATATATAACATCTGCACTATCAACTCTATGAAAAAATAGATTAGTTTGATCTAAATTAACATCTAAGTCATCTATTTGATCGTCATCAAGCCAAGTTACGGATTGTTGTTCTGGACTGCCCTCCAATAAGAAATTATCTTCGCTTTCTTGCGGTGCAATGATGTTTGATACTTCAAATTCCACATTTTCAGCATCTGGAAGACTTTCACTACTACTGATTTTTCTACACATTCTTGGATCCATTATCTACCAAAACAACACATTTGGAAAAACAGTCCGTAAATTTATATTAACTACGAGGCATCTCGCCAATATAAATATCCTATTTAATAAAATAAATTACACATTTCTCAAAATATTTTCGATCCATACATGGTGGACTAAAGATTTTTATAAAAATTATATTTTCATATGCAATGGTTGAAGGTAAATAAAATACGAATCCATGAAAAATTGAAATATCGCAATGAAACCACAGATAAGTTAAGAAGTCAAACAGATTATAAAAACAATTACTACTCCATAGACAATATAATTTCAATCTCGTGTTATCTGTATCACTCGCCTTATAATAAAAAATCAGAGCTATATTTTTTAGTTACTGCTATTTAATTGTTTTTAAATAATATTTATAATTTGACACAGTCCTGCCAGTGGTAGATAGTAGATACTAGATCAAATATAACACAGCGTTAAATGTAACATTTATTTTCACACTCAGTCATGGAACGACTCGAAATATTTTATCGTTTTTTTTGCAAGTACATCTACCGTTTCTTGTCTTTTGTGTTTTTTTCAATGACTCAATGGCAAGATTTTGGCTTTCGGTTTTTTTACTATTGTATGTTGGTAAACGGTCCTTATCATTTAGTGTTTGTTTAATTTCAATCAGTTCATAAGTAAAAAAATTACAATAATTTAAATTATAATAAATTTTAAGCAAAGTTTGTGATTTAAGTGAGAACGCGGGCGGGCGACAACACGAAAAAGTCGTGTAGTTTATGCAGGTGATTACCCTTTGGACATGTTATGTATAGTGAGCGACTGCAGGTTTGGTTCAGTTTCTAGTTTCCTAGAATTGGCCAAAACTTAGCACTCGTGATCATCAGCCCTCAGGACCAAGACCAATACGAAAGATCAAGACGGCTAAGCGTAAATTATGTAGTTATTGTGAAGAATATTGTACACTACAGAGGACAAACACACTACGACATACCGCGTTCGTTGTCTTTGACTGTGGCTCCTTGGGCTAAGAAATTGGAGGAATTCAAACAATATATTAATAGGCTATCGCTTAACTTGGGAGGAACTCCAACTCCTCGCCATGAGTTAGTGAGTAAAGAAACAGCTCCCTTCTTGAGGACATTCGTCACTCTGGAACTTTAGCCACCTTGACCCGCCATTGAGAGCCATTTTTAATATTTTTTTAGCGTCATGTCACGATTTAGTAAGCGTTAATCTACTACTGTCCCGCTAGGTATGCCTAGCGGGATAGTAGTAGATAGATAGTAGATAGCTATATAGTATCTACTATCTAGTAAAATAGGCCTAACATAAAGAACCGAATGAAGGAATTTTCATTGATTTGGATTCCCGCAATTGTCGCTATAGGTAACTAATTTATTTATAGTAAAACTTTAAACCTCACACGGCCGATATACAGATGTGGTACAAACTAAATGGTTAACAAATAACTTTTGAACACTCTCGGACAAGTAATTAATTTGTCGTAGGGTTAACATTACTCAAACTGAATTCGGAAGACCATTTTTATTACAAAATCATTTTAGGAAGAAAAAAATAAATTTAGAGATTATTTATTTATTCATCTTTATTGATTATTATCTTTTAATGTTTAATGTCACTTCATATATTATAGATGACTAATATTAAATAAATCAAAAAATACAATTTTGTTTTATATACATATATTGTAAATATGTTTTTTTTTATTATATATTATTTCTCAGTTCTTGTATTTAGAGCTCATTTCCTTTTTCAATAAAGCCAACCGTGTAAGGCATGCGTCTCGCCAAGCACGACGTTCCTGTAGCTGCTCTAATGGCACCATAGCGTTTAACTGCGCGCAGATAGAGTCCGCGCTCTTTGATGACGTCATGCGAGGATTGGGCCCAGACGTATTGCTCACATTATAAATCGTCTCTCCATATCTGTAAATGATATTTAGAAATGAGCTATTTCATCTGAAATATGAATTACACTTACGAGCACAAACAACAATTCGAATAAATAAAATTCGCAATGAGGGCGAATATTATGACTATAATACACCATTTATGTAATGGATGGTATGTAATCTATACAAATAAATAAAATTAGTCTCTGTTTGTAACAATATTACAGTTACAATAACCGCTTTTTACTAAACGAATATGTATTTATACGGTACACATACCACAATAAAAAAAAATTGTATGTCTTTAAATATTTTTAGAAAACGGTTAAATATTTTGCAAAACGCAATTTACGAACCCCAATTCGAACCCGCGCCCCTTGGAAACCATCCAAGCGCTTTGGCAAGAGAGAATGCTATTTATTCAACACTTTAATTTTTAAAAACCGTATAAGAATTTCAACGTATCTGGATTTTGAACGCGGCTTAGTGGTCAGAGTGCTTGGACGCTGCCTTCAAAATGTTTTATAAAAATGATTTTCTATTTTTTAAGAGTGTGAATAACACTTTAAAAGAATGTTAAAATAGACATTTTAACATTCTTTTAAAGTGTTAGTCTGTTTGTTCCGTCTAATCTCAGCAACGGCTGGACCTATTTTGACGCGGCTGTCACTTACAGATAGCTGATGTAATAAGGAGTAAGGCTTTTTTTATTTTAGAATTCTTCGCGAACGAGTTCGCGGGCACTACAAGCTTATAAAAAAAATAATTCAGTATTGGAAAACATTTGTTATACACCGCTTGACCAGGTGCAAAGAGGGGTGGGTTCAAAACCCGCTACATTGAACTATATTTATTATACATTTTCTAAAAAAATGCATATCAATTTTTTAAGTGTGTGAATAACACTTTAAAAAGTTTTTTATATCATTCAGTATTAATATAAAAACTTAGTTTGGTTTTTACCTTTCAATGTAGCTTTTCATGCCTTCAGCGTTCAAATGGGCAGTTTCTAGAGAACCGAGGAAGGCATAACGCATTCCCAAACCCTCTGAAATTACTTTGTCCACATCTTGTACGTCCACAATCTTGTCGTCAATCAAACGCCAGACTTCGTTCAAAATGGCGTACCTAAAAATTAATTATATCAAGTTTAATATTTTAAATTATATATGGAGATGCGGATGTAGAATTAGTGTTTATAATAATTTTATATGTGTATTGTTATTAAATTCAAATAGAATTTTCGATACGTGAATGTAGTTATTATAACCATTTATACTATGCTGGTAACGGTTAAATCAACTTCATACTTGTACAATAAAAAAACAAACCAAAAAAACTAAAGCAAGTACTGTAATCACTTCCTACGTTTTTGTGAATACATATTAAGCGCAAGGATTTATATTATGAATGCTGTGTTTTTTATTACTTACTGAATACGATTCAATACAAAACCATCGATCTCTCTCGACAGAGAGATGGGCTCTTGACCGATTTCCACCATAATTTCTCTGGTCTTCTTAGCGACTTCTGGCTTAGTCCATGGTGCAGGCACTATTTCTACCAAAGGCACATAATAAGGTGGATTCACTGGATGCGACACGACAACCTGAGTAATATATTAGTTCTCGATTTGATATAAATCCTCGTTAACATGATCGTGCTTAATACAATGTATCATATAACATGCTATTATGCGAGTATACTCTCTTGAAGAATGTTTTCATACAATTATCGTCGTTCGTTCGTTATCATCGTTTACGCTTAATGCAATGCGGTTTAATACACTATCTAGGCTGTATTAAATAATTGCTTACGACAAGTTTGCCTGCAAATTTTCGCTGTATTTGCGGCCAATTACTCATGGAAGTTAGACGTGAGTGAAGTTGGTATCGTACTCGCATATGTATACATTTTATTTCAAAATTCCAATGAGATATAGTCTAATTGATGATGTGATTTTAACTAACAAAAAAGGCCGTAGGTGATGTTGAGGAAGAGCAAGTCGGATTTTGTAAAAGGCCCAGGCGTTTTCATTGTTGCATTGCGAAGACCCATACCATTTTTTTTTTAATTTTTAATATTTTTAAAGTGTGAACAATTTGAACGTAGCGGTACTAGAACCCGTGCCTCTTGGAAACCATCCAAGCGCCCTAACCACTAAGCCATATTTAGATACATACATTAATTTTATTTTTCGTTTGCCGTTTTTTATGTTTTCTCGCTTGAATGAGCTATTCGTTGGGTCCCTACGAAATCATATTAAAGGGGGTTTATGTATAAATACAAAATAAAAAGTTTTTAATATATATATATATATACAAACGTACAAACCTGTGACTTATGTTTTAATCCTTCACTAAAAAGGGAAGGTAGAGTAGTGCTAGTTGAACTTGATAATATAGTTTTATCATCGACTACTTTGTCAAGGTCTTGGAAGACTTTCTTCTTTAGTTCCAAGTTCTCTGGTACACACTCTTGGACAAATATAGCATCTTTAACTGCTGACGCAAGGTCAGTACATCCTAGAATAGAAGTAAATTTATTAATTATTTTACTAAATACTAGAAATAGAGGTTTAATCTCCGGTAAGACTGCTAGATAAGATATTAAGTATGGATTAGAAGTGCATCTACATCATCTTAGATAAACATTTCTGGCCATAAAGTTAAGTATTATGTATGTATTTTATATTGCAATACCCGTTTTACTATTGTTTTTTTGTTAGAAAATTAATACTTTTATTATATTATCTACTAGCGATCCGCTCGCAGCTTCGCCTGCATACACTACACGACGAATTTATTTCATCTTTCGCCCACCCGCGTTCTCACTTAAATCAAAATCTTTGATTAAATTTATAATTTAAATGGGTGTCAAATTTTTAGTTCTGAACCGATTGAAATAAAATAAATATTAATGTAAGGGATGGTTACCACAATACAATAGCCAAAACTGTATTTAAATCGGTTCAGCCGTTTCTGCGATTTGCGCGCACAAACGCACAGACAAACAGAAAAGAAAATAAAAAATCATTGTTTCGTGTCCTATTATATTGATAAATGAGCCCAATTATATATTTTTTCATATGTTTTCCGAGTACAGACAGCGAACAGTTACATTTTTATTATACACGTATGTATAGATTGTTTTGCACTACCCATATACAAGTATTCATATAAAATGTTGAACTCTGTTTATCGAACTAACATTTAAGAGTTTAAATCATTTTACCCTCGATCTTTTTTATGGTAGGTTACGTGGTACGAGGATACTAAAGGCCATTAACTTTTAAGTATATATCATACCTATAAACTTTTTCTTGGTTTTGACCTTCGATATTTCGTAAATTTTTTTTATTAAATTGTAACGTTCCACTATATCTATATAATAATAAAGAACAATAACAGAATATTTGTACGCGCATATCTTCGGAACTACTAGACGGATTTCAATGAAACCTGCTTTATTTTATAACTTATAGCTGAAACAACTGTAATGGTTTAGTTAAACTGTAAAAAATTATAGCGTCTTAATACAAGTTTTTCAGCGTGATGAACATTAAAAATTAAAGATCTGGACCACCTGATGAAGATCCACAAGAATTCAGCTAAATTATAAAAAATAAAGAAATGCCGGTTTAGCAAAAGTCATTTAACGTAATAAGTAGAATGAATATGGGAAGTATCATTAAGTCCACGCAAACAAAGTTTCGGGCAGCCACTATATACTTAATATATTTGAAAATTGTTTTAAGTATACACTTAATACAATATAATATGTTGTATTAAATTAAAACAACTATGTTTCTTTTATCTTAAAAGAAAATTAGACATTACATACTTATTACCTTTAATGCAACTTATTTGCTGTTCAGCATTTAGTACGCCGCGCAATAACCCATCCTTTTCCAAGGTTTTCAATTGTACTTTAACATCGGCAAGAGCATCGGAAACTTGTTTCGGAATGATGTCAAATATTGTCACTTGATAACCAACCGATGCGAAAAGCATCGCCCATGATCTTCCAATTAGGCCACTGAAAATAACGTAAGTTATTTGTGTTATTTTTTCTCGAAGAATTCAATTTTGCCTAAACCTAGTATTAATGTGTAATATAACTTTAATAATATTTTATAACTAGCGACCCGCTCGCGGCTTCGCCTGCGTAAATTCTACGACTTAACTATTTTATATTTTCGCCCGCCCAGGTTCTCACTTAAATCACCAACTTTACTTACATTTATTATTCAAATGGTTGTAACTTTTTTATTTATGAACCGATTTAAATGAAATAAACACGAAATGTGAAAGGTAGTGAAATGAGTAAGTTTACCAAAATACAACAGTGAAAAATGCATTTAAATCGGTTAAGCCGCTTTTGAGATTAGCGTGCACAAACGCACAGACAGACAAACAGAAAATAAACTTAAAAATAATTGTTTTGGGGAGTAGAACTACTACATTGAAAAATGCCCCCAATAATATATCAAAGTATCTACATTTTCATTATATGTATAGATATAATAATATAAGTAATTACTTTAAAATAGCTAAAGATAATATGGTTGCACCTACATTTTACTTTGGATTAGTAGCAATCAATTGTTTTTAATAAATTAGTCACTTTACTTTCCTTGGTGACATTTATATATACATGATATTTATTTGTAAAGAGATCTGCTTTTATGTTACAATAACATAGTAAAAAAGTTGTATCTTATATGAATATATTTACGGAAAACTAATTTAGAAAGATAAAAGAAATACCAGTAATATAATATGTTTCTATGATCTATGGTATTTTATAATTTTTGTCTGTCTGTTTGTCTGTTCGTCTATATGTTCATACACATGTTTGGAAATATTTAGATATAAATGAAACTTCTTTTGTTCTATAGCTTTTAACTATGGCCAGGGCTTATTGTATAATTTATTTCGAAGATTGGATCACCTCATATAGTAGTATCCTAATAGACCAGCTAAACTATAAGAAATAAGAAAAGAAGTCGCGATAACAAAATTTATTCAACGTAATAGACATTTTCCGTTGATGTATAAAAAATTTAAATCCAGGAAAACTGATGAGCTCAACTATAAATAATAACCAACCTTAACAAAAACTGTTCAACGTGATAGGCGTGACGTTAAGGGTCTTAGAAGTCCTGGAGACTAGAAAATTACTCTCTCGAAGGAAATGATTATAATAATGGATCCTAGTTTCAATGACAATAGATGGGAAAAGGAAGCACTATGTCAAAAGTCCACGCAAACGGAGTTGCCGGCATCAACTAGTCTAAAATAATAAATACAATTTAGGAACTTTTTAAGGTCACTGATTAATTGTATATCAGTGTAGTGAATATTATCGTAATTAGTAAAGAATTAATATACTATAATATATATATATTTTTTGTTTATTAATACATTTATTATTTTTTATTATACTTTGTTGTAAACGTCTAGATGTTTAGTTATTTAAATAATCTATAAAAGCGAAAAGAACTCGTATAATTCACTGTCGTAAATATTTATACAACAGCTTCACGATTCTTTCTGCATTGCAGGGTAGTCAGAGATTATATAGTGAAAATTAGAGAACTCCCTATTTTTCACTTGCGTTATCTGCTTTTCAATTCAAATTAAGGCTCAAGTTACTAAAACCGAGAATATTAAAATAAAATATAAACATTTCACCATAACCATTTCTCCGTGTAGGGACCAAACCCCCGACCATCACGTTTACTCAGATATTGTTCCCCTGCGCCACGATACCACGATTAATTGTGTAGAATAGTAGTTTTATGTAATATAATGCCTAAATATGCTTATACATTTATCAATAAGCAAACTGTAATTTGAATGTTATCTTATGTAAATTAACCTTATAATATTTATCAGAAATACAACATCTGCTATCAGAAATATAGCATCTCGCTGAGGGCATTTGACTTTGTTGACATTCTCCAAAATTAAAAAGAAAACATTATATTGTTATTTACTTTATTTATTTTAGTATAGTTATCAGTCTACGTATGAGCTTTAATATATAACTGCGTGGTTTTACTCTCTGGAGTCTTAATATTTCTGTTACAAAATTTTAAATCACTCTTTTAACACTGCTATTGAAGTTTCTTATATCGGTCAGAAGCCCTAAAATTTTGTCATGATTAATGACATGAAATGACTGTCATTTTATCAAAAATTGATTCGCGGCACTTAGCATTTTCTTTTAAATTTTAATATTATTATTTCCTAATAATATTCGTAGGCCATGCACGAGTTAACACACACATATATAGTTATACAGTACACATATCGTTTAATTGTTTTTATATACATTTTTATTTTTAATTAAAATTATTTTAACGTAGGCAAATAGTAATATGTAATAATACTATAGCGTACTTGATGCACAATTGTACATTTCTTTTTGCTTTTATAGAAAATACTATTTGGTTTATCGCTATGAAACTTAAAATAAAAATTAAAGTGTCATAAAATTTGAGAACAAAAATACAAAGATTAATAAAGATTTTTTTATTTATATTCAAACCAAATATTTTTTTGGCAGCTTTACGCTTTGTCCCCGCATAGATGTTCATTTTCCGCCCGAAATCGAGACATTGCGTAGCGGAACGCCACGTTTTGTCTTAAATACCAGAGCGGAGAATTAAAAATAATGTATATCATTCCCCCAAGTGAAATTCGAACCCACAACCTATCGCGTTTAGAATCAGATGGTGTCCCACTGCGCCACGATGGGTTCTAACGATATAATAATCTTTATTTAAAAAAATACAATAATAAAATGTCAGTAATTTGCAAAATTCTTTCGTGAATCGATAATACAAACCGTTCACGTAACTGTACGCGTCTCGTATTACGAGAAGTAGGTGAAGGTCGCCTACGCTAGGGATGTTTTTTTTAACGAAGATATGCCTGTATTCGTTTTTTTTAGATATTTAATAGAATTATATTTTGTGGTATTTTAAGGAAAAAGAACCAAATAATATTTTTTGTTATTAATATTAGCAACAATTTTTTACATGTAATACAGAAGTAAAAATATATTAATTCTATTTACTTATAAAACTATACAAATAACATAAGATGATGTTCATAATTGTATGAGCATTATTTATATACTATTTATTATCTTATTCAAGCTTAGTTTAGTCTTAGCCTTCATTTTCAATGAATAAGGAAAGCGTTATATCTAAATTGCAGTCAATGAAATGGTCACAAGTACGTGCCAAATACACAAATACGTACTGTTATTCGACTATTTCAATAATATTATTAACAAAAAGTAATTTTGCCTTACCTGCCAATAATTGCTACTTTTTCAGTCTTAAACTTTGGCGCCATTTTACACGTTGCCTACTTCAAAGTTGCCACACGATGTCCTTCTCGAGTGTCTCTCGGGCGAATGGCGGTTCCGCGAATCCGCTAAGCAATTAACTTCAAACTAGTTATCGGTATACATCTAGTCTCCATCAGCGCGACTCACTTCAATTTACTAAACAAAACAATAACTGTGGCGTTGATAAAAACAATGTTATCTTAACAAGCTTTTTGTTTTCACATTAATACATTTCTATGGATGGTATATCTATTTATATTTATATAGTATTGAATTTATCAACATAATATAATTTTAACCAAGTTTCCAAGTGGTGCGGGTTCGAATATCGTTACACTAAAAACAATCGAAATTGTTTGTAAAATCATTTCATCTTCAGGTAAAAGTACAAACACATTTTTTTTTACCTATATATACTCGTATGACTGTGCTTAATGTTTTTAAATATTTACATTTCTACAATTAACATAGTGGCCAGAAAGAACCTGGTGTAAAGACACTGTTACGTACTTTCCATCCATCTTAGATACATTAATTATTGAATGAATGAAGCCAACGCCGCGCTATCGCCATCGGGCTTTATTTTCCTGGACGCAGAAGTCAAATTATTTCCCAGTGGGAATCGAACCCACAACCATGACGTATACAAACAGACACATAGCGTTTATACAGACAATTATTTTATTTTATTTATTACGATTTATGAAACTACTTACGAGTTGTGAACTAAAAGTAATATTCTTAATGTACCTTCTTTCCTATTAGGCTACCCTTCCCTTTATACGTGACCTATTAAAGTGCAATATTTAAAACTTATATCATCAGCTCATCAATAAATTCCACTCATTTTATGTAGTTCCATTTCTCACTAACCTTATCTATATATCTAATGTCACGGGCTTCAATTAGATTTCCGTGCATGAAAATATGTATTCTTATATACTGATTTTACTGTCATCGAGGGTTTGATAACCCTTCTGGTATTTGTAATCTGTACAAGTAATAAAAATGTAACTGATCGATGTCTGTCTGACGTGGAAGATATGAGAAAAATTGTTATTGAGGATATTTATCAATGTAATAAACCATTTTTTTTTCTGCTTGTCTGTGCATTTGTGCACGCTAATATCAGAAATGGATTTACCGATTTCCCGGTCAATCGATTATTGATCGACCGAATATCGATTTAAGTGCAGTTTTCATTATTGTATTTTGGTAAACTTGCCTTTACAATTAGTGTGTAGTTTATTTTAATCGGTTCATAAATTATAAAGTTACAACAAATTAAATTATATATTTAAGAAAAGTTAGTGATGTAAGTGAGAACGCGGGCGGGTAAAAAAAACGAAATACTTATAGTCGTGTAATTTAAGCAGGCGAAACAAAGAACGAGTCGCTAGTATGTAATAAAATAAAAATGTACAAATAGCATTTCCTGTGACCCGTATGTGTCTTGTACTTTCATTAAACTCTACAACAAGTTTGTGTTGTCCTTCAATCTTAATTTGTAATGTAAGACATGTATGAATACGTGAAAATAAAAATTATTAATATTATTTTAGGAGATTAGGCGCGTTATATATTACAATACAAGTATACCAAACAAATCATTTGTAAAATCTTAAGCTTTACGCTTTTTCCCGCATAGCAGGGTAAAGAGAAAATAGTTTCAAGACATTGACATTCTCCACTTTCCTCCCGAAATCTAGACATGCTGACAGGCTGAGTAGCGGAAGACTGGCTGAGTGGCGGAACGCTGAACGGTGACGCCACGCTTTGTTTTAATTAAATCATAATTTAATTATATTTAAACATTTAATAGATTTGGAAGATCATATTTGAGTTTTATATTGATATACAAATGGAATAAAAAAATAAAAATATTTGTCATTATTCTTGTGACGTAGTTGGTATTATTTTAATATAAGTTTTACTTTCTAACGAAATTGTAATAAGTTCATATATTCAAAAACAAAGTTTATTATGAATTAAATTAAACATTTGTTATGACATCAAGAGATAGATAACCTTTGCTTTATTGATCCTCATATTATATAATATACAAAATATGTTTATATATAAACGACAGCTAATTACAATGGACACATATCGTTATATAAACACTGTAACAGACAATGACGAGGACAGATGGTGTGCTCTGGATGGTTAATTAAACTATAAGTATTAAAAGTATAGGAATTGTTATAAAATATTCTACGAATATAAAAAGTAGGCTATCGATGTATTTATTTTTTATAATTTTCTGATAATCATGCAAAGTGTGTTTGCATACACATATTATGGTAGGTATATTTTTAAAATATTGGTTTATATTGGAACTTATACACAAACAAAATAATATATCGTTAATAATTAATAAGTACTCATTTTTATAAGGACTGACAGTGATACAAAAGAGAACTACAAATCAACATTAATTTATAATTTAATTCACGATTCAAATTATTATAAAGACGAAGACTTAAATATAATATGATTCTAAGTTTTAAATAAAACTATTTTAACTATGATTAATCGCGTATTTTATATATAGGTAGCCTACCCGTGACCACGGACAACTGTAAAGGGTTCGAAACGTCAGGTTTACTAAAATGTATATTCGAATGCCAAAATGTACGCGAGTAATCCGGTTAAAATTGTTTGATTGTGTAAAATACGTAAAAACAAACAAATTCAAATAGAACTTATTTTATAATAGGTATTTATTAGATTTAGATGTTTTATATCCAAATCATTAACTTACAAATAAATTAAAAAACGAACTAAATAAATATTTTGGACGTCATTTGATCAATGTTTGTGTAAATTAATTTTCTTCCTCCCCATACAATAATTAAATAAAATAAAAATCCAATTTAGTAGAAAAACTATCTGAATATTAAAACTATTTAAACGTTCAATTACGGTCATATGATATATATTTTTAATACTAGTATATATATATATACAAAATTTTAAGAAAAAATAATGATGTCTGATTTTTGTTTCAAATAAGTTTGTAATTTGTTAAATAATATATTTTTTTCAAAGAATATCTAAAATTATGCACAAGCGGTTCCAGCAATGGCGTCTGTCGCTTTAATGCTGAATATCCTGAAATTAACTTCATTGGGATCTAACGATTTGAAAATGAATCGAGGCAGCTTGTCACTTAGGAACCATAAATTGCCTTCGTCGTCAACCTGTAAAAGATTTTAATTATATATTTATTATTTATAATAACAAGAAAATTAGAAAGTGGGACTAAATCTTCACTATATCTTAATTTCATTTTCTGATTTTATTATTAATTCAATTACAACGTAATGCAAACAAAAATTCTGTAATAAAAGTAATTTATTTATCAATTTAAATTATAAATTTTAAAGTTCTTTTTCCATCGTGAGAGATAAAAAAAATCGACTGCACTTTTTTTGACAAATATAGGAATATATGCGTTATGAAAAAAAAATAATCTAGAATATTATAAGACATTATGTACATACCTTTAAATCATTGACGAACTCATACATAACGGGGTCATTAAATATAAGCGGATTGTTTTCAGGAGTGTAAGGTTTATTAGAATTCCAGCAACCGACGCCATCACGATTTACCTGAAACAAATATTATTTGAACTTTATAAATATTCTATTAATATAGGTATATATTTTTTCTGAAATAGTATATCTAGTATTTTAGTAAAAATATTATCAAATTTTGTAATAATATCAAGTAAGACGTCACGCGGCATAAACTACATGAATTGGAAATTTTATGAATGACATTTAAGTGTCCAATATTTTAATTTTTTTATTTTTCATTGTTAAATGATTTACAGTGTTTGTTTTTTACTTTAATTAATCACAGTCGTTGCTTAGTTCGCCTGGGTCTGACTTGATGAGAATATGGGGTAAAATTCTAAAATTGTAGGAAAAATTGTATTTTTAATTCAATTAAAATTAATGATACAATGATAAGCAAGGTTTCAAACTCTAAAGTTCATTTAGGCATGTTTTAAATTCAGCATCTTTTGCATGAAAGCCATCTTTTTGAGATCATTTTAAGTCATTTTTTTATCGTCCGTACAAAAGGATGACTGTTTTCGAAACAAATTCATATAACAGCAACTAAGCAAGTTATCTATAATAGCTTTAATCATATAGGAAGTAGTGTGTGTTATCAGAGGGATAGCTCTTGTCTTTTCACGTGGATTGAGTTACACTCCACGCCAATGCATCTTTACATTGTTTAATTATTATTTACTTATATAGACAAAGTATTATCACATTTTATTGTAAAAAGATTACGCTATTTTTGTTACAAAGTGTTTATTGTAATGAGGAAATGTCGATTAATTTATTACATAAAACAATTACGAGAAGATAAACGTTCGTATAAACAATTAACAATAATTACTGTCAGACTATTACCTTGGTAACTAAATTTGAGCATCATTTAGTTCGCGTATTTATAATATGAATAACAGTTATATGCATGCATGCATAATACCTTACTGTAAACGAGTCATGCAAATGGATACTAAAACTAACAATAAGTTTCCTCAGTTTTATTCCGGACAATACAGTATTTCTTTAATTTTTAAAAATAAGTAGGTCGTAGACTACTATCTTCATCAGTGTAGGTAATATTATTTTTATTATCGTTAACAAAATATTATAAAACTAAACGGTGATACTTCATTCAGGTAGAAATCCATAGGGCACTTAACTCATTAAGACCAAAATATTTGTAAGAAATTATCCTCGTTCTCGGATTTTTCTACTTCAAACTTGTATTTAAAGAAGAAACTAATAATAGCACTCGAATAATAATAAGAACTTAACACTTTCAAATGTTACACACATATATATATACTCATAGAAAGATATATATATAGAAGAGATAGATATATATATATATATCTCTTCTAGTATCTATAATTATATATATAATTATAGATACTAGAAGAATACTTATAATTTGATTATTAACTATAAACCTTACTTTAGATCATTGATTTTAAAATATTGTTTTAGCTAAGTATACCATTTTTATTCTTATTGTGCCTCTTCTATAAATAATTGGTTAAGTCTTTTCTAGTTACAATCTATAAAATGTTGCTAATGTTCAATACATACTATGTACGCATATAACCAATTAAACAGTAATTTAAATAAGACAAATTTAAAATTAAATAAAAAATATTAACACCTTTTCTAATTTTTTATTAACTTCACATTTTTTTACCTTTTTTACCGCATAATAGGGTGGTGCAAGATAACCTAGTGTCAAGACACTTAATTCACTTTCTGTCCGAGTAGTTAAACGAAACGCCTCGTTTTGCATGCAAACTAAATTATAATAATTTAAATATTATTATTTCCCAGTGGGGATCGAACCCATATACAGTCAGACGCTGTCCCACTGCCCTTTGATGATCTCTCTTTCTCTATATTGATTTGAAACATTTTTAATATTAAATAATAAATTTTTTGATCCTCAAATCTATTTTCTTTCGGTAGATAAGTAATAAGAAAATACTTAAATATTAAATATATATATAAAATCATACCTGTGCATAAAAGAGAACGTGAGTGTTTTCGTCATAGCAACTAGCCGAAGATTGTGTACGCTCACCGCGATCACCTAACAGCTGGAACAAAAAATACTTGATATTATCGAAATAATTAAATGTCAAACATATACAATATGAATAATATTATATAATAATGAATAATATTATATAATAATGAATATTATTTTATAATGAATAATATTATATAATAATGAATAATATTATATAATAATGAATAATATAAACAATAATGAATAATATTATATAATATATTTCATAATATAAATATGTACAATTGATAAAAATCACTTTTAACAACATTTAAAAGGAAACGACGTAAACGACGACAAAAAGAGAATGTATTAAAACAAATATTTTGATTACCGAGGGACCCGAATAGTAGATTAATTATATTCTTTATTGTTTTTAAAAAATATTAATATAATTTAAACACTATTAGTGATAAGGTCGTCTTTGCATGCTCCTAATGTGTTTCTGTTCCTTTTATTTGATCTATTTTATTGTATACACTAAAATAAATTATCTATATATCTAAAATTAAGCCACTCAAAACATTTTTACGTTATAAGTTCTATAACAGTATAAAAATGTAATTGAGGATCTAATGCATGTCCTTTCTAATCATCAGTATGCGCAAAGTCAATGACATATGGAAATACAACAACCGTTTGCTATTGACCAACGCGATAGAATATATCGCACTTTCGGCCGACAGAAGTTACACCAAGTGGCAAAGATTGTTTCATAAAATTTGAACAAACTTTGATTTATATTAAGCAAATTGATTTATATCGCGTATATTATGGTATTCGTAAATATATTTTAGAAAACCTAACGTTTCGAACACTTTTCAGAAGCCTGTCGAACATTTTACAGATACACCCCTGAGTCTAAAATGTATTTTAAATATCAGAATATACTATCTTATAATATCTTATTAAAATTCAATAATAAGTAAATTATCATTAATATTTTAAGTAGAATACAATAAAAAAATCGAAGCTATAATCCTATTATTTTTCTAATATTAAGAATATATGTTATACTTAATATAAAATGTAATGTAAGGAAAATGTAGAGTGCAGTTTGTTAGACATTTCGTATTTTAATATTCAAACCTTGAAGTCGTGGAATGCCTCGTTCTTGTCAATGTGTGTGTAATTGCGAAGCAGCTCTGTGGACACGCAGAACTCCTTGGTGCTAGCGAACGCGTGGAAAAACGCCGTGCGGTATCTGTAATAGTTAGCTCCTTTAAGAAACTGGATGACCCTTTGCCATGATCATATATATGGTTAGGAATAATAAAAGGAAATAGTATATAAAATAAACGCTTGTTTTATTAATTAGTTGTGTAAATAGATAGGTCTATACAAGTAAAAATGTCACAGTTTCATAAATAAAAGACTTTATATTCATATCAGTTTTGAAAGAAATTGTTGTGTTCTATTGTGTTAAAAAACTTATTTTTATGAAATGTATGAATGCAAAACACAATATGTTAAGTATAAGAGATATTGAAACAGACATTGCGGACGGCGCATTAGGAGCGCGGGCAAGGTATACTACCAACTCAGTTCGGAAGTCGACGTCAAATGAATTCCTTGTAATTCCTATACCGTTGCTATACAAGATGACGGCAGAGTCAAAGAAAATTTTAGGTGTCGCCAATAAATGCATGGCATGTTTGTAGCATTGTAGCCAAAATTAGGACAATATGAAGCGTCTTTATATTACTTTATTTTTATAATTAGGAAAAGCTTGTCCCATATAGCTGGGCGCTTTTGGATTTTACCGATAAATAATTGTATATAGAGTGATTCTTCTCCCTTTTGGTGAATAGTACGTCCACAAACAAACGACTTTTTGACATCGTGCGTCTGTCCGCTGTCGCGCGCCTAGTCAAGAGCGGGCGCTTGTATACACGCATACGCGTTATCAAAACGCCTAATGTGTACTCGCTTTAAGTAACAATGTTTAATATAGTATAAAATACTTCATGGAGAAAATGATATATATTTTTTGTAACATTAATTTACAACATTAGTAATAAGCTTCTTGAATACATCATTTGATTGTATTCAAAAAATATATTTCATAGTCGCTCATTTTCTACAATATTAAAACAGCCTACGCAAATCGACACTATAGGGAGCCATGGAAGTCAATAAAATTGAACAGTAAATGTTTATGTGTGCTTTATCGCGTTTTGTATTCGTTATGTAGAGCGTAACGAATACAAATACATACACATTCGGTCGGTTCGATGTGCATTAACGAACAAGGTCTAGCCACTTACCCGTCCTCTCTTGGCTCTGTGAGTGCCAAAGAAAAAACTCCATCGGTCCATTGGAATTCCACTCCGCTTACGTTGAAAGATCCGGCCAAAGGTTCAAAGTGGAAGTAATGATGGCTCACACGCCACGAGTCGTCTTGCTTAAGACTGTATACGACAACGCCGTATGCGCCGAAATCTGGCACATACGCAAACGCATTATCGCATGTAGCTTTATTTACGTCAACAACCTGTAAAGATAAATTAAATAATGTGTTTTTTATATGTAATCTGTTTGAGATAATATAAAGGAAAATTAATTTTAAATTATACCTAATTCCTCCGAGGATTTACCTAACCTGACCTTAGCGGTTGTATGTATTTTCTGTTAAATCGAGTCATATTACTGTTTACCTCTCACGTTAGAGTAAACATTTTTAACAAAAATGAGTTCCTCCGTAATCGATTTTTACATTGACATTTATGTTTATAAATAAGTTATATTAATTTATATTCAATCATACTCATAAAGTCTACATATACAAATTGAAATTTCCTATATTTGTAGAACAAAAAATTCAATAGACCTTAGTTGTCAAAAATAAAATATACATCTTTGATATTATTTATTTAGAAACACTATATTGATATTATTCAAATTGCCATGAAATGTACAGTGAATGCGGCTAATTATAAAATAAATCGTGAGTGAAAGCAATCAATATAAATTAGTAAAATGCGGTAGTCATATACAATACGAAAGTATTTATAATTCAATATACTGTAAACAATAAACATTCGTATATTAGACATTAATTGCCACTTGTATGTTGTCTTAAATCATTAACACAAGTGATTCTAGCAAAAAGTTCAAATTTCAATTACAATTATAGGTATTTCGATTTACTATGATGACCATCTGACATGTTGATTGCTTAACATTTATTGCACACTTATAGTATTGTTCTTTGAATTAAATCTTGATTGCAGATCGAATATACTGTACATTAAATTATATTTCTTACACAGTGGCGCAGTGGTACATCGTCTGATTATAAACATGATTGGTTTTAGGTTCGATTTCAACTTGGAGGAATGATTATTTTTAAATTATATTCATTTATCCGCTCCGGTAACTATTATAAAGCGCTGCGTTGAGTTCCACCACTCAATAAGCTATGTTTCAATTTCCGGCAGAAAGTCAAGAACGGAGTGTCTTGACACTAGGTTCTTTCTGACTAACCTGCATTGCGGGAAAAAGCGCGAAGAGCGTGAAGCTGAATAAAAGATGAGTAAACAAACGTATTTAATAAAGTAAGTTTTGGTATATTTATTTGTTTATTGATTATTTTATAAGATATTTTGAAATTTATTTATTACTACACTATTACTATTTCGTATTTTCGCCTGCGCGCTTGCTCACTTGAATAACAAACTTAAATTAAATTTATAATTAAAATTATTATAACATATTTGTTTATGAATTAATTGAAATGAAATAATCACAATGTTAATAGGACTTTACAATACAATACAATAATCAAAATGCATTTAAATCGGTTAGGCCGTTTCTGAGATTACAAACAGATAAACAAACAAACAGTCAAACAGGAAAGAAAATTAAAAGTAATTGTTTTGGATTCTATTGTATTGATAAATGCCCTTAATATTTTTTTATTTTCATATATCTTCCATCTACAGACAGCGATCAGTACTATTTTACTATTTTATTATATGTATAGATTATTTATTACTTACAATGTTAGCGAAGAAAGAGTCTTCCTTCATATCAGAAACTTTGAAGAAGTATCGATGCAGCAGCCGATCGGTGTTTAGGTCAAATATCACAAGAGACGGACCAGCTATTTGATTTGGTGATCCTACAAAAAGAAAATTAATGTCATACCATAGACAAATACAATCGTCATAAACAATCTAAATTACAACATTTATTATACTTCATGTCAACATTCACTTTCTCTGAGCGACGTAAACGGCTCTCCCTACTTTTGTGCGGGAAGTTTTCATAAATTGTTCAGATATGTTAATGCGATAAGTACGTGCCCGAAAGCGATAAAGTTATTTAACATAACTTACCTAAAATGTCCGCCAACCCGGAGTCTATTACCCACAATCTATCGCAAGCATCAACGAATACTCTAAACACAGAAATAATTGAGCTGTTCGATGGCAGCTCCTTGGCGGTGTCAGCGATAAGGTTGTCTTTTAATGACGGATACGGTTTCAGTGCTTGGTCTTGAGAACCGTCCAAGTCTACATAATTTAACGAAGATGCAACTCCATTCTTCCATTTTGGGACAGTTACAAACACTTTGTTCTTCCATTTCGCCGTACCTAAAGGAAGATTATTGGCCTTTACAAAAGCACCATCTTTAATTGCAGTTTCCCGCTGTTCTGGCGAGTCCCACGTGAAGTCAACTTCTTTCCACGCAAAACGAAGTTGCGGAGTCGCTGCCTTGCAGCTTATTACCGCAGTTAGTGCGATAATAAAGGTAATTGCCCTCATTTCAGACTGTAACAATAATATTATATTTCTGTAAGTGAACTTGTTAAGTTGATATTAATTTAAAACATATTTTTCACTTTACGTATACTGCCGTCTTTATTAAAAACGGGCTCAAATAACATTTTGTAAATATGGAATATGTGGAATTTTTAATAAAAAAAATTTTGTTGAATAAAACTCCACCCATTAAACCTCGTCTTTCGAAAATATGCGAATTGTAAATGCTTGCATTTATATAGTACATATATAATACATAAGTAGCTTTTTTCCAACTTAACTTTAAAAGTAAAGTAAAATCATAAATATTACCCTTAAAAGGCGCATACAATAAAATATCGAGCAGACATGTATACAGGCAGGCATAACTGGCGTAATTACATGCTGGTACGTCTTTCTTAAATAAAAAAAATAAATATATTAAAAACTATTACAATGCGCCCTTTTCCTTAAAAATAGTACTGTTGCGTTGTTATTGTTAATTTTGTTACTTAAAAAATTTTAACAACTAAAGAACATTTACGACATTGCAAGATGTTTCATTTTCGATCAGGTTATTAGTGCAACAGTGGCAACCAAAAAGTAAAAGTAGACGCTTTAAAAACATTGGTGGAAACGAATCCCAAAGTGAGTATCCAGGAAATAGCACTCTTCAAACTACTTGGTCAACAGTTCAAAAACATCTTCAAGAATCGGGGAGGCTCACAGGGAGGGTATATGGGCCCACAACTATTGTCTGAGATGAATAAAGATCAACGGCGTACAATTTGCACATCTCTTTTGTGCAGATAAAGAAGCGAGCATATTCTCAAGACATACCACAATCCGATTATCATTTATTCCGTTCCATGGAACATTAAAAACGGGGAATGAAATTCTACTTACGAAAAAGCAAAGGGTAATTGATAACGATGGAAATTATATAATTAATTAAAAATAAGGGGTACTCATAATTAATACATCATATATATATATATATATATATATATATATATATATGATCTCGTGTGCTTATTAATTTAAAACGCCAGTATAATAAAACTCAATTTTTTATAATATCATACGATTTTTAATAATAAAATATCTGAATGGAAACTGTACTGTATGACTGTACTTTTTTTTCTATACGACATTTTTTAAATACTTTTCTTAATAATGTATGTTACGCTATTAAATTAAAGTCAACGTACGTTTTTGTGAATTAGCTATTGGGAAAATGTTAAAACATCAAAAAGGCTTTCTTATCTCTGTAAATCTGCCTTGTTATGTTCTTATATATCATGAGAACTGAGACAGTTGCACAACAAACTATTGAATGAGACAGAACAAAGACTATAGCTATCTGGCATACAATTAATTAATAATACTAGTTTGCATTGTAATTATTTAATAAAGCATGTTGCTATAAATTTATCTTAAAACGTTAAATAATATTTTATAAACATGATTATTTTTGTATAACCTACACGACGGTATTTAGATTTGTCACCCGACTGCGTTTCCACTTAAATCACAAACTTTACCGAAATATATATTTTAAATTGTTGTATTTTTTATTTTTGAACTGATTCAAATAAAATAAACACTTAATGTTAACCGAAGTAAGTCAAAATATAATAGTCAAAACTGTATTTAAATCGAATCAGCTATTTCTAAACGTAAAGAACGCACAGACAAACAAGCAAAAGTTTTTTTTTGGTTTTTATGCCATGCCATTTCTTATATATCTTCCATGTTCAAACTGCGATCAGTTACATTTTATTATATGTAAATAGATCTTATTGATTTTCAACTTTTATTGAAATTTGTCCATAAATTCATAACGCATATATCAGTTTAACAATGTTTGGACCTAATTTACATTTTATTCCGTCGTCCTTTTAATGAATCAAAGAGAAGAGATCAAGAGAATGTAGCAAGTCATGACTTTTTGCCTTGGTCGGTCGTTCAAGGTCCTTAGTTCTTTGATACGTACTCTAATGATTTTAATAGAGAGGCAGTCATGTCAAAGTACGTGCCATTAAAATCCTTTTACAAATGTACACATAATAATAACCTTAAGGTATAGTAGTAGTAATAATTGTTATTGGAAAAAACTATTCTTAATTTTAATTTAATATTCTTTAAAAATATTTTTCGGTATTTTGTCTTCCGTTATAGAAGAATACGGCCTACGGGGGTTCTTTTATAAGAAATGTTTACAGCTCTTAATGGTAATAGAAAGTAAAAAAAATAAATGGAGATAATTTTAAAAAATAATAAAATGCTACGCAACAATAAGTGTCACTGTAATATTTAAAGAAAACCAAAAACAATAAACAAGGAAAAAAATACATTTATACCAATTATATTTACAAAAAATTGCATAGTCCGGCTTGCATTTTATTATACTGCAGATTATTAAGATAATAATAATTATTTGAAATGTCTTAAATTTTTGTCATTGTAAACCATATTCATAAAATATCTTAGAGATAAATTAAATAGTTATAATGTTTAATAATATTTTGCACTTTCCACGAAGGCCCTTGTTTTATGCGAATCGAATTAACCTCAGGTTTAGTATCTCGTACCAACGTTAGGCAATATTAACAGATAATGTTACATTGAACAAACTTTAATTAAAAAAAAAATAAAGTTGTTTAACAAGGCTGTTGAGATATTTAAAGTGTAAGAAATACTGCGCTAGCGTTGTATCAATAAAACTTTTAATTTCACATCCGCATTAGCAGTAAACTAATTTCTTATGAAGTCCATAAAATAATTATTAAGTAGATTATGTTTTAGACACCAACAAATATTGATTATAGTAATAATTTATAATATATTACTTTGCTCACTCACTATAAATATCAATGATTGTTAGTTCAAAGCTCTTTTTTTAGTTTAAATATATAGGTATGTATGTAAGTTCTTAGTATAACTCTATGACCCGTACGTAGCAACTAAGTACCCTATTATGGTACATTGCATTCAACCGTCACATTTAATAAACATATTAAAAACTATATTTTGTTAACATTTTTTTTTAAAGTGTTATTCCCACACTAAGGAAATTGAAAAAGACATATTTAGAAAACGTATAAAAATTTGAACGCAGCGGGATTTGAACCCGCGCCTCTTGAAAACCGTTCAACTATATTAAAAACTATTATATGTATAATGAAAGAAACAACACAATATGTAAGGGAATGTTAAAGTAAATTTGTACACTCTAGGTAGAGCTTTTGTGGAATACGTTTACTTAATGAGATACACCGTTGTTAGAGCACTAAGATAACGTTCTGGGTAATTTAGTATTGATGCAAAATGAAACTTACGTACAGTATTTGGTTTTACCGCGTAAGGTCAGTCCGCGACCGGTTCACTGAGGCCGCAATCACAGACTAAACAGTTCGAGGCTTTTACTGCCTTTTTATCCACAAACTTGTATATTATATTTGTGCTTTTCAAAAAATGTTATAAATGAAATAATTTAAAATGCATTTCAATCACGTCATGAGTTACGTATAACAAAGAATGAAGCGTGTCTTCGCTGCAGTAGCTGAGACGTTCATAATTAATTAAAAGGAATTTACAATTGTGTGAACGTAAGAGATAGTTTTTATAATAATCAGAAATTTCTCTAAGTTTTTACTTGAACTGATAATTACTTTTAGTCGTTACACGTTCGTATTAAGTAAAATTGAGAAACATATAAAGTAAAACAAATTCTAACAACACGCTTGAGTCGATTTCGAGCGGAAAGTGGAGAACTACTCTGCCTACTCTGCTATGCGGAAAAACGGGAGGCTGAAAAAAAAAATACTAAGAAAACGTAAGACTTGTATAGTATAAGTATTTCTATATTACACCTAAATATCAATTTGTCTTGTTTTTTTCTCTTCACTACTACTACACTATACATATATTACATATATATACATAAGATATATATATATATATATATTGACAATGTAATATGCAAAATTTCTTGCTCGCTAACTACGAGACAAGATAATTATGTGAGGTAACCATTAAATATTGGCAAGTCGTGACTTGATTGTGACTTTTAGGTGATCGAAACAATCTAAATGTAAAAAATAATAATTAGAGTATAACTATATCATTATAATGTCTTGTACGGCTATCTATGTAATGTGTAATTTCACTTAATTGTTTTGAACCTAGCAATTGTTTTATAATAAAATATGAAGTACTTCCTCAAATTGGGGCATATGGCGTACACAGACTCTCTCCATTTCGTTCGATCTTGATCGCGAAGTTTAATTTCGCTCCATGTCTTGCCGATTTTCTTTATCCCATCCAAGACTGAACGTCGCCGTTTACGTTTTCCTTGAGGATTCCAATCCATCACCTGCTTAGGTATATGGTCAGGGTCCCCGACGGAACGTAATAACTCTTGTAATGGCTTGAAGTAATCAGATAACTTTTGGTGGGATGCCAATGGTCTCAACATTAACGTATCAGACTTAACGTATCAAACATCTTAACGTAACAAACAGAAACAGAAGAACGAAAAGGCCTTTCATACGTTCTCAACGTATGAAAGGCCTTTTCGAAATCGACAAAGTTTACATATAGCTCCTTCTGCCATTCTGATGCCTGTTCCAGTATGATGCGAAGGCTGTTGATCTATACACAAGCGGTTGTGACGAAAGCCCGACTGTTCGTTACGCAGAAAGGAGTTTTAAATGCTATCTAGGATAATCTTAAAGAAAACCTTAGATGGTACCAAAAGGTACCGTTACACAAATACCATAGGTACAGTTTTGTTTTCGCGATTTTAACCGGATAAATCGCGTGTATTTTTAGTATTCGAAAATACATTTTGTGAAAACCCGACGTTTCGAACACTTTACCGTAGTAGACCGTTGTCACAGGTAGACAACAGTTAGTCCGTTGTTAGAACACTAATTCACTGTTGCGTCCTGTGAGTTTTTTTTGTATTGATGGAAAATGAAAGTTACGTACAGTAATTTTTAATGGAAATTAATTGGTCGTTAATCCTCCTCCTCCTTTCCTTGCTTTCCTCTCAATTTCGAGACATTGGGAACAAGTCACCGTAATCGGCCGCCTGTGTTAACAGAGCACGTAAATGAAAAAAAGTTCTAATACAGTCATTCCCCAGAGTGATCGAACTCAGCCAACCATCAAGTCTATATATACGAATTCAGACTAATAAAGAAGTTCCAATGCACATTGCACAATGGTGTGATGCCTTTATTAGACAGTGCCAGACATTTTCATATTCCCCGATTTAGTACCTAAGATAAGGCGCAGCGTTAAGTTCCGCCACCCAACACGCAATATCTCGATTTCGGACGGAAACGCAGGAACGGAGTATATTGGCTGTCTAGATAATGCGTGAAGCAAAAAATGATTTCTATTTTAGTATCTGTCTATTACCGAGTACACACAGTTAGTGTGTCAAGTTGATTACAGACAGGAGTCGTGCCAGCTCTACGCTAGCTCTGTTGTGAATTCGATTCAGGTAATTCAAGGCTCATCCTCATGATTCACGTATCCGTTGACCATTCACACGACTATTGATAGTATACAAATACTCATTGTACTATGGGAAACAAAAATCATCTGTCGCCAAACCGTGAACGAGAAATAAAAAAATAATGCAATATTTTTGCTTTTCAAATTGATGATCTATATTTAAGTATTATAATAAAACAGCAAAACAAGTGTGTCTACATTTTATATATTTACGAAAAAAATATTGGATTTAAGTTTTAATATAAATGCCAGCACAGTAAGGGTGTGAAAATGCTTATTAATATTTTTGAAGCTATCGTGGCGCCAATTTACTCTGAAAGTGAGAACAGAATGTCTTGACACTAGCTTCTTGATTACCCAGCTATGTGTGAAGATGAAAAAAAATTGTACATTTTCGTACTTGTTTGTATTTATAAACGATTCGAACGTCATGTTGCATATATATCAAATTTGTTAAAAATGAGACTAGACATGTAAAAGGTCAATCAACTTTAAGTAGCCGTCCTTTAATTCTGCATATAGCTTACCAAAAAAACCTTCTTACAACGATTACCTGCCGGTATCGTTACGTCAGTAACAACAGTAATATTTTCACATATATTATCCAAATATGATGAATCAACGCTAAGTACGTATTTGTAACATTGTTTGTCAAGTTGTAAATATTAAAAGTAATTAAACATATTTACATACATATATGACAGTAATTTAAAAACCTCTCAAATGTTTACATACATTATAATATTACCAATTAGGTAGGCTGTATAGATTTTTTTTTTTTTTTTTTTTTTTGGTTAATCTGTCTTCTGCTTGATACCAAAAGATTAGATGTTGTTTCGCCTTAATCTATTGCTTCGGCCTTAAGATCTATTGTTTCTGCCTTAAGATTCATTGTTTCCTGCCTTAAGATCTACAGCCTGCCTAAGATCTATTGTTTCTGCCTTAAGATCTATTGTTTCGCCTTAAGATCATTGAAACTTTCAATCCATTGCGCTGATCTTAAAAGCCAAGCTGAATTAATGTCGTTTGAAAGTTAGTGTTTTCATAAAAAGACAACATCATCAGTGATAACAAGTAGGAACAGTAAAAAATATTTTTGGTATTTTAGTATTACTGAAATTATTTTAGTATTATATCCATAGAATTCTAAATACCTATTGATAATTTACTTTTTTTACTATCTCTTGTAGATTTTTAAAAATGACATAATAAGTAAATCATGTAATAACAGTTGATGCGATGAACTCCAAGATATACTTCGGGATATCCATCTCAGAGAGCCAGATACCCTTATCAAACAATTATTTATAGAATTATTCTTTTGTAGCAGAAATTTGTAAAAAACCTTCTTTTCAGAGATGCCAACAACAAATATAGTTGAAATAAGCGTATAAGAATTTCGACGTAGCCGGATGTAGAACACAGGGCTTAGCGGTCAGAAATTTAAACATTTTTATAGCTGCTCAATTAGGAACCTTGAATAATTATTCTGCACAGCACAACATTCTGTAAAGCACTCAATTAGTTAATTTTATTGTATTGTAAATTTGGATTTATTTTATTTTGCTATTCCCTTACATATTATCATACATTATTTTATTATAATCGTATTTTCTGTTTTTAGCGCTTTTAAATATAAGCTTGGTTTTAATAATACTTTTTACTTTTGATTCGTAAATGGTCTGTAGTAGGTGTGGCATCTTAATATTCGATTTTGGCTTCAAAAGTTATAACCGTCATTTTTGATCTTAATTAGTTAAGTAGCTTTGTATGTAACGTAAGCTTTACATTTAAAAGTGTTAAAAGTGTCAAATATATAACATAGGTTATATATATTTTATCTGTGTATATATCAAGGTCATTAAACTATGGTACGCCAATAACCGCATATGTAAAAAAGCTTACCTCTAGTACACTGATTGCCCATGAATAATTTAAGTAATAAATTAAAATGCACATACACCAATATATAAATTAAACAGCACGCTGACCATAAATAGTATGTAATTTACGAAATAAATAACTCAGCAAAGTTTTGAAATATAAATGTTCGAGCTTTAAGTTCCACAGAGGTATCTGTTTAGTTCTATGCTGGTACATATATTAAGTTATTTTGAGTGATACTCTGGTTAAATATATCGTATGTGTATCTAATATTCGATTTTGCTTCAAAAGTTATAACCGCTAATATTTTTGATCTTAATCAGTTAAGTAGCTTTGTATGTAACTGCAAGCTTTACATTTTTTATGTTAGCACAAATATATATAACATAGGTTATATATATTTTATCTGTGTATATATCAAGGTCATTAAACTATGGTACGCCAATAACCGCATATGTAAAAAGCTTAATTTAGCATTAATTGATTATTCATGAATACTATAATAAATGGAAAATGCACATACACTACCTCTGTTTAGTTCTATAAGGTACATTTAGTTATTTTGAGTGACACTCTGGTTAAATATATCGTATATACGTTGTATATTTATTCTTTTACCTAAAATATCCATCATTTCCATCATTTTAACAATATACAGCATATATGATAATTTAGACAATATTTTTTAAATCTATTTCCAAACGCTTTCTATAAAATCTCAATATTAATCTTTAATGTAAATATATGGAAATATATAACAATTGCTACATAATACATATTCATTATTACATAAAATTATAACAGACAATCAAATAATAAGTATATTGTCTCATGTATAGTTGTAAAATTTAAGCTAAAACTGTTTCTTATTTAAAGAACATGTCATTCATATGGTGCAAAAAGTATTATAGTATTTCCTTTTAATAATAAATTAAACATTTTATTATAGCCTTGCTTGTGAGAAAGGTAACTCCATCAAAATAATTATTGAGTTCAACTCGTGACGAACACCAAACCACTATCCCTGACCTGAGTACTAATTAGTATTTCTAAATTTTTTAATGTAAATTTTTATCTTCTTACAGCAAGCGCCTAACAAAACTAAACCTACCAACTGTTAGATATAACGTCTTTACTTTTTTGCTATAAGTAAATGTCATGTAGAGTTGTGGTTACCGTATTTCTTTTTTATATTTATATATAAACATAATATTATAAAAAACTTACAAGGGCAAAAAATGCGTCATATAGTTTTTTCTAAAATAAGAGAGGAATCATGTTTTTTATTGAAGACTAGAATAGTTATCGTTCATAACGAACTTCTTTGACATGGAATTTTTGGCAGTTGATTGTTATTTTATAAATACTAGATGTTTCTTTGACATTTCATATAAACATGTATGTCAAACACATGATTGGGTGAATAATATTTTATTTTATTAATTTAATTTATATAAAAAATAATAACTTCCTGTCACAATCTGTATACAAACTTTGGCTATGCCAAATTTCGTAATACTCCGTCCGTACAATTTTTGTAAAAGGGGATCTAAGTTTTCCTTTACACATATGACAAAGAGGTTTTACCCCTGAGTTAACCGTACAATTTATAGGTAATAACTACTGATAATATCAGGTATATTAGGTAAATGGATAATATTAGGTAAATGCAATATATCGAAGTCAGATAACCTAATGAGTTGAACAAAATTATTGCTTGTGTATATTGTATTTTAGATAAGAATATAATTGTAAGCATTTATTGACCTTTCATTTTTTTTCTTTTTTTAATCGGCTCCATGCTTCATCTCGCATAGCAGGCTAGGCAGAGAGAACATGGTGTCAGGACACTCCGTTGTCCGCTTTCCTCCCCAATTCGAGACATAGTGTGTTAAGTGATGAAATTCAACGCTGCGCTGTCTTACCTTACCGCAGTGGTGAAATGAAAATAATTTAAATATAATCATTTTCCCGAGTGGGATCGAACCCACAATCATCGTGTTTACAGCCAGATTTATATATATATATATATATATATATATATATATATATATTTAACAACCAATCTAAATAATTAACCATTCATTATTCTGTATTTCGCTAAATGGTTCTCCATTAATTTTCATTTATTAACAAAAAGAATAAAATATTATGTTATGAATAAAGTTTTATATAATAGGTGTATTATTATGTAGCTATGTAATTTTATATTAATATAATAGTATTTTTATAATAGTATTAATATAATAGTAATTTTATATAATTTGTATTTTAATATAATATTCCTTGTGAGTTTTTTTCTTTTTCAAATCTTTCCTGTTCATCATGGCGAAGTAAGGCAGTGTCGTGTCTGATTGTAATCCTTATTCTTATTATTATTTCTATATATATCCTTATTCATATTATTCTTAGGCCTTATTCGAAACTAATTTCATTTCCTTCTTCCTCCATAAATAAGACTTATTTCTCGAAATTCAGTTCTTTCAAAAACAAGGAAAAAAGAGATTGCTACTCATATCTAATATACTGATAACACTGCAAACTAAACCAATAACACAACGATAACTTTTAAAAATATATAAAGTAATGTTCCAAAACGCCCACGATTATCATTTTGGTATTTTAAAGATAAAAAGACAAATTCATTAATCCAATTCAAACTCATTTATTTTCTAAAAATCCAGTATTTATTTCATTTTTGTTATTTATCTCACATATACTCGAGAAACAAATAAACTTATACTGATATCTATAATAATATATTATGATCAGTGTGGAATGAGACTTGTTTAGCAGAGCGTTGGTAAAAGCGCTCGTCGAACCGTGACGGTGCGTTGATCTCGATGCGTGTACGGAGCCAATAACAATGACTACGTCGAACGGATAAGATTTCGGATAAGAATTATAACATATTTATTACAATAATCCACGTAACAAAAAATACTAATACTGAATTAAGGAAATTTTGAAAATAATTGACGTCATGGTTGAGCAGCCGCTAGTTTGTGATACACGACTGTTATAGCTTCAATTCTTTTACAAAAACTTTTATGTTTATAATACATCATACTCCTTGGTTTGTTGAGACAAAATATAGGGTTAGCCTACACTACTTACCACGAATTCGAGACAAAAATTAATTGTTAGTAGAGCCTTGGTTTCACATGGCTTTTTTTTGTGACGCTGTGAAATGCTTTTCGCGCAGACCGCCCGAATGGAGGATTGCGGGAACGGAAGGTACCGTGAGACTCATCGGAAAGTAAACCTGATACTACCCACTAACACCCAGCGGAAACTCTCTCCACCCCGATAAGACGTTGAATACTACTACAACGCCTCGGTGGGCGCGATGGTAAACCACCAGTAGCAGGCCATCATCGCCTTCAGGGTATTCAGGGGTTCCTTCCGGAGCATCCGCAGCCTCGATGACTCATAACTTGAGTTAACTAAAAATCTTAGTAAAAAGAAAATAAATTTCCAGAATAAAAAAGCAGCTTCTCGCTTTTTCCCGCATAACGGGTGGTCAGAGAGAAGCGACTAGACACTAAGTTCTCCATTCGCCCAAATTTTGCGTGTTGAGTGTCAAAACTCGACGCTTCAGCTTTGTCTTGTCACCGGAGCGGAAACATGAAAACAATTTAAACATAATTATTCCCCCGAGGGCCCGAATGATTTGAAGCCACAACTACGGCGTACACAGTCAGACGCTGTCACACTACGCCACGATGGATGGGAATTTTAAGAAATTTTTATGAAACTATAAATAAAATCACTATTTTATTTACAATATAATACTAAGAATAAATAACATACATATCTTTTACCGCAATATATATATATCTATTTCAAATGAAAATTTCAATAAATTATAGACACGTCTTTCTTATTAGTTCAGCGTGTAAAGTAGTAGCATTTTACGTATTTAGTATATATAAGATATGTACATTGCTTAAGAAAATAATAAATAAGTAATAAAATAATTAATTTAATTACCAATTATACAATAAAATACCTATTATTTTTTTGTTACAACATCTGCAACATATAACAATAACAATATAGAACAAAATATTTGGCACAAGTTTCCAATTATATTTAAGAGTAGAATAATTAAATAAATTCTAAAAGTATGATATCAACTAATTAAATTATATCTACAATACTTTAAAGAAAATGCATTATTCTTATTTTCTAATGATAAAATAGAAGTCTGTTACAATACTAACATCTACCCGTTTTTTTGCAATAAATATCGAACTCACTATCACTGTCGTATTCTTCTGAATTGCGAAACTTTTGAGGCCGATGTTCTGATTGGTAAGGGCGTCGTCTTTGGTCATAGTGTCCAGGTCTCCTGCTCGGAACTCGTTTCTTGATACGATCTTGATATGTCATACGCGAAGGCCTTCTCGGTGGTGTCCGTGGCCGGTTATATGAACTGTAAATTAAAATCAATATTGAAATTCAGACCATCAAATGAGATACAGAATTTTAATATATATTTTCTTAGTTCATTTATCAAGATAAGGCATCGCTTTACACTTTCCGGCAGTTAGACAGAACCTAGTGTTAAGACACTCCGTTCACCACTTCGGCAGCTTTCAAAATCGAGGCATTGCGTTTTGATGACTGGCGGAACTCAACGCCGCGCTTTGTTAAGTCGTTACTAAATATGTATTTTCTTTGGCGAACTTTCCAAGGAAATATGAACGATATTTTCGAATAACTTAATGAAATCCAAGTCTATTTATTACCAGCATAATTACTAAGAAAAAATGAAGTATATAAATTAAAAGGACAACGCTGAGAAGGTGTACGAGATCTTTCCAATAGCAGCAAAGTACTAACGCTACGTAGCCATACGTTTTGTCCGTAACATAACATAGTTCTTAACAATGCTAACAGCCCACCTCAAACAAATTTTATCGGCGGAGTGAGCAGCCAATTATTATTTTTGGAAGAAAAACAACAGTGTGTGACTGCGATCTAAGGTAAGGCTGGTTTTAAGTCAAGTCTATGATACTTTTGCTCCTATGGTGATCAATTGCAATTACTGACTTATTGACGGTAAGGTACAATGCTGTATTTTCTGATTTTGCAGCTGCCACATTCTTGTATAAACATTTTATAGGTTATGATATCTGGAACAAGCAATAAAATGTACGTGTGGAACTAAGATGGATGAGATGGGTATCCGCGGGCCATCCATCGTGCACCTGCGTGCATGGTAGAACATCTTTTGTATAATGGAAAACTAAAATTGGATATATCAGTACAAACACACCTTACAAAAGTTTGATGGTGATTAAATGACATAACTTTATATATTTAGGAATGAAAGAAAAATTTACTTCTGTTTGTTTTTTTTTTAATAAAAGATTTGATTAAATAATTTAAATAGATTACCTTACTTAAATTAGTTAAGTTATTGTGAATATTATACGATTGATCTCACGTATGATTATAATTAGTAGTTATTAGACCGATTAATGAATAAGGGGTATCCTTAAACTTACATGAGGAACGTCAACTCTGGCAATTATTGTTTTCATTGATAATTATTAAAAAATATTGTCTTATTAAAATATTTGTAAGTCAACCCGTACATAAACGAGGGATAAATATCGTAATCAAAGAGCTATTAACTAAACCAGGTATGCCAACAGGTAGAGGCAGAGGATACTTTAAAATCCACAATAAGTTCAATATCGAGTAAACTATGAGCAATCTCCATGAATATTTTCCCTATATATTAAAGCAGGTAGGAACTTACTTCTTAGGTCGTTTATAAACCGGTCTCTTGGTATCTGGTCGATGAACATATTCATCTTCATTAGCATCTGAATCGTCGTAATCATCCGTTGTTTTGGTATGATGAAAAACTGGCATTATTTGTGGAATATGTACCGGATAAGGTTTAATTACTGGCACATGAACCTGTGAATAAATACGATCAAGTGAGAACTGGAACACCGTGGAAACAATTTAAAACAAAATGTTACCTCATAAATGATTTAATGTATACACTTTAATTTCTAATACGGCTCTATCTTACTTTCTATTTCAATGAACCACGTACAACAAAAGAAAAGTTGTCGTCGCTTTGTTTTTAAATTTTTATACACGTAATGCACACAATATTATGCATATTCGCATGCAACTATGCCATACTTTTGTACAACACATAAGATACTAAAACTACGAGTACATGTGCTACGAAATCTTTATAAGTGCGCTAGTGCATAAAACATATAATTTACATAGTTTTACACAAATATTATTACATACAATTTCGTTTTATAAATTATTTCTCAAACAATAGATTTCATAATAATATATTAAATGTATTGGAATGAAACTATTTTAACCGGATAAAACGCGTATAATTTTGATATTCGAAAATATATTTTTAGAACCCGAGGTTTCTAACAATTTACAGTAGTCCGTGGTCACAGGTAGACTGTCTGTGTACCAAAATTATACGCGATTAATCCGGTTAAATTAGTTTCATTTCAAAATGTGTAATAATCAAAGAACTTATTATATTAAATGTAATATACCTTACACACATTATACGTGTCAAACTTCTGGATTTCATAAGTAAATCAAGACCTACAAAGAGAACGTCACTAGAGAACGCACCTGTTTCTCAACAGGTACAGGAACAAGCTTCTCTATAGGATAGGGAACCTTTTTGAAGACCGGGTACGGCATTAGCTTCTCGACGGGCACAGTTAACTCCCGAATAACCGGTACTGCGACAGGTTTTGGTATCGGTACCTTGACGGGATAAGGCTGTGGTACCGGAACAATAACGGGATGCGGAACCTCTATCTGAAATCCATTATGAAACGGAAGAATATACAACGTGTGCAATACCATTTCCCTTTTAAAATATTATTTCTATTAAACTACCTAATGTGTATTGGTGTAAAGTGCTAAAACATGCAAATCTGATAGCTAATTAGTGAGAAATTAACTTAATAGTTGTAACTAAATGACGCGTAAACCATTTCATGTTCCTTGACACGTCAAGCGGGATTTGTTACAAGTCACATTATATATATATGATATAATTAATTTTGTATTTTTATACAAGTTCTTTTTCAAATGAAATAACACATGCCTATGTATGTTATGATTAGTTTACGTAAAAACACCTAATATTGATTAAAAATATTATCTCAAGCTCGGCTTTCATTCTGCATACTAAAATAAAGAAAATTAATGTACCGTAACCGCTATTCAACAACTTATTCTACTATATCATTATTTCCTTAGAAGCTACTACCACTTTATTTTGTTCGCTATAGGTAATTTATTATTAGTGCGCCATTCCAGTTTCCATTTATACGCTTCAGTATTATAGTTTTACGATACTTCTCGCATTGCGTTCAGAGAAAACCTAGTTTCAAGATACTCCATTCTCCACTTTCCGCCAAGTTCAAAACGTTGCGTGTTGAGTGGCGGAGCACGACGCCGCGCTTTGTCTTGTTCACCAGAGCGGAGAAATGAAAATAATTAAATTATGTTCATTCCACTGAGTGAGCGATTACAGTCAGGCACTGTCCCATTGTACCACGAAGACACTCTTTCACGATGGATTTATACTAATACACCTCTTTTTTGATTTTAATAGGATTTTTCTTTTATAGATACGAGACTAAAATTATTTCTTAGAAGCTGAAGTTGTCTCGTTGTTTTTTAAAACTCATAAAATTAAAATATACTTGTAAGTAGAATGTATCAGACCGCTAATAACTATTGAAACGAGATATGTTAACAAATCTAGAACATGGTGTTCAGTTTCCAGTTTTCACCTTACTATCCGCGAGCTGGCGAGGAAAATAGTGCGCGACGCGACAATTTTACTTACACGATCCGCATTCCATTCCCTAGTTTTTGTTGATTAATTACATAAATGATAATCAGACAATAGAAAAATTCCAATCCAGTGCACACAGTAATTCTTATATTACAAAAAATCTTGCAAATAGTACTCACCGGGTATGGTTTTGGAAGTGGCACGTGTACGGGCTTCGTCTCTGACGCATAGCTTTCATATTCTCCGTGAGCATCTCTATATTTGGATTTTAAGTAATTGTTCCTCCACTTCTGTGCTAATTTTTTGTAATCAATTTCTTCAGCTAAGTCACTGTAACTTGGTTTAAAAGCTGATTGGTAGGGATGTGAGGTGTCGTGATTTCGCAGCCCCAACAAGTCCTCTTCTGATTTAAATCTAGTATTAAAAAAGTCTTTTGGCCACTCATGTTCCTCTTTGTTATCACTAATTTTGTACGGTTTGTAGTTATTTGAAATAGAAAAATCATTAAATTTAATATCGGTATGTAACTTTCCGTAATCATCTTTTTGTTTTTTTGGAATATACACAATCTCATCTAAGCTGTCATCATGAAAGTAAGATTTTATTGGGTGATTTTTATATGAAGAATATTCTGAATTCTTAAAAATATTTCCCCATTGGGATGTCGTGCTAGGAACGGAAGTGTATACATTTTTGAAAGAATTCAAGTGATCTTCAGGCAGTTTATACTTATTCCGATAGAAATTGTCAGAAAATATATCTTGATTATCAAAATCATAAGATTTAATGTCTTGAATATTTTTAAAACCAGAAAATTCTTTCTCGGGTAACTGATAACCGGTAAACGCTAGATTGCTGCTAGCAGGTGAAATTTCATCGATGCTGTTATTAAAAGGTCTCTTAGGATCATAATCAAATTTGAAACTCGTAGTACTGTAATTGGTTGCATATTCATATCCTTTCATTGGAGTTCGGATCCTTTTGCGCTCATTATTAGTATTCACTGGTCTCGGTTTAAAATTTTCTTTAAAATCATTCTTTAAAGTATTCCTAACATTGGTTTGTTTAAGCTTATTTTTTTGTTGTTTGACGTAACTATTAGTCAATTCATTGCTTTTAAAAGAATTTATATCTTTCTCATGCTTTAATTGGTCGTTGGCAAAATTTAGCTTATTTTTATATGTTTGCTCTACCTTTCGTTCATTATCAGGACTATTATGAAAAGATTGATAATTATTCTCGCCATCACTATCCTGGGCCGTCTCAATGATAATTGGTTTTTGCACAGATTCTTGATACTTGTTCCCTACGCTTGTTGGATAATAATTTTTGACATCAGTAAAATCAACAAATTTAGAGAATTTTAAAGATTTTGTAGGATTTAAATTCGTAGATATTGTCACAATTTTATCACTTTCGCTTGCTGGACCAGAGGAAGCAGGAGCAGAGGGTATCCTCGGATAGTTACTATTTACATTATTATTATTAGTTGCATCATTTATGACTGAAGAAACACTACCAAATATATTAAATTCTGTACTGTTGAAATTATTAAAATGTTTATTCTTACTTTTAGAATTTAATTTAGCTCCATATATTGGTGAATCGCTATCATCTGTGCTAAAGTCACTTAATTCCTTCACATCTCTGTCTTGACTATTCACGTTCACATCGTGATTCGGAGAAGTGAAAAAATTTATCGATACTCCCTGATAGGGATTCCCGTTGCCTGTAACATCGCTATTCGCATTTAACGGTCCTGTGCCCGGCTGTGGCTCGTAGTAACTATCCAAACCCGTCGTATCTATAGCCGAAGGGAATGCCGGCGCATAAAGCCGCGTCGAGGAATCTTGAGATTTTGTAAGGTAATTGGCGTAATCTGGAGAGCTTGGGACAAAACCGTCATACGATCCAACATCATTAAAACCAAACGTCGAATATGTTAGAACATTTGGCTGGGGTGTAGACTCGCCGGCGTCATTGCTAATGCGTTTCCTCTTGGATTTCTTTCCGCATGCATCCTGAAATAAAGCAAACGAGACGAGAGCTACACAGATTAACTTGATATACATGATAACTGATGCGAAACCGCGCTATAACATTCCGAAGGCGTGGACAGTAATAGGTGTCCGAGAAGCGACTGAGCTAATAGAACTGAGCGCAGGCTCGGTCCGTGCCCGGGGTGCAAACGTGTAAAACTAACCACTGACGTGCTATGTCCTACGAAAACGAAAGCGTTTACGCTTCGTGAACCTGACAATTTTCCCCCGATCATTATCATTGTTTGCTAATAGCGATGAATTTGTTTAAATAATGCATAACATTAAGTATGTTTAAATTTCACGATCAACGGTGACTTCCTATATTTTTTGTTACCTGTATCTTGTATATTATATCATTTAAATAATCGTCTTTAATTCTTTGTTTTTATTATTATTGAATTAAATTAAATTTAACAATGTCAAAAATCGATTGTAAGTTTATAGATGAAGTTAGTATTTTTTGTTACAGCTTCACGCTTTTTACCTGCAAAACAGGGTAGTCTGAAAGAAGTTATTGTCAAGACTCTCATTTTTTCACTTTCCTCCTGAATCCGAGACATTGCTTGTTGAGTGGCAGAACTTAACGCTGGGCATTGTCTATCAATCAATGCTTATACAGTCAAACTGTTCCATAATGACAATCTCATAATTTTTTTTGTATAATTTCTATTTTAACTTAACTGAACCTAAACAAAGTTAGCATAAGTTGCGTTAAGCGAGAAAATGAAGTATTTCTCATATACAGTAGAGTATATTATTATAAAATAAGGGCAGTAGTAAATACAAAACGCTCGAATGCTAAAACACTTTTATTGTTCTATGTAAATTATCAAACTTTGATACAATTTTGTAAACTTTATGAAGAATGAATTCACTTAACACTAGATTAGTCACATATCAAACTTAAAATGGCCACGACACACAGCTTTTAAGCCGAAGCTATTCTTCATATAGAAGACGTTATTTGTACTAAGTCATCTAAATATAACAAATAAACGATAAAAGGAGAAATGCTTGTTCGAAAGTGAAACAAATAACGAGTGGTTGTTTGTTTAAGTGAGAATCATCGTCCTTTTAATGACTCGTATATACATAATCTTTTGAAAATAATCAACAATATCTATATAGGCACATTGGAGAACAATTTATTTTTTGAAAAAAAAAACGAGTGTTATTTATGCTTTTTTATATTTTGTCTTTCCTATATTAAATAAATCGAAAGAGTTTGCAATACAAAATATGTGATGGTCTTAAGATTGATTAATTCACTTCAAAGACACTCATTTAATTAGAGGTAATAGACTAGAAAGAAATGGTATTTTAAGTTATGGTTGTAATTGTATTAGAGATTCTATTATGTTATAAATATTCATAAGATATTATTAGTCATACAGATGTTGCAGTCACATTTTATAAGTATTGCTCAAGTACATATAACTAAATATAATATGAATAGTAGTATCTAAGTAGATTTAAATATCATATGCATATAAATACAAATGGCTGCAACTCTGTATTAAAAATTATTGCTTTTAATGGGAACTACATACTATTAGACATTTTAGACAAATAGGCTCTATAGGTTTTACATAAAAATACAAAAATATCTTTCATTTCTATCACTTTCATGAACACTTTGATAAAAATTATCAACTGGACAGCTATATGGGAGTAAACATTTAAAATTTAAATGGGAATAATTCTGTTAGTGGAAGTAAACCCGCTTGTATTCATAAGAGCTCTACTTTTGTAGTAAATACGTAATATAATAAACTTTATTTACCTCTAAACCTATGCAGTAATGTAACTTTCAACATCTAACTACTTTCTATAAGTAATTATTGATATAAAGTTAATTCCTAAGAAATGTATGATGATACCTATTTTTAGTGACAGACAAACCTACAGAATGATAAAGGTGCGTTACAAGAATAGTAAACTTACGATTTCGATGATGAAAAATGTTACTGTGACGTTAAAAAGTTTAGAAAAATATGTTCTTTTCTTGAAGACAACGATACCCTTATGTTTATAGCTCACGCAGTCCATTCCTCAGTCAATGGTTTATTTCAATAAATTATGTTATCAGTATAAATAATTAAAATCAATATTTACAATTTAATGATCATAAAAATATCAATCGATCCACAAAAAAAAGTTAATATATTAGTTATTATTAGTTCAGTAATAAAATATTGTCAACTCAATTTTCATAATATTATGTAATTTTCTACATTAGTCTTGTAATAAGCTCTTAACACTAACTACGTCAGTTTTATGATCATCAAATTGTAGACGGTAACGAACGCATACAAAATACAATACAATTAATATTTAAAGAAATATACCAAAACATTAAATATTTTATAACTACAATACACAATAAAATAAAATCATCAATATAAAAATTATATTTTTGTGACACTTTTAGTGACTTAGTTTCAATGACAAACAATAAACATTAAACACCGAATGCCTATCTAACTATACACAAATTATAACTAATCAAATAATTACAAGCTTTGCATTTAAAGCGCCCTCTATCGCTAGCTATTCCCAATAAGACTAAAAAAATCTGTTTGTCATTTCCTTTAAGTGATTGTAGCAAACAATATTAGCGACATCTGTTATGACTTTATGAAAACATTACCACTTTTTACGATATAACAATAGATGGCGTTAGTATCAATATTACTTCGAGATTTAAGTCGTTGACTCTAGAATCATTTGAATCAGAAAGGATTTAGAATTTCAACATTTATTTAAGCTTTTCTTACTTTTTTTCACGCTCATCATGTACAATAGTTAATTTTTAAGGTAATACCTTTATATGGATCTCCTTTTACGAAATATACTGATATGAAGCAAACAATTTAAAAACGACAATACGTTTGTGATTACGACTATCAGGAGTTGACTGATTTTGTATTCTACAATTATCACTAAAAAACCGGATTTATACTGAAAAACACGTTTACATAATAAATAATTGCAGGAAATATACAAACCTGAAATTTTTGTTGACAAAGTCTAACTAACAACGAGAATATGATATCCATTTGGAATATTTCAATAACCATTTATTTCCTAGATTACAAATATCTACATTAATAAGTTATTAGGAAAATATAAATCGGTTTTTAATGATGAATTGTAGAAAAAGATAAACGATACTTAATGTGCTGAGGCCGCGGGGGCCGCGTGTCTTAAACGCGCCCGAACCTCTTGTAACGTGGGGTTTGTTCCCGCTTCTATTTCCTCCGTACTGTGCTCTGCCTGTTCAAGGCGTCGCGCTCGTTCCGCTATTGCTCTTTCTAGTTCTGTAATTAACAAGAACATATATTTATAAAAAGGCTCACAATTTTTCCCGCAAGGCAGGCTTTTCAGAGAGAACTGGGCTCTATCAAAACACTCCGGTCTTAACTTTCAGCTCGTATTTTTTGCACAACACATTGCGTCTTGAGTAGCTGAACTCAACGCTTTGTTGTAATTGAACGAAGAAATCAAAACAAATTTAAATTTAATCATTCATCCGAGTGTGAATCCAACCCACAAATTAACTTGTTTACAGTATGCCGCCAGTCAGTCAGATGTTCTAATGCGCCACAATATCTTTAAAAAATATTTAATATAAACTACGTCAAATTACTTATAATTATATATTATATATTTTGAAGGCAACAACTAACAAAATCTGATTAATTGTAAATTACAAACTTGTTCGCTACATTCTACTAACGATGGAACAGAACTTATACATAATGTAATAAATTAAAAAATATATGTTTACAAAGCGTATTACTAAAAATAATAAATGAAAATCGATGTCATTTATTGATACGAATGAATATAATGCTACTCAGTACCTATATCACTATATAAAAATAAAAAAAAAAAATTAACACAATTTTTTTAATTAATACATCATATGTAAACTGAAATTCAATGTAAATGTTGAATATTCGTTATAAATAAATTAAAATTTCTCACGTACATTCCACATAATACGCAAAACTGGTATTACTTAACCTATTAAGAAGTTAATAAATTAATTAGATACATCGACACTGTTTTTTATTATTACATTCAAAACCCTGAAATTAATTTTGTACAATAATATATTTTGTATTTTCACACGTTTCAAAAAGGCATAAAGGTATTTAAAGCGGCTATGTATGTATGTAACAAGCAAAAAATAACAAGTTTGGCGAAGCTTGGAAATACAATACACAGTACCAGCTATTTTGTAAGAGAGAATTTTTTATATAAGTAAGAAACATTTTTAGCATTATATATTCATATGTTTCTTACGATATACCTATATTGAAATATCATAATGACTTAATATTATTTAATAAAATAAATTCAAGTAAATAATGAAATTAAAAACAAATACATACAAATAACATTTCAATGTAAAGGTAATGTAACAATCAGTTAACCAACTGTTATTCATTTAAAAGTAAGAAAATAATACACAATACACTAATATTAAAAATTAAATTACACGTCAAGTAAATTATGTAGTTGGATTAGCTTTCGATGCAATTTATTAGTTATCCGCGCTAATGTCCCTGGTAATCCGCCGATAGAAAGAGTAAAACAAGTTGGCAATTCACTTTCATCCAACCTTGGTCATTGACATCCAGGACCGGGGGCCAATTAGATATACTATTGATTTTTTTTGAATTATTTGCGTATTTACACCTACACATATACTTTTTGTTTGTCTTCCTATATTTGGCCTTGATTTGTATGTTATTTTTTACCTATGCCTAATTTCACTACATTACGTTCATAGTTTAAAGTCATTAAGAAGTACTTAAATATTCATTTAGTCAGAAGATAAATGATAACGGTCTCGGTAATCGAATAATAAAGCACTCTTATAACAAGATTTCAATGAGTTCAATTGGATTCAATGTGATCGCAAATATATACAAGGGCTATCGAAAATAGATGTGAAAGACAGTTTAAACTTTCTCCTGTGACATTCAGGCCCTTTATTTCTTAAATACAATTTTATTTTGGATTTGCATTGTTTGCCATTTTTTAGTATATTAAATAAAACTAAAACGTTTATTAAAAAATTTAGATATTACAGATGTATAGATTTTTCACCCTTCCAGCCAGCCAAATGGTGTAAGGCATATGAAATTTAACGAACAGCCTCGAGCGGCAACCCTAATATAATGATTGAAAGGGTTAACGCCCGATGCACCTGCATTAAACCGGACAGAGTGGCCGCCAAATATGAAGTAAAAAAATTATATGTGAAATATTGAGCCATATAGAGACGGAGAGACTTTAATAAGTAAATAACGACATAATATGTATTTTAACATAAGAAAAATTAAATTAGAATATTTAAAAATATGATCGAAACGATTATATTAAAAAATTTTCACTATTTTTTCAACAAAAATATCAAAGTATTGTGAAATTTTAATTCTGAAAACATCTCATAAAATATTATGTAATGGAATTATTAAAAGTGCCTAAATTTCATATTGTTAAGGAATACGTCAAGTAACTTTTGAATTTCAAGAAAAATAACAGTTTTTTATTTCAATATTATAACTGAGGGATATAACTTGTAATTTCACAAAATGTTTAAAACACATTTCGTTCATATTTGAATATCAACAAGAGGAATCAACAAAACTCGGACATTCCCATGAAATATCCCATATTGAAATAATTTATTCATAGGCCTCAGAAGGATACAAAATAAATATCGAATAAAACGAATTCCTAGTACAGCAAAATAATTTACAGACAGTTCTGCACTTTTTTAGCCCACACTATCACATAAATCTTTATATTAACAGACGGTATTGAGAAAATAAGTCCATTTGAAATTTATCAAGTGAATGACATTTGAACTGCCGACATTAGACATCCCCACTGCCCTCTACTTATTAGGTAAATATGTGTAATATGAATGGCCTTTGTGCATAATATATAAAAAAATTACAAAATTCACAATGTTTAAGCAACTTAGTTACAAAGCCTTAGCAATTATGAAATGCAGTGCCAGAGGTTAGCAGTTACGTTTGACATTAGCACGTCATGTTCCGCCATCGAAAAGTTGATGATTAATCATTCATGACGAGATATGATTTTAAATTTTAGATTTATTTTGTCAAAGAAATGGCTACGATAAGTATAATAAAATACAACTATACTATAAAATATATTTAAACTCTTATCTCACCTGGCGTTTCCTTGTGCTCCTTTATTTGATTCATGAGCTGCTTCTCTTTATGTTTCGAAAGTGCTTTTTGTAGTTCACTCTTTTGATTGAGAACATTTTTGCCTCTGGAAATAATATTTTTTTTATTTAGTCAATGCAAATGGGTAGAAGCTTAACCTAATTAAGCCTTATATTTTTTATAATTAATAATGTATTTATGCATATGTGAGCAAATAAAGTGATACAATTTTTTCAAGGATCTCCTAGTACTAATTATGTGACATGATACAAAAAATGAGTGTGTTTTGGTTCCTAGATATGAAAAAACAACTAAATTCATATCAAAACAAGTCCCTTGACCGTTATTCAAATTATACGCGTAGTTTACAAAATGAACACGCGTTACTATGTCGTAACAAAGTACAGATTACAACCCGTCAAAAGTGATAACAGAGTATTTGATGCTTATTAATCTTATCATGCTCATTTTTGCTACCATATAAGGCAATGTCGACTTCAACGACAAGAATGTCATTACACTCGCACAATTACATGACCGCTTTATTATTTTATATCAAATTATTATAAATACATTGGTCCTAATAGCATTAGGTATTTTATACTTTTGTAATCACCATTGTATATACGTGAACGTAATGTATATATGTGAAGTATTTTTAAATTCCCTTTTTTTTATAAAATTAGGACGAATTATGAAATTTGCCATAGTTAAAAATAGTATGGTAAAACTGTGCGTAAAGCTAAAATTTTTTTATTGTAATTCAATAGAAACATTAAATAAATAAACGAGATATTACTCACACCATGTATAAAGTGCCATAAATTCTAGAGCAACGCATATTTTACACCTAAGCAGGTACTCTAGTTCATAATACTTATAATTGTTTGTTAGAATATCCTCATACAGCTGAGTTATTGTTAATTTATGATTTCTGTACATAGCTTTTTTTTAATAGTCTTTATCTCGCCTATTTCACAGAAAATCTTAAAATTGAATAGCAACTGTATTAAAAAAAATATATACTTAATATCAATATTTTTTCGAACTTACTTTTAAGAAACTTTTACTTAAAAAATTATCAAAAAATTGATTTCAAGGTTGAAAGATAACGGTGTTCTACGATAAACGTACGTATATTTTACCTTCTATATCTTCTATATTCGTAGAAAAATATCTATATGCGAATTGTAAACTCATTTCTCGTTCCAGTGGCACCATCTTATTACATAACAAATGCTTTTGATTTGCGAATTAAATGGGTTATTAATTAGTTTATCAATATAATGGAATATAAAAATGTTGAAATGATTTATGAAGATAAGCGACTTCAGTAACTATATAATTGAAGAGAGCTCATAAATTTGTTAAATTGCCTTCATGCTTCTTAATTTATAGCAGACGCACACACACAAGTGCGAGTTTCTAATATATTATTTGAATAAGTTCACATAATAGAGAAAGGGTTTTGTTGTTAAAAAATGAAGATATAGCACGGTTAGCAATAAATACTTTTGATTTAAATTAATATTATTATAGTTTATTACATAATTATTGAAAATAAACATTTAAAAACTATTTTTGATGCAGCTTCCTACATAGCATTCCCACGCACACCACCTGCATGTGTGAACTATTAGTGTTATGACGTCAAAAGTTGCACATCTGGGCCGTTAGGGATGATGGGAACGCATTTGTTGCATTTATTATTTAAACTAACACTTGTAATTTTAATTATATAAGTTAAATTCAATGACATTCTTAAAAAAATGTTTTACATAATAGATAAATATATGTGTATTTACTACGAAAAAATCTTTTGCAAGTGTAAACTACATTTTTTAATGTATCTCACTCACATGCTCAGCTATACTAAGATGACTCATAAAAAAGTTAATCTCGTTCTTGTCTTTTAAAGAATTATTTGAATATATTTTTTCATAAGCGTTTGCTATGATTCAATAACTCCCATAGGATTACTAAAAGCGTCAATGCCAAATAGCAAATAACATGTGTTTATTTTTGTAGCACGTTCGCAATTCCAAACGTATCCCGTTTGGTTTGTAGCAATCGACCTAATTGAGTTTATGAAATTATAGGATTTTGCTTCATTAATAGTCTGATGGAAAATTTAAAAGTTTTCGCAATGTTTATATTTAGAAATGATGAGCTCGTCGCGTCATGTAATGAAATTTCCACACCATTACCAGCTTCATCAAAATTCAATTTCAGTTAATTGCTGGCGACTTTACCGAGCATAGCAGTCTACATTATACGGAAAGCTTTACAGCAGCTTCTATTTGAAGATTCAATTCAGGCCACCTGAAACATATATCGCTAACTAAATCTCGAAGGCGATCAACGTATGCACCGGAGCACAAAACTGGTATTGCTATCGTAAATATGTCTGGCACTCGCATACTTATTAGCTTGCGATATTTTCAATAAGGAAATGTCCGCCGTTCACTTAATTTTGCAGTATTTTATATCTTTAGCTAGCTTAAGCTTAATTTACAATAAGATAAATATATTGCATATTTATGTCATAAACAAAATACATACTTAATTTAACTTTATAATTAAAAATAAATTAGAATTTATGTTTTTGTTACACTAAGGACAAGTTCCTCTAAAATTAGTAGTGGTAGTGGTTTTTAACATATTTTATTAGGGTTTTTAGTTACATGTATATATATTTTTTGCAGCTAAATGATTTATTTTTTGCATGTTCAGTGACGGAACTCAACGCCGCACTTTGCGGTTTAGCTGAGAAATGAAAATATTTAACAAAATTCCCAGCAGTGGGAATCAAACCCACAACCAATCGCGTTTACAGTCAGACGCTGCCTCACTACCCTCGATGGCCTTAGATTTTATAACTGATAAATTACATAAATTGAATTATGGTATGTTTTATAAAGAAACACTAATAGTGAATAATAAATAGCGCTCCAGTCGGCATCTGGAATTGCTTCCTTCCTGTCGCGTCGACAGGCAACGCGGAAATAACTGACGAGGAGGTCCCGACAATCACAAATGACTGGGAAATGGACTAAATCAACAGGTCGAAGTAATAAACAGTATACTTAGATAGTCTCATATAGATGTTACATAAAAAAATCCTTACTGCATCTAATATCATCTTGTATATAGTAAACTAATTATATTATTATGGCGTTATATATGCACATGTATGAAGGGTACTCTAGCATTATTTCCTTTGGGATCTCCAATATTTTCAGAAATTGTCAGAAAGAAAAACATAGTGAAAAAATATTTATTATTTTTCATTTTCTGACTCTATGAGACGTTATGTGTGTCGGTGATATAATCAAAAATTCCGTAAAAAAGTCACGCGTTTCTAAACAAGTCCTTTTTCTACAGTAACTGTAGATTCATATTAAAATGCATGTGATACAAAATAATATATCACTTATGAGAAATGGAGAAAGAAAACGACAATATTAGTTTCATCAGTATTAGATGTTTAGAAATAATTCTCACATCATTAATAACAATATGAAAGACGCAGATGTTCAATAGGAGTTCGAACGAACACAGGATGTAGTGCACCTGTGTAGGGAATCCGTGTAATCTGGTGGCAAAAAGGTATTTTTTCATGATTATGTAGGGTTATGTATTCTAGGCAGAAATGGGAACTTGGTAACAGCAATGATTAATCTATAAATTAAAAAATATAAAAACATAGTCAACCGTTCTACATTATAAACAAAAGAAAAGATAAATATTTCACTAATTTCTAACATATCTTTATTTATATATTTGCTATGTTTAAATACTGATACGTTCTTATCGTTTCGCACGAATTAAGAACTTTTTAAATATAATTTAAAGAGGTATTAAACCAAACCTAACAACGATGTCGATTAATTTCTTTGGCATTTTGTACTTGAAATATGTATTATATATACACGACATAAAAATAGACAGGTAACAGCTTATAAAATAAGCTTCATTTACAATAAACTTTTAAGTATCTATAGATGAAAAAAAAAAAACAACTCCAAATATGAAGTGATGAAAGATTAAAACTGTAATGAATAAAAATCTCACAATACATATAGTTATTTTTATTCATAACGTACATACGTAAGCAAAAAAAAATCCTTAGATAATCACAAACCCCAGCAGCATATGTTGACATATCTCATTAGCGTTTCAGCTTAATCCTTTTGTTTAGACATTGTAATAGTAAATACAGCAGCATTACTTAGCTCTATTACAAATTGTTTTTCTACTATAAATATATTTAATTGCACAATAAAAGATTTTATTAGAATAGAAAAACGCCATTTTGTACTCGTATAGAATATAACGAGAAACATACAATTTTATTTATATCGTTATTACAATTTAGCTACGATTGAGCTAACTTTAAATGGTTACTATAATAAAAATTTCTTTATTAAAGCAATAAATTATATAAGTTTGTATAATAACTTGGTTTACGGTTATATCTTAAAGTATACTTATTATATAAAACACCTCACACGTTTTCGTCAAGAGCGTTTACGGAAGTAGGGTTTCCTTCTTTAAGAAAAGATATAACACGCCCGTGTCACCTTGCGATCTTAGAAGAATCTTTTGAAGAGGCACAAAGTGCTTTCACAAGGGCTTTACAATGGACAAAGACGTCAACGTCAGACTGTAGGTACACTTAACATTTCAGGCCGGCAAATGGCTAGTGCCTTATAGGCATATTAATCTGTTTGTGCATTTCATTGTTTCAGTATTTTTCAAAAATTATAATGCCGTGAACGCTGCATAAAATCTTTCAATCGATATACGCCCGCACTCTTTTTACAAATATTGCACATATAATATACGTCTGAACTTTTTAATTATATCTACTAAAATAACTTTATTTAATACTTACACTTTCTGATTAAACATTAGCTCTTTATGCAAATCCATTCGCAGGGGGTTCTCTAAACAGGGGTTGGGCAAGCGGCGTGGGGCGATAAGTCCGTCGCCCACGCCCTCCCCTTCTTGCACCATCTCCACGGCTCCCAGTCTTGTTTCGGACAGCGTGGGACCAATGCCCACGCTACCACACTCGCTTAATGTACCCACTGCCAGAGCTGTTAAAAAATACAAAATATATTTTTATTTTTACTTATTAGTAATTCATTATTTACCTTGACACGCTTTAAACTAAAATTTAAAATTTAGCCGTCTGTTATAAATATAACTACCATTTTGTAAATTATATAAATCCAATAAGGAACAGCGTCATACAAACCTCATTAAGAATTATTTTTATAAAACTAAATTTATTTAGTATTTTTTGTTAAATAACATCAAGACTATGTTTAAAACTTCTTGTATGTAACAGAAATTAAAAATAATACACGAATTTAATAATATTATACAAATTGTATTCGTATGAAATTATGAAATTTATGCAATTTCTGCTCACAGTTCACAATAGACAGTTGTGAGAATTGACTTGTGTATGTTTTAATTGGAAATACAGATAATAAACAAATGTATTAAATTGTAATAAAAAAACTCATATTAAAATGAAAGTACTGCTACAAAATTAAAAAACATTCAAATTACGCTGCTGGATTGTATGTAACCACAGATTACCTTAAGTGTAAAACAAACGATTACATTATAAAAAGAGCCTTGTGAATCAGCGATGATATCATCTTCATTAGGATAAGTTTTGCGAGTTTGCCACATTCCGGATTTATGTTCTACATTATTATTATTTTATAATTTAACATTATGCTATAATTAATATACTTATTTATTAATTAAATTGTTTTTAATTCTAACGTATTCATAATGTAGAGGTCAAATAAGTTAATTTTAAAAGTAAATTATACATCTTCCTTTTGTACCACCAATAAGTGAAGACATGATAGTGTAAATACAAACCTAAAAAGGTTTATACGTTTATTTTTGTTTTTTTTTCATCGCTTTGTCTTACGTAAGCAAAGAAGTGAAAATAATTAAAATACTATCGTTCCTATCTACGGATCGAACCCAGTTAGACCACTGCGCCATAATGGATTAAGAGGTTTAATTTATAAGTGCTAGCGACCCGCTCGCGACTTCGCCCGCGCGAACTATAGCTGTTTCATATTTTCGGCGGCCTTTTCGTTAAACAATGAAATTCCTGGAAAAACTAAAAAAATGGAAGGTAAAGTAGCCTATTTTAATCCCAAAACCCTCAAGCACATCTATATAAAATTTCGAAGTGATGACAGACAGACAGTTACTTTCGCATTTATAATATAAGTAACCACCCGGGATAAGATTAATTAAATAGATTCAATGTAATAATAAACAATAAAGAAAAAATGTAATAATAAATAATTACTAGAAATAATAATTATTATTATTATTAATAAAAACATGAACTACATTATCAACATGGGTATTATTATCAAGCAATATTTGTGATTAATTAATATATTTGTATGTATATGTATTTTATTATTTATCACACCGGCTCATGACGAATATTGCTGCGTAATCGTCACGAGTACAATCTCATGTTATACCGACATTGGAGGTAGCAACAATTATATGTATAACAAATAATTGTGTGACATTCCCGTTTTTTGTAATCTATTATCCCAAAAAAAATAATTTCATTAACTTTCAACTTAACTAGGAACCATTGAATTCAAAATGGAGAACCTCCTCCTTATACATAACCATTTTTAAAGTTGCTTAACAATTAATTTTTAGATATAAGAATCCCAACTTCTGAGTAATAATATAAAACAGAAATAGCTTCACTTATCATCACCCTATGTTTGAGGAAAATTCCTGATCATATGCTTCTAATGTTTCTTCACTATTTAAGTGGTATTATGTAAAAATTTTAATCCAATTAAAGACAGTGGTGTCCATAATACTCTATTGAACATCTAAGCAAAACGTACAAAATCGATTTGACAGAAAAATTGTATTCCATAATATAATAATACCGGTAGCTATGAGTAGTCTTAATCTTATGACGTTTCGTATGACGTTAATAAATATTGTTAAAAAGTTTAAAATCTAAAATTTAATTATAGTTTAACAAAAGTATTTCCATTCGAATATAGTCTATTTCTATTCGAATACATCTATTTCGGCAGAAGTAGTCGGTGTATAATATATGATTTTTTATCCCTATTTCATATCCTCGTTGAAAGCATAATTCAAATTATTTCCTGTACGCTTTTGCTTTTCCATAAAAATAAAGCACTGCAATACTAGAAATGTGTTCGGAGGGTAACTGAACTCAAATAATATTTAACCACTAGCTCCTGGTTCGTTATGGCATGCTATGACCTCGTTTCCTGCGCTTTAAACAAACGTAAATACTAGTTATTTACTTTTGAAATTCATTTACCAAAAGAAAGTCAAAGTTTACCGTTCGGTAATAATTGTTACTTTCTGTTATACAATCATCGTAAAATATTTTGTTAAACTTTAAATTCAATACTTGACCAAACGTTTTAACGGAATAAAATGTAAAATACAAAATAATGTGATATTATACGAATATTACAATCTGTATATACTTAGGTAGTATGTGCTCAGCTCCAAATAATTAAGTTTTAGTACAAAGCAAATTCGTATAATTAATTCGTTTCTAAGTAATAATTAATTGTTCATTGTTTTATTGATAATAATATATCAGACGTCAAATATTAAAATGTCACGTAAAGTAGCTTTACGCATTCAGAATTCAATTTTGTATGCTTTCGCGTGGAGAAGAGAAATGAGTATGTAAAGATCCTCCGTTTTTCTCCACTTTTCGCCTGTTATATTATAGAGACATTATGTATTTAGTAACTCAACGGCGCTCTTTGGCTAACAATACTGCAAAAAATACCACAACCACTATCTGTACAGACATTTCAGACACAAATTATAACATACATATGCATAATGCATACACTTTGTATTTTAAATATAAAGAATAAACGAAAATATTTTTTATACTTAAAATATAAAGTATGAAACTATTACGTTTATATTAAGCTACTACTTTCACCCTGCAAATAATAACAAACGCTTCATTTAAGTGTGAAATTACTGCGATCTAGTAATATTAGCACGGGCCGTAGATACATGAATTGCAATACGGGAAATAAATGCTACCGGCTATGCATTGTGAGTTGTGTCGGAACGGACGGACGTTTACATGACAAAAACGATAACTTAACTTATATAATGTGTGGTACTACAGAGCTGTAATTACTTTAAATTTAGAAAACGCTTATTAAATAAACACATCTTTATAACATATTTGTACTTTGTTAAGTATCTAATGTTTTTTAGTAAGTACTGGCGCAATAACACTATCTACAATATATATAGATATAACAGCAGTGTCTTTAATAGTATATAGGCTATTATATGATATATAAGTTTATATGTACATGTTATAGAATAAAAAGTATACTCATTATGTTTTCTTTTTTTTTCTATGAAAATAATATTTATAAACATATTACGTATTTTCAAATAAATTAATAGCATTTATATATAATTATAGAAATATTGCTCACAAAAATTATATACATATAGAAAATAATGTAATTATATGTTACACACAAGTTTTGATAGGCAGCATGTATTAAACTATAGACAATACATAAATTTCATCTATAAAAATCTAAAAGGAGTGCCCTTCAAAGGATATTTACGTTGGCTTAAATACAACGTTGCTATAGGGCGCGCTTATTGAACCAGTCTTCGGTGAAGGTCGTCCAGAGCAGGTGCCAGAGTAGTCTCTATCAAGGTCTTTCTTGGGTGCTTAGAAATAAGTTCAAAATATTACATTTCTGTAATGTACATATAAGATTTCTTTCATAACAGTGTTATCTTAGTTTACTTATTTCCTCTATTAATATATAAAAATAATTTCTATATTGACATATTTAGTAAAATTTTACCTATGTATGCTTTAGTATGCACCTAACATGTGTTGTAACCAGTATACTTTATTACCGGAAAACCTGTCCGTTTGCACCCTTTTAGACTGCGATGCTATCACTTTAAAACATTCGGGTAGCCATGCTAAATTACTATGTACTTTAAATTTAACTGTAAATATTGTTTATGTGCGTAAATGATAATTGGATTATTGTGTAAAACCTCACTTCAACATGCCAAGATTAAGTGTTGCGTTGAGCATATAAGCTGATTAAACATATTTAATAAGTTTCATTTATTTTCTATTTAAAAATGTTTTAACGACTGATAGTATAGAGTTAAACCAAGTAATATATATATATATATATATATATATATATACACCCTACACAGATATCTACCGTTAGCAAATCTTTGTTACAGAGAGCCCACCACCTCTGCAACGCTGAACACCTAGGGGACAAGCTTCGACAGGTGAAAAATGCCCTTCATCTGAACATGCTGCCCATTCCCCGCCAGCGTCGTGGGAAAACCAACAAGCCGCTCACAGTGGAGAGACAACCAGCACTACTACCATATGTGAAGGGAGTTTCAGACAGGGTTGGCAATATCTTAAGGAAAGCTTCAGTGAAAACTATATTTAAGGCTAACAAAAAAATGAGCCAGTTCTTGAGACCAGTGAAAAGTAACATTCCTTTGCAGTGTGCTGGTATATACAAACTAGATTGTGACTGTGGCTTATCTTACATTGGTCAAACAAAGAGGAGTATCGGTATAATCCGATCACAACTGAGAGCAAGATACAGTCAGCTCATTTTGCAAGAATCCAGGCGAGGTAACTAAGAAATCGTTGGCGGTAGTTTGATATAATAATTGTATCAATTGACAGACAAATGCCAACTCAGTCTACCTGTGACCACGGACTACTGTAAAGTGTTCGAAACGTCGGGTTCTAAAATGTAATTTCGAATATCAAAATTATACGCGATTAATCCGGTTAAAATAGTTTCATTTCAAAATAAATAATCCTTGCAAACAAATTGTACTTTTACTACTTATATAAAGGGCAAAAATAAGTTATAACCTCCGAAAATAAAATAAAGTCTAATAAACATTAAAATTACATAATTTTCATTCATTGATAAATCGCAGCGGTGCTACTTATGACCTTTCACTATTTTTAGAATCCCATCCAATGTATTGCTTCAGCAAGGTCGCTCTAGTGCTCATTTGCTGAAACAATTGACGTCACAACACGTATAAAGGCCACGCCGTCAATCTTGTTATCGACATTGCTATATCAGCATAGACCAACTATTAAAATGTAGAGTAAAAAGCCTATTTAAAAATAAAATTTAGTTATTACTGTGAAACTACAATTATATAAAATGCTATTGTTAAAAACTCCTGCAGATGATATTACTTTGTAAACATTTCTTCAAGATTTTTCATATTTCCTCGCTTTCAGGTGTAATCTGACGTATGAACAACTGTGCCTATTCATTTTCTGCAAAAAACTTGCTAGATGTTTTTCTTCCATATTTATAACCGAGGTGGTTTGAAATATGCTCTTTATAGCTTATTTAAATTTCTTGAGTAAAAAAATATAAATGTTAAAATTATTCTTATTTATGAATATCACATAAGTACATGTACTCATAATTAAAATGCGCCAGGGAATGCAAATGCCTATCACTTTATGACCAAATGCAATTTAATTTCCCCTTAATTTTTTCTCATTTGCTAGATCTATCTAATACCTATGTATGTACATATCTATCCTCAATAATATAGTTAAAAATATAATGAAATGAGTCAGTATGTTAATGCACTCCCCACTTGAGTTTTTTATATTCAAATGATTTTTTCATATACAATAATTAAACTTAGTACTATAAGTATAGGGTCGTTGAGGCATGTTGTCATATATAGAAATAAATAAAATAGGAGTGTCTGTCTGTAATATTAAAATAACAGCTTTTTACTTAACGCATATGTATTATGTATACAACGTACATATACTAAAATAGCAAATCCGGCTAATCTTTGGAACGGCTCTACCGATTTTGACTAATATATATTAATTATAAACTGTGATTAATTTAATTTAAAGCTGACAATAAAAACGTTCTTAATTTATTTGTCAGCATTAAATTTTGTATACTTTCTACTTGACAATATTATCTAATGGCATTGTAATGACGTTTTAATGGAAAATAAATATGTAAATAATACTCTCGCCTGATCTATTATAAAACTACTTAACTTGATTAATCGAATCAGTGCCATCGTAGACATAGCAATCCCTACCTAGAGATAAATTATTGCTGTTAGGTTATTCAATACTTTGATGGCTTGCAAACGTACCTAAGGTTACTTTTTTATGGCCTATTAAATATCTAATAATGATACGAAAAAGTAATATTGTTTTTTTAGGGTAATATATAGTATTGTTAAATACAGTTTATTTATTAAATACTTAAACTTATATAAAGGCCATAGTGGCGCAGTGAGGCAGCGCGATAGGTTGTGGGTTCGATTCCCTCACGGGGGTATGAATCATCGCAGGCGGTATAGATCATCTAGTTTAAAAATGAACGCCCCTCCACCAAAATTAGTTTTTATATGTTAAGAAAAGTAAGTATTGCAACACTGAAGTGTACCCAGGTGAACCCGGGTGCATATTGCGATTTTAGTGTAAGCGTGCGACTCACTCACACACTAAGATGTCAACTGTTCGACTTTGTATGGAAAAAATGGAAAATATACACAATTATTATAATTTTGTGTATATTCATTTGAAGTTGCAGTGGGATAGCGACTGAATGTAAACGCGATTGGTTATGGGTTCTAATTACACCGGGGGTAACGATTATGTTTAAATTATTTTTTACTTAATTACTTAGAATAAAAAAAATTTGCTTTGTATATTAAGTATAATATTTATTTTTTTCTCAAAGTGTCAATCACACACTTCTAAAATATGTTTTTCAAAGTATAATATTTTTAACTTTTTTTATATTTCTTTTATATCTTTAATTATATATCTATAAATAGTTTTAACACATCTCATTTCGAAGTTGCTTTTTACTCATTATTATTACTTTTATAATATATTTTTTGTTGATCACTGCTTTGCCTGGATGATCAATGACGAACGTGAGTGTCGTTGTGTTCCTCAAATTACCTTATATTCATGTGTTTGTAAAGCATAGTGGACGGACGTTCTTTTTTAAAGTAGACGATCTATACCTAACACAAAGCGTGGCGTTGAGTTACGCCACTCAACATGAAATATGTCAATTTCGCGTAAAAAGTGGAGAACGGAGTGTCTTGGCACTAGGTTCTCCTTGTTCTAAGCGGGAAAAAGCGTGAACTACTTAAATTACTATATTTTAAAAAATATATACTAGTCTATTTAAGTATGAATAATTATTGTCAGTAATTGCTATCGGATTTTAACGAGTTGGTGCATGCAACACCAAGAAAAACTATGAGAACTGGAACAAAGCAGAAGTGGGCCAGCCTTCTTTTAAGCTTCAATCGTTCCACATTTAGTATTGCGTCATTAATGGGAATTCCTAAATCTAGTGTACGGTTTGGGTAATCGTGACGAAACAGGCTTAAATCTCAAACAATAACGCGTTAGATTTATGTGTCGACAGAAATACGTCGTTAAGAAATATTGTCTCGAAAATAATTTTGAAAGTAAAGCGTAGTAGTCGACTCGTGAGTTTACAGCTAATAAATTTTTAAGATATGGGGAGCATTTTAAAGTAGCACTTAAAAGCATTGTCTAATAGGTACGCAGAGCGGTTTCTTTTGTATAAATGTAGGCTTTATTGCAATAAAAGGAATGGTCATAATTGAAAAGCAACAGTATATTAAAAATACTGCAAAGAATAGTACCTAAAAATGATTTAGTATCACAGTGTAAGGACTTAAAAGGTGACGACGTCAAGCAGTCATTGGAACCCCTCAGATCAAACTACGATTCTGTCAACAAGCCACTTCCTAATGCGGGCGTGTACAAGTAAATTATTAAAGTTCGTAACAGTTATGGCATTAATAGGGAATATTCTGTGTGCCTTTAAGGTCGAGGTTAACTAACAATAATCGGAGGAACCTCAAGAAGCTGTCACACGCAGACAGAGCTTAATAATTGGAATGAAACTAATAGAACTCCATTGTTTTAATTGGTCCTGGTCAAATTCTGGGTCATCGTAGATGTAATTGCTTCTTGAGGTACAATATATGTATCTTACTTAAAAGCTTATGACATAAATGTATTCTTAGTCTGGCCATAAATACTGTTATAATTAATATAAACAAAAGATTTTTTTTTTAATTTGGAAATTTTTTTTTGAATTTGGAATTTGGGTTTTCTTACTTTCGCGCCAGTATATTGTCAAAAATGTAGTGATGTTAAAATGGAGTGGGATGATAAAGAGAACCGAATCGCTGTAATTGCATTATATACGCCTCTGAAATGCTCCATAAGGTATTAGCCAAATGTTTGTTTACCGAGCTTTTGATAGGTACAATGAAACCTCCTCTGTTTGTTATAGAAAAATACATAGCTGTATACGTAGCGTTCGTACGAAAAAGGCGATCAAAGCAGTAAGGGAATGAATTAGAATTAAAGGACTGTATTGCAGCCAATGGAAAGCAATTCAATTCGATTAACCTAACATCAAGCTTTTTCTCCCATAGCAGGGTAGTTAGCGAGAACCTAGTGTCAAAACCGTCCGTTCTCCACTTTCTACCCGAATTCGAGACATTGCGTGTTGAATGGCGGACCTCAACCTGGACCTTGTTTACCAGAACGGAGAAATTAAAATAATTAAATTATGATCATTCCTCCAAATGGGAATTGGTTGTGAGTTGGATACCCACAACCAATTGTGATTACTCGTAGTTAGAAACTGTCCCACTGCACCATAATGGTCTCATGAACATAAAACAATATATAAATTGAAATGTAGCTTTTTATGTTGACAAACAAAAAAATATATGTTACAACTACGATGCTTAATTATTATAGAGTTATATCTAAAGTGACAGACAACAATAGTCCAGTGAAAAACAGATAGGGTGTGAATAGTGAAGGGTTGAAAACGATATAGGGGACGTGCCCGGTTTAGGTTGTCGACTTATATATGGTACCAATTATAACAAAAAAACTTTTTAGATAAGTACTATTTTTTCACTAGGTAATCAGTATTGCCAGTATTATATAGAGCAGAGATTCAAAACATATTATTTCGATTTAAAAGTAGTCAACTTAATTTGTTAAAGAAACTATAAGTAAGTGTGGCCATCGCGGCGCAGTGTGACATCTGACAGATACTGATGACAATCATCAGTATACGGTCAGATTTCGGGTTTCCAGATTTAAGGTTCGATTCCCACTCGGGGCCATGATTATATTTAAGCTAGTTTCATTTTGTCCGCTATGGTGACAAGACAAACTCAACACACAATATCTCGGATTCAGGAGTAAAGTGGAGAATTAAGTGTCTTCACACCAGATTCTCTCCTGCCGGTTCGAAATCTGCTATATGGGAAAAAGTGTACACCTGATTTAAATCATTTATATATTCAAGTACCCATAAGTACCGATATCGGAGGGGGGTCATACCATAAGAATAAGTAGTTTAGCAAATTAGGGAAGGGTGCATTTAATTCGTATGATACACATAAATATATCACGTTGGGTGCCGAAACATTTAAAAAATAAAAAATACTTTTTTTATAAATTAATAAGAAACTACGATTAGTTTAAGTATTTAAGTACTTTAAAGCTTATAAGTCAGTGACAAAAGCGGCTCATTTGTTTCAGTATGACGCCTCCGCATATGGGACATAATAAGTACTCATAAACGCCGGCAATGCGTTACGCTTTGAAGCGGAAAATATATTATTATAACAAGTTCAGACAAGTGTAAAAAATAAAATTCTGTATTATATCGTTGCCACTCCTGTTTTTATTATTGATTTTATTGATGTAATTGAATAAGAAAAATATAGTTTAATAGTAAACCTGTTGCGTCCAAGCGCTCTAACCGCTAAGCTATGCGTTAGCGCATGGCTTAGCTTTTCTAAAAATATAATTCACAAACTTTATTTTTACTAAAGTTATAAAACCTGCGGCTCGAAAAGTATTTCCTACGAGTATTAAATACATATACTACAAGATATACCGACAACTAGCCCTATCTAAATAAGGTGAATTATTGCAGCATACCTTATTCCGTAACCTAGATGCATGTTTATGCAGCGAGTGCTTTAATGAACGTTGCAATGATATGCAATATCGAAGCTTAACGCATAAGTTATAGCCATCAAAGGAACCTGCGCTAGTTAGCATTGAATGATGTAGAATCTTTTATATTTATATATAAGTATAGAAAATTAATAAAATGTTTCAAAGAATTTTGTACATAGAATAAAACGACGTCGCTGTTTGCCTTCTTCAAGTCAGTTTCTCTACTTTCTTCTAATAAACTAAGTAATTAATTTTAATACGGTTTGTATTGTTATAACACACATGACATCGTTGGGTAAATATTTAAATATACTTAAAATAATACACGAATAAATTATTTTTTATTGAAAATGTCATCAGCACATAAGAACATTGTTGTCTTTAATATTTTTATTTAATTTGTTACGTCATAGGTACCTAAGATAGAATGATAAAATAGGCAGATCTAACAGTCATTAGAATATGTTTTATAAAATTTGTAAATAATGCAATTTATATTGAAAAATCTTGTATGCGTCCAGAAAGGACTAATTGAGTTTAAATGTGAAGTTTTTTTAAATGATGCTTAGTTTCAAGAAAGAGTAATATAGTAATTTTTTTAGAACATAATCTTATTCATAAGCTTCACTTGTACGAGACTTGAAGTGCTCTATACCGTTTATAAGATTTTTCGCAAGGGAGAGTGGTGTACGGCGTTACTAATTTCGATAAAACAGATATTAAAAAAACCCGCGCAATGAAACCGCTACGTTCAATTTCAATTTCACAATCACGTTCAATTTTTATACGTTTTCTTAAAATGTTTCATATCCTAATGTGTGTGTAGATAACACTTAAAAAATGTTAAAAAAATAACAAGAATATAAAAATATGTTGGTTTTCTTAAATATTTCTTTTTCTTCTTAAGAGATTCATATAACAGACAAAAACCACAAATAACCGAAATTTTGATAAATTTAGATCCTATACAAATTAAATAAATATTATTTTAATTACAATAACTGCTTTGTTTTATTACAATATACTTAATAAGACTAATTATATTAACAATAGTAGCCGATCAATGTTTTTTACAACATGACCGACCAACCGATAATATCATCAATGCCTATTAACTATAAAGTGCACAAATGTATGCCAACCACAAAACGATGGGTCCTATAATTATAAAAGATTGAGTCACATTGCAAGCCAAATAATATCGATAACAGCTGGAAGCAACCCTCGCCACGTTCATGGGCAGGGTTCTTGGGGCGTTGAACCCTTGACGTAGGCGAAGCTTTTCGCCACTCGCCCTACTTGCCCCGCCCGCCTAAAGTATTTCTATACGTAATTGTATAATAAATGGTAAAACTATAAAACACTAATTTTGCATGACACAACAAAGTGGCCAAACTTTTTAAGAAATTAGTACGGTGGAAAGTTGTTTCTTATATCAACAAGACGTTGAGTAAAGGCGGAACATTTATAAATTCTCAACGGTTATTCATTATGTAGGCTCCACGGTTCCACTTGAGGATGTAACACTACAGGCTGTTTTAAAAACTTAAGTGATATCAGCCGCCAAAAATCCGTGCTAAAGTGCTTGCGTATTATGAAGTCCTCTGTCGAAATTATGCTTAGGTAGGGAGTCTTTATTAGGCACAAAAGCTACTCATCTAATAAATTGCATAATATACACGCAATTCTTTTTTTTATTTTTTGACCACTTATTTGTAAAGGAGATTGAGAGGAGATATTTTATAATAACAGACTTCATATCCACCACATGTTACGAACATGACTAATATAAAAAAAAAATCTAATCCAATTATTTGTAACTGATTTTTACAAAAATATATAATAAAAAATAATAACTAAACAAAAAATATCATTATGTATTTTTTTACTACTTGTATGATATTGAGTTTATGGTAGATTTAACTACTATAATCGTATATAAAAATATTTCTCAATAAACGGTAAAGGCATATTGTCAGCGATTGATTGATTGATAATTGAATGTGTTGCTTGTTTCTGCCATAAATCACGTGTTGGGTACTATATGTTTTAAATTTTGTTAGATATAATGTTCTTACATGCAATCTAATCTTATGTTCTTACTTAGTGTATTATCAAATTATCTTTTGTGTATTCACCATTCAATGTGCCATTAGCAAATGATTGGCGCTCAACCGGCATGCTCTCATAACTAAAGTACTGTACCATACTAAAGCATTTTAACAATTGCAAGATATTGTAGCTTATTTAATAAACAAAATAGCTTCTTAACTGTATTCCAACATTACTTCTTTAAACCTTTGTTCGATTTTTTTTTATATATGTATATTTTACTATACTAAATAATAAATACACTATATTTAAGTATGCTATAAGGTCTATAAGGTACTATATTTATCTTATTTCACATTTGTACTAAAGCGTAGAAAGCAAAAATTAGAGATAAAAAAAACAGAAACATGTCTGAGTAACAGGTAAACTTTACCGACAAATAAACAGGTTTCAGCAATAACGTGATTATCTCGGATGGCAGGTTAGCTCCGCTCTCGTAAGGAATTACAACAAACGCTTAATAGACGTGTCGTAACCACGACAATTCCAACACTTTCTTGTGAAGCTGGTCGCGGATATTGTGTTTTATTAGTTGAGTACTCTCAAATAGTCATATATTAATTTATATTAATATGTCAAGCAAAAACTTTGTACCCCTTCTTAACAAAATTATGCCGACGAAGGAGTATGAAATGAGGCACAGTTATAGTTTAGATAGAGAGAGAATGCTATTTTTTTTCTGAAATATTGCCTTAAAGTTCATTAAAGTAATAAAATAAATGTATAAAAACACTACAAGAGTTTGATATACAGTTTTATATAGGGGCATATGTGTTGCTAAGACAACGCGTTATAACGCGTAATAAAGGTGTCAAGTCAAGTAAGCCTAAAATATCTTCCACCTTACAATATTTATATGATCAACTGTAAATCAGAATTAGGAACTTGGCAGAAAATAATAAATATATAAAAACTATTCAATGAAAATATATAAAACTATTAAATTTAACTATATAAAACTTTTAAATTAAAATATAGAAAACTTTTAAATTAAAATATATAAATTAAATTAAAATTTAAAAAAAATATATGAAACTATCTTCGCTAGGTTTAGTTACAAGTGGGAAAGGTATTGACTAAATCCGTTAAATTACTGAACTATTCATTCTTTTTATAGCCAACTTCACTATTGGCCATTTTTTTAATAATTAAAGATATTTCACAAGTGTTATATATATAAAAAAAAAGCTCAATGTTTACATTGGGTACGGTTATTATTAAGTGATTTTAATTTACTGCGAAAAATATACTCTTTGAACTTATAATATTTTTATAACGTCAGTGTGTAAAAAATCTTAAAATCTTTAATAAAAAGCAAAAATATATACATATAAAACCACCCAGGTCGTCTTATCCCTACGGACCAGGACTACGCACATCGCATTGCATTGTTACAAGTATGACGTGCATACGTAATGCAGTGTTTGACGTTTGACATGCAATGCGCAAAAAGTAACTGTTGTGTCGCATATGGACCGCAGTTAAATAGTTCCGTAAATATTACAACATTTTGCGCACATGGTAATATATGTATCGAGGCGATGTGAAAATTGTAAACATGTGTTATGTATTTAAAATAGAAGCCCTAAGGCTAATGTAAAAATAAATTATATTAAATGTCCATGTTTACTATGACTAGTAACTTATTTATTATATTAATTGATTAATTTAATTAATTATAACTTGATAATTAACTGTCATTTCTCTTCTTAGGTTGTCTTATCAAGTTACGGCGATTTCCGCCATTCAATACTCTCTGTCTTGAATCGAGGCGGAAGGTGGAGAAAGGACGGTCGAGACATAGGCTCTCTAGACGAGTCTGCTATGCGGGAAAAAACGTTAAGTGACAAATTACTATACCTTATAAAAACTATTTAGATTATTGACTACAAAAGAAATAATAGTTTCCACTGAGAGCACCTCTTACGCCACTGGTCCTGATGTCATATTTATATAAAAGCATTATTTTAAAATATAGTACTTACTAATAATAATTTTACAATAGATCTCTTTTACCGTGAAATGTGAGTCCTCTATTTATAAAATGAGCTGATAATGTTAATGAATGCTGGATTGTACTCTATCGGTGTGAACGTTGAGGAACGAGACTAATCGCCTGAATGTACGTGACTTGAGAACAGCCCATCATTGTAACCGACAAAGCTAATGAGAACTCGCCGACAAAGTTCAACATAACACCTGCATATAAATTGCGTATACTTCAGTATATACTAAAATAAAAAAAAAATGACAACGGTATTTAGACAAAAAATATTTTTAACATTAAACCATTAAAAAAAACCTACAGTTACCAAAAGGCGCGGGTTTGCATCCCGCTGCGCTCACATTTTGCAAAAAATTATATCTTGTAAATTCTATTGTCATAGATGTAAATTTTTGTATTAATAGAATAATGTCGTGCAAGAAAGTTAAAATTGCTGTGGCGAAAAAACTATGTTATAAACAAATTACGCATGAGCCTTTTTGTGATACATTGTTCTTGATTTCAATTGCTCAGATTAATTGCAAAACAAAAAAGTGAATGCGCGCTTGTTAGCAGGATGGGTCCAACAATGAGTGTTGTTAGGTGTATCGTTACACTCGTGCAGTATGTCAACGCGATTGAATGTCATACCCACGAGGTGTGAAAGCACCTGATTTACGTGCTATTGTTTAACTTGCGTTATAACGCGTGTTCTAAATAACAACTAGCCATGGTGAAACGCACGTCGATATGAATATGCATCGCCATAATTATAAACGCTAGTATACTTTCGATCGTAAAATGAAGCCCGACCAAATACGGACGCAGCAGATGATATGCTAAAATGGATGTGAATTTTTGTTTTGTTTGGTAGCTATACCGTTTTCGTAGATGGCAAGCTTCTCTTGTATGGCAGGTGCAGTTTTACGAGTTCTCGCGTCGCACATCGCGAGTATGGTTGCGCCCCGAACCAGACTGAATTGAATGCTTCACGCAGAAGCCGGGCAACGTGTCACGGCCAGCTAACAGGATTACCTGTTCTACTGCGCAGGTAAACTAACCGTAGATATGGGCCAGAAATGCTTTAACCGGCTTATGATATTTCTCGGATTATGAGCAGACAAGCTTTATCCCACTCGACCTTTAAAGAAGCTTAGGTTCAGGTTACAATTATGATGTTCGATATATTTATAGAAATATTGCTTAGTCAAATAAAACATTTTGTATGGAAATTTATTCATTATGGTGTAAATTTCAAAGACCAAATTTAACGACGGTAAGTCAAAATTATCTTTGTCTTAATTAATTAAGAGATGTGGATATTATCGCTCTGTCGTCTGAACCTGGTTTACACCAATTATATTGGAGGGCGGAGGCGCAGGAAAGTTTGACAATTTTGGATGGTATTAAATAATGAAATATTGCGTTGCCTTCTACAGAATTACATTATATTAAAAAAAAACACTAATTATAACTGATTTATATTAATAGTGCTTGGATTTCCTATCTATTAATGCGAAGTTTTACTTTAAATAATATGGATAACATTCGTTAACAATGTTAATATATACTAAAACTATATAGTAAAAGTCTAAAGTTTCAAGTTACGTTGAACAATTATCTCCATACGCAAGCAAAACAAATATTACAAAACAAATACCAAGACTAATCCGTAAATCGTCAAATAATAAATATTAATATGAATTGCTTTACGTCAACGAACAAGTTACACAAACTATAATTGAACATTGAAGAAATCAATTGATTCATATATTTGTTATCGAAATTAATTTCTTGTTTCAATTGCATGTTTACAAAGGATTCATGACACACGGCTGTAAACTTTGATTGACATTTCGTGTAGTAAATATAATTTATGAATAAGACAAATCGGTCGATACGCCCATTTAATTAACATTTACATTAAATGCGTGAAACAATTAACCAGTTTGAATAATTAGTATATAAATCGTAAATATGTTAGAGAAGAATCATTAGTTTACCGTAATATTAAAATATTAAGAAAAATCAAAGGTTTACAATATATCTATTTGAGTTATATAATAATTAAACGCTATTTATAACTTGTGCAACAGAAGACTTATCTGATTACTGATATTAGGGTGTTATTATCTATAAATCCAAAGTAATAAATTAGTTTTTAAAATAATTAAGATTATCAATATAATATATACTTTGTAATGTCAAACATGAGGCTCTTTGTTTTATACCTAATCTATTAATGAGCAATACTTAAATTGAAAAGTGAAATGCGCAATTACGAGTCTAAAAATTAAATTCTGAATACTTACCAACGTACTAGAATTCGTTTTTTTACTTCACGACATTTAAAAATTCTTTGAATAAAAACAGTTATCCGTAATTGAAGTCAGTACACTTGTTTAATATATAAAATATGATTTTAATATTTGAAAAACTACATTTATCTATAAAATTACAAAGCTTTGAAATACTTATGATAACAAATTCCTTAAAATCAAGTGACATTCTTTATACACGCAAAAATATAATTATCGTTAGTCATTTCAATAGTTATGAATGTTAAGATTATATTAAAAAAAAACATTAATTTACTTACCAGTGGTATAATCCTTCAAATAAAAATATAAGCCGACTATTTAAAAGTTCACTGAAAGATTGTGTAAAATCACGTGGTAGTAATAAAATGCTAAATATTTTTGTATTAAATATTGTAACGTCTATTTTTATGCGTTTAGTAGTAACAAACAGCACCGAAGTCCAAGATCGCTATGTTTCATACTGCTCCGCTTGATTGATAAACAAAACTTCCGCTTTAGCAGCGCGCGCAATCGAATGTTGCCATAAAACTACAACCTTTTAAAATAACGTACTTATACCACGACTTGTAACAATTATATTTCAATACTAAAAATAAATAGGAAATAAATAATGTATTTTTTACACGTATATACATTTTTGTACGTATTACTAATCATAATCTTGGGCATTTTATTACTCTGTACTAATTCTATATCTGTTGACAATTTTAGACAGCTGTGACATTGCTGTCAATATTGCCGATCGCCAGGGTTCTGAAAAATAGACTTTTGCCGTATTAATTATTCTTGGTGGCCCTATCACACAATTGGAAAATGGGCTATAATTTTTTAAAATTCGCCTCAACTTCTATTAGGGTGAGTTTTTTTTATACATCTTTATTTTTATGTTTGTGCTCACCTACATTTAAACAAGTTATGCAACCTTACCGCATATGCAAGTATGTAACCAAAACTTAGTTAAGTCATCGAATTATTAGATAAATCTATCAATATGTGTAATGTCTATTCATGACTTAAATCTAAACAACTCAATTATTTTACGTAATTAAATTATTTTTTGCTAATTAATTATTTTCTTTGACCTTCAACATGTGACCGACTGTCAAACCTACAGATAATTAATGTGCTATATTATTTTTATTTACTGATAAAACAAAAAAAACACAATTTTCTAAGTTAATTCACTTTATAAGATATTGAGCATAACTACCACTAATATACAACTGAACTTATTGTTTTCTTCTAGAGTGGTACAGTGAGAATTGGAGTCAGACAGTATGCAACTTCGCATGATGCAGATCTTGTAGTCATTGGTTCGGGCCCTGGCGGATATGTAGCTGCAATTAAAGCAGCTCAGCTGGGTTTTAAAGTAATTAGTTTTATTATAATCATACATTACAATTACATTGTATTTTGTTATGTAAAATTCCAATGCAACATACAAGTTAATTTTGTTACAATTAACTTCAGTGTATTTTAAGGTCACAACCTCGTATACATGCAATGTTATTTAGACAATTACCACCAACTACACTGGCATATAATAATTACTCATATTATATTTATAGACAATCTCAGTGGAAAAAGACCCAACCTTAGGAGGAACATGCCTAAATGTTGGATGCATTCCATCAAAGGCGCTGCTACATAATTCTCACTTATATCACATGGCCAAACATGATTTCAAACACAGGGGAATTGAAGTTGGTGATGTTAAGTTTGACTTTAATGCCATGATGACTTACAAAACCAATGCTGTTAAGGGTCTTACTAGTGGAATTGCTATGCTTTTTAATAAAAACAAGGTAATTTGATTTATTAATTACAATGGTATACCTCAACAAAAACTTTAATTATTTTTGAAAAGTAATTTATATTGAAATATAATGTCATTCAAATGGGACCATTGTGGGGAATTTGGGCAAGCATCTTAATGATTTCCAATCACAATGAGAATAATTATATTTTAAATATTTTCATATCTCCACTCTTTCAAAGACAAACTATGGTGTTGTGTCTGCCACTCAACATGCAATAGAAACCTTGTTCTACCTAAAATTGAGACATTGCATGTTCTTCACTGAAAGGGAGTGTCTTGAGACTAAATTATATCTGCCTATCTGTGTAAAAAAAGGGTAAAGCAAAACAAAAAATGTAACAAAAGAAAAAATATATAGTGTAATCTAATATTAATTATATAGGTACAACTAGTGCGTGGTGTTGGATCAGTTGTTGCTCCAAACAAAGTTGAAGTTCAAGGAGAAAAAGGAGTGGAAACTATTAACACTAAGAATATCTTAATTGCAAGTGGATCAGAAGTTACTCCCTTCCCAGGAGTTACAGTAAGGATTTTGTAATTATTACTTTAAATTCATATTTTATTTACAATTGCTTTTAATTATTGAACAAACTGATGTATTGATAATTTTTTTTCTGTGCATTGTCTGCAATGAGCAATCTCTATATATTAAAGTACAATGTACATTGCAAAGTCAGTGCAGTTAATGTTTGTGCTTGAATATTGTAATAGAATGACTTTGTATTTAATTACAAATTTGTATTGTATATATCCATACCAGGTGTGAATATGTTGATAAGTCAACCTGCACATCCCTTTTTGCATTTATTGCATTGGTTTTTTTTTAAATAGAGTGAATAAATGAAAAAATTTAAGCAAATTTTCATTTAATGAATTATTGTAAATACCATAGAGAACAAAATTTACAGGTAAAATTTAAGCTTAAAAATGCCTGTTCTAAAAATTATGCATTTTTAATTTATCATATTATTCACACCTGATATGGATATATAAATACATTTAATTTTTATGAATTGGTCAGAACATGTAATGTAAGGTCAGGAAATGAATTTTAGAATTTAAAACTGTTTGTTTTAGTTTGATGAACAAAAAATCATAACTTCAACGGGTGCTCTTTCCCTTCCTAAAGTACCCAAGAAAATGTTAGTCATTGGTGCTGGTGTGATTGGTTTAGAATTAGGTTCAGTATATCAAAGGCTTGGTGCTGATGTCACTGCCATTGAATTCCTTGAAAGTATCGGAGGTAATCACTTGTTATTTATATTAGATATTTTTTTAAGTTATATTAATAATAATTTTCAAGAAAATTGGTTCAACAATAGTTTTACCGTATACAGCGTGGCGTTGAGTTCCGCCACTCCATTAAAAAAATCCAAAATGTTTTAATTTTAAAATTAAATAAAATGTTAATTCGTTAAAAAAGTTAAATATCATTAAAATAATTAATTTCTTCTCAATCTAAACACTACTGATGATTTTTTTTTGCGAATTTTGTCAGGTATTGGCATTGATGGAGAAGTATCAAAAACTTTACAGAAGATTTTGACTAAACAAGGCATGAAATTCAAACTCGGCACAAAAGTAACTGCTGTGAAGAAGGAAGGGGATGTTGTTAAAATTGAATTAGAAGCAGCCAAGGGAGGAAATAAGGAAACCGTATGTTATTTTTTTTTTTACATAAAATGGGTGGTTGCAATTTTTGATTTCTGCAATTCTATGCATTAATAGCGATTTTATACGCATATAAATTATTATGGAGGACATAGTGACAACAGTAGACAGTGACAATACGCGGCGTTGAGTTCCGCCACTAATCACGCAATGTCTCGATTTTCGGCGGAAACTGGAGAATGGGGTTTCTCGAAGCTGTAAAAAATTTATAAATTTATATTTGTAAGGACCTTTTTCTTATTACAATTTTCTATATATAAGGTTTTTAAAAACAACAAAAAAATTGAAATTTACATCATAATAATAATCTAATTACGTTCCTATTATAACAATAGTGGTAAGTCCAACACGTCTTACACCTCTTTTACAATTTTGACGCAAAACAACAACTCAATTTTCTTACATTTCTTATTTTTACATGACATTAATATACATTTCTTATTTTTACAATTAATATAATATGATATAATTTTTTTTATTTAGTAATATAAAATATACCGTTATAATTAATGGTGAAAACTACAGACATACAAAGATTATTGAGGGAGGCAATTGAAAGAAATATGTATGTAATTGACAAAACTCATTTTATTTTAAAGTGCCTTAAAGAAAAATAAGTACTTAAAACAATTATACGTTACATTTAAATAAAATTGGAAATAAAAATATTCAATAAAATATAATAAATATTGCGCAGTGGGACAGCTACTGACTGTAAACGCGAGTAGTAGTTAAGGATTCGATCCCCACTCGGAAAATGGTTATATTTTAATTATTTTGAATTCTCTATCCATACTATGGTAAGACAAAGTGCGGCGTTCATATCCGCCACTCAACATGAAATGCCTCGAATTACCAATACCAATAAAATACCCCAATAGTAGTAGTCGAAAAATGTCTATATTATATATATATATATATATATATATATATAACTATTGGTAATAACTGACGGACAGACAACACACAGCTAAAAGAAATGGGTTGAAGAGTAGAGGATTTTTTGAAATTCCTTTGGGAACGAGAAAAACGAGAATTTAGTCTGATGAACAGTCCTAGCAAACAAAATTGCGGATTACAACTTAAATTTTATTCTTTATAAAATCTAATTTTAAATGTTTAATATTTTTTATTAAAAAAAACATTTTATATTAAACACGAAAAGAAACAATAATTCTTATAATTTTAAATATTCCTAAAGCTTGTGTTTAGGAATATATCTCTGATAACATATCTTTTAAGTAAAGCTAAAAATAAACATTTAATTTAAAAGATTTATTGTAGATAACATTTTTTATATTTCTGTAAAGAGTTAAGAATCTGAGTTATGTAATAACAAATTACTTTAAAAAGAAAGCATCTTCAAATATTTGTTTAGGCACCGTGAATTGAGTGACAAGACACTGTTCTCTGCTTTGCGCTCGAACTCGAGACACTGTGTCGAGCCACGTAGTTCAACATTGCGCTTTGTCTTAATAGAGAAATGAAAATTGTTGAAATATTATCGAACTCACAATTATTATAATATACTTTGTTTTCTATATGAATAGTGTTATTGCTTTACATAAGCAATTGGATTAGTATTGGTATGCAATAATTTTATGTACATGTCGCCGTGACCTTTAAAATAATCAAAATTCAGATTAATGCATTTTTGGAATTACCATAGAAGATTATTAGCTTAGAATAGGTTTTTTTTTTGTTAGTTTTGAACAAAGCTTTGTTAGATTACTGTCCTTCTTAAGGACATTCGATCCCCACTCAGAGTAATAATTATATTTAAATTATTTTCATTTCTTCGCTTGGGTGCAAGACAAAGTGCGACGTTCGGTTGCGCTACTCAACACGCGATGTCCTGTACACGAGAGGAAAGTGAAGAATGGAGTTGATTGACACTAAATTCCTTCTGACTATCATTGCGGCACTAAGTGTGAAGTTGCTAAACAAAAAGCTTTCATTCTGAAAAGCGCATAGCGCATGATGTTTATATATTAACGTTATAGGCATTTTTTTCCATTCTAATCACATAATATCCCATCCCGCTGCATTCAAATTTTGATACGTATTTAATATATGTTTTTCAATTTCCTAAGTGTGCGAAGAACACTGTAAAAAATGTTAAAATAATAAATCAAGGTTTTTACATACAAATAAAGGTTATTTATTTTAATTTCCAGTTGGATTGCGACGTTGTGTTAATCTCGATCGGTCGTAGGCCATACACTAAGGGGCTTGGTTTAGAAAAAGTAGGCATCGCATTGGACGACAGAGGCCGCATTCCCGTCAACAACAAATTCCAGACTACTGTACCTGGGTAAATATAATATTATTATTATTTGTTTAAAGCTTCACTCCTTTTTAAGATCTCCTGGTAGGAAGAGATAACCTAGCGTCATCCGAAACATTGCGTGTTGAATATTCTTTTTTTCTAGAGTTTACGCTATCGGGGACGTCATCCACGGGCCCATGCTCGCTCACAAGGCGGAGGACGAAGGCATCGTGTGTGTGGAAGGAATAAAGGTACTGTACATCAATTATATTATTCATTATAATTATACATATAATTGTTTCAATTCAATTAGATATACGAGGCCGTCGTGGCGCAGTGGAACAGCGTCTGACTGTAACTGCGATTTTGTCGGGTCGATTCCCAGATAAAGAAACGATCAAAACAAAGGACGACGTTGAGTTCCGAGACTCAACACTCATAAACGAGTACTAAACGAGTACAGTAGAATCCGGTTATAACGACGGCCAAGGGACCGATGAGACCAGAAAAAAATCTGTTTTTTATTAATCAGATATTACAGTTAAATGCCCGTTTAGGTAATGAACAGATAAAAATAAATCATTTCATCAATCAAAAAAATTATTTATGAATTATTCAAATTATATTTATAGAAACGATTAATCCAACTCGCCGAACAATCAAAGTTGGGAATGTTTAGCTCGTTCGCAAAAATGTTTGCCTTTTCTTGAAGCATAGGCCCATTTATTTGTATTCCCTGATAACGTTGCAATTTAAACCATTGCAAAAGTGCTTCTTCCACTTGTCCTTGAGACGACACCCGCACACGTTTGGGTTTTAAAACATTCGCATTGAACAACGGTTCTGTCTAAATTTTTTAATTAAAGTTATTTTTCTTAATTGTAGATATTGTCGAATGATTTACAGCGAATTCCTTAGCAATCGTTAGATTTGACTCGCCAGCTTCAAACCGTTATATTATAATACTTTTTTCTTCAATAGATAAACATTTTCGTTTAGCGGAAGCCATTTTTTACGCGACATTCATTACCCGCAAATTCGTACTGCTGTAAAATAAACCGTCAATTTCCAATCAGGAGTGTCGCGCGGATCGATAGCGGAGATAGCTATTCATTTATTTCATTCTTTTCTAGGAATTATTTGTAAACACGGCAACCCTCGTCGTTGTAACCGGACAATAATATGTGAAATTCGGTCGTTAAAAGCGGATGGTCGTTGTAAGCGGAGTCGTAATAAACGAATGTCTTTTCCTTCAAGGTTATACTAAAACTAATCAAATGCCTAAACTTTCGTCGCTAAAAACGGTTGGTTGCTATATCCGAAGTCGTACTAAACGGACTACACTGTATTTACACTCATAAATAATATGTATTAAAATTTATTCATTTTCCGCATATAACATTAGTTGGGTTTCAGATTATGATTTCTTTTTAGGAACTGATTTGTCAAAGAATACCTCAACGTTATATATGCTCTTTATGCTTGCAAAGTAGCGGAAATCGCATGTAGATAAAAAAAACAATAAAATGTCCATAAATAATACTGTAATGTAATGAAAAAATATATATATATATGTCTAAAATAAATTGAGTTATTTAAAATAAATTAATGTAATAAAATATCTCTGTCTAAGATAAATTAACTTTTTAAACAATTTGATAGATAAAAACTATTTATTTATATATTTCAGGGTATGCCAGTACATTTCAACTACGACGCCATTCCATCTGTAATCTACACATCGCCTGAAGTTGGTTGGGTTGGAAAGTCTGAAGAGGATCTGAAAAAAGAGGTTTGTTATATAAATAATAAATATTTATAATATGTTATGCCAATATGAACCTAAACCTAATATTTTAATTCGTCATTATTACAATTTGTACATATACATGTAAAACGTTGGATTTCGCCACTACATAGGCAGTGTTTATAAGAAAATGTGCGAAAAATGAAGGAGAACGGAGAGGGGAACAGTCTGTATGTAAATATGTGAAGTGAAACAGATTTTTTTTAGGTGACTTGGCCCGCTACCGCGTATCCAGATTGCCAATGGCCTATATGTTAGAGAATATATGATAGGAAAATGAATATGCAAATGAAGCTTACCCCATAAAATAAACAAAACTACATTTGAAAAACATATATTTAGCGGGATTTTAACCCCCGCGCCTCTTGAAACCTCTACAAAGATGCTAACATCAAATATATGTTTTAATAAGCGTATAAGAATTTCGACGCAGCTGGATGTAGAACGTATCACTTAGCGGTCAGAGTGGTTGGACAGTTTCCAAGAGGCGCGAGTTCGCATCCCGCTGCGTTCAAATTTTTATACGTTTTCTTAATATATGTTTTTCAACTTCCGTTTAAAACAAAACTTAAAAATTAATATTTTCCTCTGTTTATTTATCAGGGTAGAGCATACAAAGTGGGCAAGTTCCCATTCCTGGCGAACTCCCGCGCGAAGACCAACGGCGAGACCGACGGCTTCGTGAAGGTTTTGGCGGACAAGGCGACCGACGTCATCCTCGGCACGCACATTATTGGAACCGTACGTTGAATACAATTCCTTTCATATTTAGCTAGAAACTTAGAACATTTTCGATATAAACTACTACAGGCAACTAACATTGAGTACACTTATAAATAACTTGTTTACTTAGTTTTTCATTTGTAATTTTTGTAAAGCATGTAGAATTTAAACTGGTATAGAATAAATATTATAAAATTTACTATGAAATTAAGATAAAATGTAAATAAATAAAGAAGCTTTACATTTTTTTATATTATAATTTGTAACGCCTTGCAGGGCGGCGGGGAGCTGATCAACGAGGCGGTGTTGGCGCAGGAGTACGGCGCGGCCGCCGAGGACGTGGCGCGAGTGTGTCACGCGCATCCCGTCAGTATTATGTTATTATTTTATATCAGGGAATGTGGAATGTTCCGGCACTCAACACGCAATGTCTTGCCACTAGGTTCTCTCCAACTTCTACGCTTCTTATTAACCTGACATTATATAAAATAAGCCCTTAAGTTGGTAGGTAGTATAAAATGCAACTTGGTAGGTTATTTGTCCAGGTTTGTGTTAATATTTACTTATTGGTTTCTATATTCTTCGTTTGAAATTCTCTTGTTAGCAAAATTTAACTTGACATTACCATGTGTAATGTTTTTTTTGTGTTTGAATAATAATTATTTTTCTACTTTCTGTGTAATGCGACAGTAAATCTCGCAACTTTACCAACTAGCTTCTCATTGACTGTTTAATTAGAAATTTCCAACTCCATGAAGGAATTGTATTGGAAAATTTCCATTGTTTATGTACGTACATAGTAAATACTTTTCGTTTGTTCACAGACATGTGCCGAAGCGTTACGAGAAGCCAACTTAGCGGCGTACTTCGGCAAACCCATCAACTTCTAAGTTAGAGTATATGTAATATTTATTTATATGTACAAATAATTTACCACTTAGTTCCCATTCACCACTCTAAGAGAACTTGTATGAATCTATTGGAAATTGAGTATTAAATAAACATGTTAAGAAAATCGGAATCAATGTTTTGTTAATATTATGTATATTTTTTTTTTTGTAGTGTTATTTCATTCCGATTTGTTACTCAACATCTGCATTTACTTAACGTAAATGTTGTGAATATTTGTGTATTTATTTAATTTGTAAATAATAGTTTTACAGAATAAACACCGCTACGTTGTCATTTGATTTTTTTCCCCTTTTACACGGCCGCCCAAAAGCTTGAGACCGCCTTTTATGTAGGCGTAGGAGGAAATTGAAATAAAAACTTAAAATACGAAGGAAGAGTTTTAATTAATTAAAATATTTCTAGAGTATCATACAACAAGAATCAAAAAGAAGTATAAAGATTGCATAAGTATCAACCTTTAACATTTTATATTTTGAACACATTTCTTATCAAAAAATCCTTCACCATCAAATTTTATTACTTTAATTCATCGATGGTTTCTTGAGAAATATTATTCCAGCTTACTTGTAAATCCTTCCCTATGTCATCTTGCGAGGAGGGACAATAACTGTGCACATTTCTATCAAGGCTATTCGGGCTTTGAGTTTTTTTAATATCCCTTATGATTCCTTATTTTCTAAAGCACTGCATAATTTACAACTGAGTTTTAAATGTCTCTTAAACCAGTTTTTGGCAGGCCAGGCATTTTGCTGCTGTATTCTTGAGCAGTATAACTGCTCATTTTTCATTATTCCTACTAAATCTTCGGTTCCATGGTTCAGAAACCAGCCACAGATGATAATGCTGGACTGTTGCGCCACACAATCTGGTATCATCTTAAACTTTGTACTTTTTTATATAATAAAAAAATGTCGTTTTGAACCAAATATCAAATTTGATTTCATCTGTCCAAATAACTTTTTAAGCTCTTCGGTCCAATCTCTATGAGTAGTGCCCACTGCAGTCGTTTCTTATTGTTTTGTGTCGCATCAAATAAGGATCTCCTAGTCGGCTTTTTACTATAATCAATGACACAGGCTAAGATCCGGATTTGTTCACTTCTTCGTGGATTACTTGTGGTGTTAGGCGTCTATTCCGCTTTTTGGTAACGACAGTGACAATTATCCTCGCTAGAAGCTGTAGCTCTTGGCGTTCTCGATCGCGGACAATCTCGATTACAACCAGGTCTTTGTATCGGGTTAGTGTTATGAAGACAAGTCTTTGACAACTGATGTTTAGTGGCAATCGTAACGTTCAGATTTGCTTGATTTAATTTCAAAATTTCTTTATTTGTATTTTAGAATGATTCAATGACCGTTAATAATGGTTAACATGAAACAAATCGAGTGTGTCAAATTTAAAAGTATACGAAAATTTAAGAATTATTTAATAACAAAAGAATACGCAAGTGTTGGCACCTTGTCTAGTTGTTAACTAGTAGTAGTTGTCGTTGTCTATCATATGTACTTTTAAAAGATTTTGTTTGCGACAATGATTTTTACATTTGGTCTTAAACTTTTGGCCGGTAGGGTAAATGAAACACTATTTATATTTTGAATTTTTTTTTTATTTCCAATGCATACATTATTATATTAATTCTAATACAATATGCTAACTATAAATCTAAAAGCGTATGATAAAGAAAACTAACACACCATTTATGATGAATAAAAACATTTTGAACTGACAAATAGTTCAAAATAATTAGTGTAATCGTATTTCGTCTATAAATATGTAAAATGTGTAAGTACAAAAATATAACAAAATATTTAATTAAATAGTGATTGATATATTATAACAACGTGCATTGCAACATAAAACTCACAGCTGATTTATAATAAATGAAGACGCGCATTAAAAGTGATACCTTCCATTTTTGGTATATCGTAGTTCTATGCAAAGTTACACATAAATAATTATAAATCTTACAACTGCATTTTTTTGCTATTTCGTTTACAAAATTAATTTAAAAAATATTACAAAAAATGATTTTAATTTTTCATTTAATAGATTTCATTGTAAAAAAAGTAGTTTTGTTCGATTTTTATCTAATAAAACACCAAAATACATAATTCTAATCTAATTTCACTCCTATTACAATTATATTTAAACTTTAAGAAGATTAACACCCCTAATAAAAAATTTAAACAGTAAAATAATATTAAGTATAAATTATACAAATTTGTCTTATATACACCGTTTATTTTAAAAGAAATAATTCAAATCTAAATATTATACAGTAAATACTAAGAATCAGCTAAATATATAACAAGATAAAAAATTGTCCTACATATTTATAAGCAAGCAATAGACGGAACCCGTTTAAGAATAAGGCAAGAAAATAACAGAACTTTATAAATAACATTTGTATGACAAAAATAATTCAAAATACAATCATTGTAACTCTGCGGACGGTAATATGTACATAAAGCATTTAAATTCGGTGTTCAAAATATTTACTAATGACTAGACAAAATAACGGGATGTAAAACAGTAAGAATAAAAATCCAACATGAACAACTATAAAATACGATTATACATAGATGTATAACACAAACAATGCAAAATAACTGAATTGTCAAAAAATATATTCTTATTAATCTACTTAAAAGCTACAAATTAACATATCAATATAAAATGGCAACTGAACTTTACAAATGGCAACATTAAAGATTATCGATTAAAATATGGCGTCCCGATAATATTGTCGAGATTATTATAATCAATTGATTTCAGAATATTTTAAATATTTATGAATTTACACACAAATATCAAACTTGAGGAGAGCTTATGCTAATGCATTAGGACAATGCTAATTATAGGAGATTATGAAGATTATTTGAAATTCTATTTAGTAAAATACATATGATTGTATAACAATAAATTACACGGCCGGCCTGATTAAAATTAGGTCTACAATATCATATTATATTTAAAATCCATACGTAATGTTAGAGCAATTCCTTGATCAAAGATAAAAATCACACAAATTCAAACAGAAATTGGAGCTAATCCCCAAAATCACTATATTTTTCTAGAAGTAAATGATATTAGTTATATTATTTTGTTGTGTCATATATATACATACATATATTCATAACGGCAAAAATCATAGTCACATGTAAAATCAAAAAGCAGCCCCAAGCTTCACGCATAGCAGGAGTCACATAGACCTTGGTGTCAAGACACTCCTTTATCCACCTGCCGCCCGATACCAAAATTGGAATGGCATTTGCCTATTGAATGGCAGACTGATTCCGAAATGACAGTAGTTTTTCTACGTCTAATTCTCTTCTCATCATTTCTCTACGAACTCAGTCATCGCATTTACACTCAGACTGTCTCCCACTGATCCACAACGGCTCGATGTTAAATTGTTTAATAGAGGCGAAAATATATAAAAAGAATTTAAATTATAACAATTTGAGAGTATTGTTTATGTTTCGTATTATAATTGAATACATCTAAGATTTATTGTATGATGTATGAATCAAAATGTAGAAAATGTAATCAATTCATCTGAAATAATTTTCATATTTGAGCTTCAAGTAAATAGCTCTACTAACTCTTAATAATAATATTAATAATTACATAATCGATACTTCAGAAAATATTTGAAATACATATATCCATCCCGTAAATATCTGTGTAAGATTTCAGCCCCACGTGTCTAATATTTCGCTGCACATATTCAAGTAGAATTTCGGTGATAGTATCTCACTATATTGAGCGCAATCGTTAGAATACATGATGGCGGCCGCCATTGTATTAGCGTTGCTCTCCATATATTTACGTAAAACCGTTTCCAATTCCTCTACAGCCAAGTTGTTGTCAATATAAAAATCCTTCGCGTATCGGAAGCATTTTTCCCACAGCGAACTGTCAATAGGGAAAATACTAATCGATTTATCTATTATCTGTGCCGCTTTTACAGATAAATTGATTTCTGGAATATTTAAAATCGATTTAGGTATTATTTGTTTACTGGTGTACTTCAATTCGTCGCAGCAGCACGGTATCGATATGTATATATTGGAATCGATTATCGGATAGAGTTCCTCGTTTAAGATCGATATCGATATATCCTTAATACGTTTAGACATTAAGTTAGTAATAAGAATTTTGAGTTCATCCTTTTTTCTCGATGGATTGACATCGTCGCCATCTTGGTGAGTGACATAAAACTGATCTTCTTGAACTCCCAGTTTCAGATTATCGAGCGTGAATTTTAAGCAATCAGAATACATTTTTCTGTGATAAGCCAACTTGGCAGCCATGTTTAAGTTTCCAGATAGGTCTTCTTCGTTGATCCATGGTTTTAATAGTAATATAATATCGTCGGCCCAAGATTTCTTTTTGAAATCAGCGAGTGTATTTAAAGGATTAAGTCGGGGTTCAATGGGCTTTCTCTCAATGCCATCAATATCGAATGGAAACATGATGCGAATAGAGTCGACGGGATGAAACACGAATTTATTATTACTGCGACTCGCCGGTATTTTTATAACACGTTTCGTTGTCTTCATCATTATAACGCGGTTGTTTGGTTTGTCTTTTTCATTATTAGACTGTAATTAGAAACAAAGATATTAAAATACAATATTTTTTAACTTCATATAATATATATATGTATATATATACATAATTCATTCATTTATAACGTTATTTATGATTTCTCACAATTACCATTGAGTCTAGTCAAGTAACAGTGTGTTAAAAATACGTAAGTAATTATAATTTCAGTTTAAAATATAAGTTATTTTTATCTTCGCATATTAATCGATTTACAAAGTCAGCAAGCAGTAAGAACTTAGAAAAGTGCATCTCAACTAGAGAAAGTTTAATTCGTGCATGATCAGGAAAACGGCAACATATATTTTAACCAAGGATAGGATTCCAACCTACAACTGTCTTATCGTAGTTACAAAACGACGGCATGTGAAAAATTGTTTTATATAACTTTTTGCGCTTTTTGCCCCTCTATCCACACTGTGCTTAGTCTAACCAGAAATATCTATATATTTTACTTTTACCAGAAATTAATATACCTTTGTCTGAAATATACTCTTTCCCTCGAGTGAGAATGGAATCTACAAATGTCGCATTCACAAGCAGACACCATTTTATAAGATATTATGAGGGTATTTTTGTTAAGCTATATAAAAAAAAGAATACCTGTAAATGCATGTTGCCAGTAGCATAAATCCGTCCGTCATCGTCTATAAAAATAGTAAAATCTCCGCCGCAAGCGACAAGCGCTTTAGTTTTCATATTAGCAATTTCTTTATCCGGTGACTTATTGCCTTTGTCTGGTTGTGTGTCTATGTTCAGTTTCACTTCTGTTGGTACTTGTACTTGCTTACGATCACCGCTTCCTAGAAATCAATATTTTTATATATTTTAAAAATATATAATAATATCAATCTTTATTAACTTTTATAGTATGTATGTATTTAGTTATTTTTTTCAATAAGTTAAAAGTTTTTCTGCATAGCAGTGTAGACATAGATAACCTAACGTCAATACACTCCGTTATCCACTTTCCGCTCGAATTCGAGACATTGCATGCTAAGTGGCGTCCTCGCTTTGTCTAGTTCGCCAGAGCGGAGAGATGAAAATAATTAATTTATGATCATTCCACTGAGCGGGAATCGAACTCACAACCAACCGCAATTATAATAATGATACTGCCCCACTGTGCCTGGCTCACCTTATATTGTACCTTTTAAAAAATACCTTTGCTAATGTCTCGAATTAAAAGTACATATATATATATAAAAATGCTACAAAATTAAAAATTTAATTTTTTTTCAAAAGGAACTTTTGACATAACAAACAAGGCTAAGTTGATTTAGCTTATGAATTTAAGGTGTTCTGATTTGGTTTTATTTGTTTGTATTTCTAGGTACCTAGTTGTCCGTCGAAGTTTAGCCCCCATGAGTAAACTGTCCCTGCATTGTTCACAATACATGAATGATGCCACCCGGCCGATATCTAGAATAAAAATAATATAATATAGTATAATGTATAAAATTATGTGGTTTTATTATCGACCTGCTTCAATAATTTTAATATTTACTACAAGAAATATTAAAGGATAATCCATACAAATAAATAAAATTGAAGTTTTACTAATTACAAATATGTATGTATACATGGTACATATACCAAAATAATACTTTATACAATTGTGTGACCGATTTGGACGAGACTTTCAGTGGCAGATAGTTGATGTAACTTAGGCTACATTTACTTTTATTTTAGAATTGCTGGCGGTGGAAGTAGAGGGCACAGCCATTTAATACATACATATAATTATATAAATCATATTCTTAATAAGTTATACAATTCATTATGTATATTATGTGCTAAACACATATTATTACGCTAATTTATTATGGAAAGTTAGAGAAAAAAAAATGCTATTTTCAGTAGATACTCATCCAGTCTACTATATTATTTAATTGTAACATTACCTGAGCAATACGCCCTTTAACGTTCCGCAAGTCCACAAGTTGCGGGGTCAGGTGGGGGTCGGGGGCGAGCGTCGGGGGGTTGGGGGTGGGTGCGGGCGCGGGGGGGCTGGCGGAGCGCCGCGCCTGCGCCGCCCGCACTTGCTGCGGACTCGCGCCCCAACAGTACAGCTGTCCCTTTGACGTTAACGCTAACTAGAATGCAACAGATAACTGTAAGAACGAAAGGCATACAACAAACAAGTAATGGAAGTAATGGAAGTAATGGAAGTAAGGAAAGATAGGCACGTTGTGAAAGTAGCCAACAGCAACGGCGTCCACGTCGGCCAGCGGCACGCGCACGGGCACGGCCGCCTTGTCGCGCGCGCCCCCGCCCAGCTGCCCGAACACGCCCGCGCCGCCCGCCCACACCTCGCCGTTCTTCATCAGCACCACGGTGTGGCACGCGCCGCACCCCACTGACAGCACCTGGTGTACTACACTTGTAAGTCTATACTATTAAATCTAATCTTAAACAGAAACTTGAACCTTGAAGCCCTTGCTTCTTTGAAGCTGTCTGACCGTAAAAAAAACCCTTTAAGTAGCTCAAGGCATAGTACTTAATTAACAAACAAATTGCAGAAATTAAAAAGAAGTATTCTTATCAATAAAAGTAAAAGTTACTTGCCTTCCTTCCTTGGAACTTTGTGACCAATTGGGGGGTGTACTGGTCGTCAATACAGCCCAGACATAATTGTCCATGCACACCCCAACTAAAGTACAAAAAAGTAAATGAATTATAAAAAAAATAAGATTAGATCAGTATTATATAGGCCATCGTCATAGGCAGGTCTATGTTTTTTTTACATTATGCTAATTGCCGATGTGTAAAAATTATAATGATATTTAATTTTATTTTTTGTTTATCTGTGCTAGTTGGGAATAAGTGATTGACCCCCAGGTGTAGAGGCGGCCGCCCACGTCCACCGCGGCGGAGTGGTAGTGCCCGGCGGCCACGGCCTGCAGCGGCGCCGTCCAGGCGCGGCGCACGTGCAGCAGCGCGCCGCCCGCGCCCGCGCCGTCGCCCAGCGCGCCCGCCCAGCGCGCGCCCACGCCCAGCTGCCCGAAGGAGTTGTCGCCCGCCGCGTATATCTAGGGGCAATATCTATTTATTCATAACATAAAGCTACCACCGACTCGAAGGCAGTTCTGCTGAGACGAGCCGGACCTTAACAGTTGCTCTTTTTAACTATTTTGTTACAATTTTATTATTTAGTACAGTGGTAGCTAACCTGTACCAAAATCAAATCATATTACTTCCACACATTTTTATCTTTTAAATATTTTTCTGCAAAGTATTTAAATACCTATTGTTTTATAGTGGCTTTAAACTTCTGCAGTGGCAGTAGCAGACGGAACGGTGAAGTTCTAAAACTTTGCATGAAAGACCGTCAGTTTTAAATTAAAGTAAGAAAAATGAAATTAAATGAAATAATTTGTACGGAAGTCCGAAGTAATTTTGGATGTTTGTTATTATAATGAACGTAAAGCTCACCCCGTTCTCAGTGAGCAACAGGGTGTGATGTCTCCCGCACGCCACGTCGAGCGCCATGCCGGTGAGCTCCGTGTTGACGGGCGTAGAGGCCACCAGCACGCGGGCGCCGCCCTCGGCCGCCACCGCCCAGTGGCCGAGGCCGCAGGACACTGCCCTGCGCGGCGCGAATTGCTTCTTCCAGGTCTCGGCTTTCTGCGTGACGTCCGTGTGTACGCCTGCACTCGGCCGCCGGGACTCTGTGGCGCTGGCAACGTGCATGAATGTTGCTATCAGTTGTAGCATCCTTGTTGCCTGTATAAGTTTTGTTTTTATCACACAAGGGCTCCAATCAAATAGTAAGTAATTAATTGATCAGATATTGTAATTGAAATCAGGCATGCAAGAAAGTGACATGTTGCAAAATTCAAGTTGAATTTGAAAGCTTTTCATCAAAATCTTGATGAATGTATGTAACACTGCTTGTGTTAAACGACTTACACCATCAATATTGATGTTAATATAAAAGAAATTAAATGACCACAGTTTCTAGTACTTTATTAAAAAAAATTAAAACACTTTTTTGTAATGAAAATAAAAACCTTACTTACAACTACGAATTCAAATTCTATGACGCGTCATACCACTGTCACAATAATAACACTTACATAAATAGACGTTATTCCTTGTTTTAAATCTCTCATCACAGGTCGCAGTTGATCTTGCAAAGGATTCAACCATAAGCACAAACGCTGAAATAAATATCCCTTTAAATAAATAGCCTAATTTGGATTATAATAAAATTATATGATTCTCAAAGTAATTTCAATATTCTTATTTCCATTTTCGTTTCATCATTACTGAAAAAATGATAATCAATGTTTATCTCTAAGAGTAAATTGTATGTAAATAACCCGTTAAAAACTCTAATTTATTTCTTGCTAAATGATCATTCGAAGGGATGGTTAGCGAAAATTTTGAAAAAAAGTCTCCCTACAGATATCTGTATAGAGACTTAGCATATGCTAAAAACGAAAATACGTTAGAACAAATGTATCAGAATTTCGACGTAGCTCGATAAGAACGTATGGTTTAATTTGCTAGAGGGCTTGAACGATTTCCGAATTCGGGGTTCGAGTATCGATACGTTCAAATTCATATTCTAAATATGTAATAAACTACTAAGTGAACTTATAATTTTACTCAAAATCTACAATTTGTAGCTTCCTATTTTATGAGTTTGTATATAATATTACATTTACCTTTAATATAATAGTATCAAATTTATTGCATTTCTCAGCAATAAAATCAAAAAACCATTGGCCATTTTCTTCCAACAGAATCGGAACTAGAGATGACTGGCTCAAGAGGCATACAATGGCTCCTCGACAAATATTGTTTCTTGATTTTATTGAGTTTAATAATAAACTGGGATGTCCTCTATGGATGCTGAAAACTGGTACCAACTCCCACAAACCTATAGCAGCTGCTATTGAAGTTAGCTCCTGAAGTTCTACAGTGCTAAGTGTAGTGAACTTGACATCCCTAAAAAAATTATAAACTTATAAAACATATCAGAATTCGTACTCCAGTCTCTTGATGTCATAAAATTTTCAATTCGATGATCCAAGGGAAACAAATTATATAGGTAAAAAATGCTGTCTTTTTCAGGTTCACAGTAACCTAACTTTCCCTTAATAAAAGCAAGCAGACAGAAATAACCTAGTGTTAAGACATTCCGTTTTATGTTTTCCGGACGAATTTGGGGTAACACAGCGGAGAAAGTGGAAAGATTTCAATATAATCAATGCACCAAGTAGAGATCGAACCCACATCCCATCTCGTTTACAGTCAGACGCGTAAGCGTCTCGTTGCGCAACAAAGGCCTATGTTAAATATTAATGCGTAAATTTATAAAATAGTTAAATACAGGGTAACAATTTAATAATATCTTATCCTTCTAAAAATGAATTTAGATAAATTACAGTCTGATTAAAACACAATCTCGAATTGACTTAAAATAATGGAAATTTTACAACAATAACAATAACTTACATATCAAAGTCTTCCGCGCTGTTTGTTCCTATTTTCAATAGCAAGGCAAGTAATTTGGATGTGATGGCAGCATTGCCGAGGCTGCCGACATTCCCCACTTGCTTGTACATGGACAACTCGTGGAGTCTACCAAAAACACCCAAACGGGCCACCCACCCGTCTGGCTGACTCTAGATTGTTAAAAATATTATTTTCTTTTTTAAAGTATCACAATTTTAAATTGTTTGTTTAATTTTCTTTAGCATTACGCTTTTTCACGCATAACAGCATAGTCAGAGAGAACTTAATGCCAAGAAACTCTATTCTCCACTTTCCGTCCTAAATCAAATCAAAACATTGCGTGTTGAGTGGCGGTGCACAATGCTGCGTTTTGTCTTAGGTACCAAAGCGGAGAAAGAAAAAAAATTCAATACAATAATTCCTCCGAGAGGGAATCGAACCCACAACCGATCGCGTTTACAGTCAGTCGCTGTCCCACCGCCCCACAATGGCCTCTTTTACTATTTTTTCCTTTTTTTAATTATTACAATAAATTTACAAACGATCACTCCAATAAAGGCCTGTTTCTTTCGATAAATATTTGTTTCATTTATTTTCACTGACATTCAAAACAATTGTAGATAATAATTTTTTCTTAAATAATATTTTCTTATTCTGAATGCGAGTAGCACTTTAAGAAAAATATAAAAAATGTGTAAGTACTGCATTAGCTATATATGTTTAATGTGAACCTGTGACAAGGAGTACAAGTACTGCGCCGGCGCCACCTTCCCCCTGGACAGGAGCATGTCGGCGGCCGCGCGCAGCAGCACTGGCACGGGCGCGCCCAGCGCCGCCGCCGACAGCTCCGCGCCCGCGCCCCCGCGCATGATGAGGCCCACCAGCCACTCGCACGGCTCGCTGCTGTTTGGACACGTACCAACAATGCCCTGCGTTTATCTCACGACTACTAAGTTGTGTACAAAACTATTAAATGCCTCACCCTTTATTAAATAGACGTACCTCAGACTTATTACAATATATTAAATATATAGAAAGTTATGGTATATATTTTGTAAGTTTGTTTTTTTATTATACTTTATTGCACAGTATATTAATAACTAGCACAATTAACATTAGTAGTACAAATAATATTAATAACTAGCATCTCGCACGCAGCTTCGCCTGCATAAACTTCACGACTTAACTATTTTGTTTTTTCGTCCACACGTGAAATTCTTTACTTTTTACAACTTTACTTAAATTTATAATTTATGGATTGGTTGTTACTTTTTTATTTATAAACTGATTAAAATGAAATAAATACTAAATGTTATGGAAAGTTTACCAAAATAACATAGTTACAACTGCATTTAAATCGGTTTAGCCGATTTGAGATTAGCGTGCACAAACGCACAGACAAATAGAAAAGAAAATTAATAATTATTGTCTTGGGTTCTATTATATATTGATAAATGCATTCAATATTTTTAGCGATCAATTACATTTTTATTATATGTATAGATATAGTTACAACAAAAATATACAATTTCAAATATATGAAGTCTAAACAGAAATCTCTTCCAGATGGCCTTAAGGTGTTGTAACTATATATCATACAAATTGTACTATATCATAATACATACAGAATACATAGACCTATAAAACACAATATAATATACACATTTTACAGTTGCACACTTTTTCCTGCGTAGCAGGGCAGATCAGAGAGAACCTAGTGTCGTCAAGACACTCCGTTTTCCACTTTTCGCCCAAAATCCAGAAATTCACATTTTGCGCACTCAGTCTATTTTAATCGCTTTATCTAAATAATTATCAACTGCCAAGACCTTACGATCATAAGATAAATAAACTGAAAAACAGTTTACACGAAGCTTTTTAGCTTTGTATAAACTTAATAAAACTTAAATAAAACTTTAAAACTTACACAGTGTTCAGTACATAAGCACCACATGACGTCACAATAAGACATGGCTCTAATATAAATCGAGGTAGCTGCAGGTCACACATAAAGGTGGGCTCCTTCCACCCTTCCGAACTCGACGGCGGTTCCTTTGCCGACATCAAGTATGCTCTGTGCACATCACCTATTAATTCTGCTTTCCATAGCTCAGAAAAATCACGTTTCGTACCAAGCAGGGTCTCTCCCTGTTAAAAGTATTAATAAATCATTTTAATGTAGATATTAAATAATGTAGTAGAGACCATTGTTGGACAGCGGCTGACTGTAAATGCGATATGTTGTGGGTTCGATCCCCAGTCGGAAGAAATATAAATATAATCGTTATTTAAATTATATTTATTTTTCGCAATTTTTCGAAATCAAGCAGTAAATGGAGAATGGAGTTTTAACACTAGGTTCTCTCTAACTACCATACTCTGAGAGAAAATTTATTAATGACAACCGTTTATTAATGACAAGTTATAAGTCGAGTATATAAATCGAATTTAGCCATATAAAAATATATCATCAAGTACTTAATGATATTAGATTTATATATTTTAACAATATTTTTAACAACAATAACTTTGGTTAAATTAATATATTTTTTATATTTACATTACGAATATCTATTTATTTTTTCATATTTCGAATACTCTAATTTTGTGTAGAACAGAAGGGAAAGGAGCTTTTAAATTTCATGATAAGTTATCTTACTTTGAAGGTAATAAAAGTACCTGAAGTTACATAATATATACCTGAAAAGTTGAAAACTGAGCACTGTGAATTTCCAATTGATTTTTTCTTATAAGATAGATTAATCTTTGCGACCATAAGCCTTGTATGTATAAACTGTCTTTCTTTATTTGAGGTCTCAGAGTCCTTGACGGGGTGTCATCTGCTGGACTTTCCAGCTGAAAAAGGTGTAAATGTTATAATTTAGTAGCTTATTCAAAAATAATACTATTAATATGAAAGAATTACAGATGCCACATTCATCTTTTAAGTAGGTCATTGTTTCGCAGTTGAACATTGTCTGAAAGTAAATGTAACAGTTACGGGTTTGATCCCCACTTGGGGGAAAGATTGTATTTAAATTATTTTCATTCTCTTCTTCTTGTACATTTTTCTAAGTAGTGTCTGATATAACCCCTATTAGTCATTCCAAGGAAGTGTTTCTACTTTCTACCTTTAGAAACAACATGTGATTTAATTAATATCAATACAAATTTAATTTTGTTATATAATTAATTATGTAATAAACTAATAACATTTTTAATAACAATATCTAAATGTAACTTACAATAATAATTCCTTCATTCAATTCGAAAGCCGTCAAGAAATGGCGACCAGTGACATATTGTGCTGTGAGAGCCCAGCTATTGGAGTTTTTCCGAAAGTTTGGCAAATATTCTGTAGGCCTCAGAACGTATTCCACTGTTTGCGGTTTACTTTCATCTAAGAAGATATATACCGATATTTACTTAGTTATGCATATGTATATTATGCAAAAAATTAATAAGTAATAAACTTAATAAAATTATAGAATATAAATATAAATTATAGTTATAATATATTCTTTTTTTGCATTATCTACAAAAACGTTTTTAGAAACATATAAAGATTTGATTGCAACGGGATTCAAACCTGCATCTTTTGGAAACCATTCTAGCGCTCTGACCTCTAAGCCATGGCCAGTTTTACATTAGCTACATCAACATTCTTAAATGTTTATTACAACTTCTTTTCTAAGTTATGTATGAAAAACCTAAACTTATTTTTAGAAGTAAGATATTACCTTTAGATCCTCCTTGTGTAAAAAAAGTGATTTTATCTTTAGAGAGCTGTTTAATATAAGACATAAAACCATCTTTCTTCTCCCTGTCATTCTGTACTCGCATTTGTTGAAGCCAATTATAACCGAAAGATCTGTGTTCTAGTACTAATTTCCATTGTTGATTTGGGCCTTTTGATATCTCAAACAAATAAACAAAAATTTATTGTAATGTTTACAATATAATATCTATGTAATGTACATTACATGCATATTAGGTTGCAATGCAATTGAATGTAGATAACGTTATCTTAGAAACTACTAACAATTGTGTATTTATTGGATTATGTATATCAAATCCACCACACCAACCATAGAGGAGAAACAATTGTAAATCAGTGTATTCACTTAGCTGTATACATTCATACAAAATTATTTATTATAATGCTATTACATATTTTGTATGTAGATAAATATTTACTATATTTAAAAAGGAAACAAATATTTTCCTAAATCAAAGTCATTCTTCAAAAAGTATATACAATGTGATCTTGCACATGAATGTCAGATATTAGGAATATATATTTTCAAAATTTGTATAAACTAAAAAAAAATAGTCTTATCTATCTACATAAACTAATTATATTTTTTATGTGTTTAAGTTCAATTAAAAAGAATTATAATATTATTTAACATGTGTAATAAGAAAAATAAATTACACACCTATTAAAATAAATAAAAACTGCTTAACAACATTACTAAATAATTTAGTAAGCAAAAAACAAAATATTAAGATGCTTACCAGGAGAGCGAGCAGGTCCAAAGAATCATCGAAACATATCTGTAAATCAGCAATTTCTCCAGGAACTTTTGTTTCACCAACAATTATTTGTGATTCCAATGAATAAAAAAATATTGATCCCGACTGCAATGAATGTAATATTATTATTTTCTTTTTTTTAATATTTATATTGTACATTGTACAAAATATTTTCAATAATTACCTTTGAGCCAATAATAACAATATTTTCCGATTCTTTTGTAAGCCACCATACAACTGATATAGGTTGTGGTATCTCAGGTAAAGGCAAAACTGTGACACTTGTTAGTGACCATTTACAGTCAAATGTATTCTGAGGTATAAACCGGGGTAAAAAAGGTACGAGTAAAATTTTTTGATCACTGACAATTAACACCCAAGTGCCACTTGGTTCAAAACACATACAATAAACTGGATTATCCAAAAAGTCCCAATCAAATACATTGTCAAACCTTTCCGCTTGGGAATTAATATATAAAAACACTAATTCTTTGTTGCTTGATAAAGCCAAAAATTTCTTTAAGCCGACCTCATAAAAACTGTGAGTAGCAATATCAAATTGAACTAAAACATCTAATTTAAACAAACCAGAAAAATCTAAATTTTCACTTTGTTGTGACATAATTTATTTCTAATATAGATTTCTTTTGATATAAATTTTAGTTAATATTTGGAATATTAATATATATCAGTTATCTTTAAATAAAATCATATTCTATTTTACGGTAATTGACAGAATTGTGCTTTGCGCATCTGCAATATGCAGTTTTCAACAGCTGACTGATGTCATCTGCGGTGCTGCCATCGGCTATAACGAAATATAACACAAAACAGTTCAAAAGTTTTTACGATAAAAGGAACGTTACACTATTTCACATGAACAATCGTAAAATATTTGGGCTGCAATTACTCTTGAAAATATTTTGGCTGCCATTACTCTTGAAAATATTTTAGCTGCAATTACACTTGAAAATATATATAACACTTATATATAAGTAAAATGTCAAGATCAAAAGTATCATCAAAATAACATATTACAAAAGTAACATTCTAGCAAAACAGGTCATCTGCCAAGTATGAATCTGTATTCTTTATTTATGGCTTTTAAAATTTTAATTGTCAGACAAAACATTATTTTAAATATAATGTAAGTTTTTTTATCTCATATATAGAATTACAACTATATAGATAAATCAGCGGTGGCCATCGGACGGATACCTTAATACCTCCGTGAATGAATACCTCAATGAATCCGTGACCATGAGTGATAGATTTATCACTCATGGTCACGATTTCATGATCATGCATGTTAAATTAACTTTTTTAAAAGATCAGTTTCTCGGAAAACCTGGAAGATACAGCTCAAACTGCAATATATATTTTGTAATATACCATGATATTACCTGTTGCCATTGTATATAAAAAACTGTCCAGCCTATTTTTTTTAACTAAGAACAAATTTGTTATCTGTAAAAAAGTTTATTATTTATGGCTATTATCATTATTTGTATTCTATGACTTTGATTGACTACTCGGCAGTCAATATTATTTAAATTTAAATTATAATAAAAAATGTTTATATTTAATTACCAAATGTGTATACATTTGTTCAAAAAATCTTTATAAACCCTTGAACTATTTAAGAATATTTATTTTTAAATAACATTACCTTAGTTAGAAACCATTGCAATGTGATAAATATAAATGTTATGTAAGATTAGTAAAATATTTTTTAACTTTTTTTATTTAAAAGGTTATCATAGCAATTTTATTTTATTTTTCCTAATATTTTTTAAATTATTATACTTACACTTTTTCCTAGTACAATATAAACGTAATTTAAAATTTCCGTAAAGATTGAAATATTTTCAGATAGTATAAATAGATATATAAAAAAATATAATGAAGTCCTCTTTTCACCGGGGAGTGCATTTCCTCTTCAAAAGAAATTTATTATTGACAAACAGTATTACATCTGGAGGATTTATGGCAATGGGTGATTTGATTCAACAAGAAGTTGAAGTACATGCTAAAATATTACCTTCCAGATATGATTGGGCTAGAGCAGGTATAGAAAAAAATCATTATCAGCTTTTTAATTGTGTGTAAAATTAATTTTAAATCAATATTTTCATGCTTTATTATTAAAATTGCAGCTAGAATGTTTATTGTTGGTACATTGATGGGTCCTTTACATCACTATTATTATATTTATTTGGACAAATTATTACCTCAAGTAAATGTAAAAACAGTAATAAAAAAGATTATGGGTGATCAATTTTTTGCATCACCTGCAACAATTGTTTGTTTTTTCTATGGGATGGGGGCACTGGAAAATAAATCTATCGAACAAAGCACAAAAGAATTAAAAGAAAAATTCAAATATGTTTATTTGGTATGTATGATTTGGCTAAGTATATAAATGAATTACATACATATGATATAAATATAAGTGATAACAAAGATTAAGCATATTTTATATTGTTTTAGGGTGATTGTATATTTTGGCCTCCTGTTCAATTTGTAAATTTCTATTATTTACCAACACATTATAGGGTATTTTATATAAATTTGGCAACTATGGTTTTTGATGTGTTTCTTTCTTATATGAAACATAATGATCAACACAAGAAATCTCTATAGTTCTAATGTCATTCCTTTTTTCTGTAATAAATTAAAATGTTTGTGACAGAGATATATAATTTATTTATATTTATTTAAATTCTTTTATTTTAATTTTTTATAGAGTACATAATATAGGATTTCATTTCCTAAATAATTGACACTAAACATAATTGTTAAAATTCATTGAACATATCCTACTATTTGTGCAGAAGACTTAATTTATAATAAAGGGACAATATATGTGTATCTAACTTAAAAAATTATCCCAATAACATTTAAACATTTAGTGTCTATTACAAAAAAATACTATAACACAAATTATTCAAAGGTTTTTTTTGTAATCATGTATAAAAAATATATAATTTAATCACATTAAAATACCTATACTCCAAAAGACTATAGACCATAAAGTGGGTTGAGTTTAACCATACTGATTATTAAAAACTTTCATCACATATTTGTCCTTAACCAAATAATGAAACTGGTATATATCTTCACTGGTAGGAAGAGTATCGCCATAACAATATTTTGACTGGTCAAAATAAGTAAGATAAAATGTAAAGATATAAAAACGAAGATAGATTGAAGTAATATAAAAATAAGATGTATCACTAAATTCAGCAGAATGAAGGAGGAATCGTGGAGAACAGTGTCTGACACTTATATGCCTCTGCCGACCCGAGATATACGGGAAATACATTTTAATACATTTTATAAAGATCATATGTCCAGTCAGCCAAATAAAGCCTGAGTTAAGGATTTTAATATATGTTTGCCTTGATGATCGTTAAGGAAATAAATCAGAGACACGCGTAATAAATTAAAATTTAATTGCAGAAATTAACTGCATTTACTTTTATTATTAATAGAATTATTTACAATCATAATCATCTTATCACTTGACGTAATTCTAGTGCAGAGGGACAGCCTCTGATTGTCCACGCGATTAGTTGTGGGTTCGATGATTCGATCCACACTCGGTGGAATAATTGTTTGAAAATTGTTTGAATATATTTTGTTTTTGCTGTGCTAAGGCAAAGCGTTACCTTGAGTTGACACGCAATATCTTGAAATCGTCTTGAAATTGGAAAACGGTATGTGTTAGCACTAAGGCTTGAAATACTGGTATTTCGGAATACAGGTAACAATGACCCTGAAGCGATACCTGTATTTATTGATAACGGTATCTATTTTACCGGTATGCTTTATTTTTGCCGGTGGGAGAGCGGTAAAATAAAGGTTACTTTACAGGTACTTTCTACTTAAATACGAGTATATATGCTCTAAAAATAAATATACCAAGTTCTTACAATATTGGTGATGAGACTTTTATTGGGCTTATAATCTGTAATACAGACTATAAAGCCAAGCTAACAAGATTGTTTACAGTATTTAATTATTACAGATATACAAGATATATAAAAATAGCGTGAAGTGTTACTTTCAACCATTATAAATATATTTAAACTTAAATTTATTATTTTTATACTACCTGATTGTCTTTTATTTATGTATATCAGATAGATCTTTATACTAAGTACTTAATTTAATGAAATATCTTATAGTTACTGCAAGTAGAAAATTATAACACTGCTATTATATTATACAAATTAAAAATTGAATACTAACGGAACTTTACGAAGACGTTACAGCTATCTCATCGTCCACAAAAAATATAGGAAAATATGAAAAGCGGAGAATGGAAAGGACATAAGGTTCTCTCTATCATCCCTGCTTCAATCGACCATCCAGGATCAGGCCCAGATCTCCACCTTCAGCTAAATTCTCACCTGAAAAACACCTGAGCCCGCATCTCCACCTTCTGTCCTTAGTTGCGCAAATGGTTTGGATAAGGAGGCCCTCAGACCCAGTACTCTAATACGGTCGACGACAGGGCTGGTGCTGATTTCGGCCAAGCGTGCCTCATAGTAATTAGTTGCCCGGGATGTGACAAGAGTGGGTGAGGGAAGCCTCCTCCAACCTCGTCAACCTCGTATTCCGCCCTAATCGGCCAGAGGGCGGTCAGCCTAGCAAAACTGACCGCCTACTCACCTGGGCTGAGTAGGCTCGCGCAGGATTCTCCCGCGCGCTGCTCCGAGCAGCTTGTCGAGAATGACCCACCACCCTTGACTCCGCGAAGGGCCTAGCAAGCTCCCGCCGCCGAGGTTCACGGAAGATTGTAGTCCCTGGGTAATGCCGCGTGCCGCAGGCGGTAGCGCGTCTGCCACTGAAGCTGATGGACTCGGGTTCAAGCTCAAGTCGGCACTTGCTTTTCTTTTTTCTTTAATTTTTTATGACTATTAATAATAGTATTTTTTTATAGTAAATACATTTTAGTCTTCCAAATAATATAAAGATATAAAAATTTCTAAAGCAAATTAGGAGCAATATAATATTTATTTACATACAATATCATTATTTTACAACAACCACAATGATAGTTATCGTAATAATTCTGTAGACCCTTATAAGATAAATAAATTTATATATATATATATATATAATTAATTATATAAAATTCAAGAAAAAAAAGAAAACAAGTCCCGACGTGGATTCAAACTAGAGCCCGTCGACTTTAGGGGTGGATGCGCTTTTGCCTGCGACACACGGCATTACAAAAGAAGGGGTATATTTTATACATAGGATAGACCTTTAAAGCTATAAAGCTACCACCGGCTCGGGAGGCAGTTCTGCTGAGATGAGTCGGCGAAACTCAACAGATGCTCTTTCCAAATATAAAAGTAGCAATTTAGTTATTTAATACCATATTAACCTGCACCAAACTCAAATAATATTACTTTCACACATTTTTTATCTTTTAAATATTCTTATACAAGTAATAGGTTTTATTTTTTTATATTTTTTAAACTAGCTTTAAATTTCTGGAGTGGCAAATCTAACATAGGTTGTGAAATTATATTATGATATTCTAAGTATACATTACTACTACAAAAAAGTTAAGCAAATCGCCGACCCCAAGGCCATGCCGTCTCCTAATGAGATGTTTACCAAGAAAATTCAACATCCAATATTACAATTATTGCAATAACCTAAAATTAAAAATGAATAATAGTTATTATTAGAATCTAAACAAGTCTAACAAATAATCATAACAAAGGTAAAAAGGTATTCACTGTATGTCTATCTATAAATATATCAAAAATCAAAGAATAAATAATGGACTTTAATGCCTAATAGGTTAGCGTGAGAAAATGACTGTGACCGTTTTAATATTATTTGTTAATAATATGCAATATAGTGCATATATTGCATTATTCTATTTTTTATAATTACTTAATTAGAATCATTAAAATAATGACTTTACTTTAGTAACTCTTTAAATAAAATAAAAAACATTAAACAGTCTAAAAATATACAAATATTTACGTGGTTTCAATATTAATATTTTTAAATATAAAAGAATAATGTTTAGTCGGTCCGCGGATGCACGGCTTGGCAAATAGGGCGGCGCGCGGGATCTGAATCACGAAGCGGAGCGGCAATGTAGCAGTACCTTTACTCGATACATATTTTTTTAGGTAGGTTATCCGCATGGTACCTTTATTGTTTTTCGGTAGCGGTCCTTAGTATCGGTATGCATAATACCTGTAAACACCGGTTCGATTTCTTTAAATTTGGTACCAAAAGACTTGGTCCTGTGGTCGAAGACGATCTTCACGTGCGTTTTTCTGCAAACTTGAATGACACTTGATAATTTTACAATTGTCATTTTGATTTTCCACGCAGATGCTTTCGTGACATTTGCAAGACCATGTTGAATCGATAGAAAATTATAGTCTACAATTACAATGTTCTTTGGGATGTTTCTACCATTCATCAAAACACTCCATTTTTAAAACTGACAATATTCTGAAAACACAGACATGTCAAAATTGCGTATGATATAATTTGTAGCCCGGGTGCAAGAGTTATTAGCTAACTAGTACAACTAAGTAGCAACTAACAAGTACTTTTTAGTCCAATGAATTCAGAAAACCGTCAAAACGAGCATCTTTTTAAAACTCGATGCATTTAAGTGCGGAGAAAGTATATACCATTTTTTATTAGAATTAAAAAAAGTACAGGTCTTTTAACTTATGAGGATCCATCACTACACTTTTCAAAAAACTTACTAACGACTATACAACTTCGGTAAAAGTGTAATTAATAAATAACAAGTAATTTTTAACCCTTTTTTTACACTACCCTGATATTCTCTCTCTGATCGTCTTATCAATATTTGACCTAAAAACAAAAATTGGGTATGTGGCTAAGGGCTGATGTAATAAATTCCAGATAATTCTACGATGATTTTCGTCTAGCTAGCTTCTAATGAAGTTCACACAGTGCTGGGCTTCGAAGGTCTAAAATGTATTTCTAATACACTATTTTTGAAAATATTGACTTTCTGCACTTTTTCTGAATATGTACGCGAAAATTTCATATTCGATCGCGTTCGCTTAGTTATCGTAAAAAAGATCCAAAATTCCAACGCTCAATGCACATTGATGGTAAATGAAAATGTCAAGGGCCAGTCCTAAACGAAGTTGCACACATCCACTAGTTTATAATAACATTTAAATAAAAAATATCTACATTAAGAAAGGGACATAACATGTATAAAAGTTGTGTATGTATAATAGTTATGCATATACATAGTAAAATAAAAAAAATATAAAACATTAAATTATTAAACAAATTGAAATTATTCAAAATAAAACAAATATCAATTGAAAGTTTTCTTATTGAATTTATTCTCAAGTAAAATAAAACAGATTTTTCAAGCTACTTTTAAATTGATATAAATAATTTCTCTTTTAAAAATATAATTAATAATTAGTAACTTTCTTTATCTAAGGTACATTAGCCCCAACACATAGTCCAGTCATCTTTTCTTGTTTGTAATTTAACTATAATTCTGTATAAAGCTAGTGCAGGACCCAGGGGGAGCCCCAAACCTCTTACAATGTCTGCTCTTCGTGCCATACTCAAAGCTTGTCCATCAAATTCCTATAAAAAATTATAAAATGTACCAAAAAGTAAGTTGTATTGATTGATAACTAATAATATTTGCTTTGTAAACTAAGCAGGAATGGCTATGTTCTGACTATATTATCACTCGAGGGAATGAATACATTTAAATTAATTTTATTTCTCCGCCAGTTACAAGACACAATGTTTGGATTCTTTTTGCATACCCTACCAAGTGGAATATAAAGCTTATAAAATACATGAGACTAAATCATTTATTTAAGAAAAAAATAAATTGTACAAACCTGCTCTCGTAATATAGGAGCAGACTCAGGCAAATGCTCACTAAAATAGTCATATACATCATCTACATTCCAAATACTAATATCAGGTATATTTGGGTCTATAGGCACATCTGATAATTTTGTTGCAGCCCTATCTAATTCATGTGGTTTTAGGAATGGGTCAGTTAATGAGCCTTTTGTGCTATAATCCATTGTATTTGGTATGATCGCTGGAGATCCTACTACTGTAGGTCGAGATTCTAAACAATTGTTGCATTCCCATTGATCCCATGCTTTGAGCCGTTCTGGTATTCGTGGTGAATGACACAAGGCATGATATGCATCAGAGCATATACTGCATACAGTCAATATACCCTGTAATAAAATGATGTATACATGTATTTTGTAAATTAAGCAGTATTTGTAGACACTTACATACATAAATTAAATGATAAGCATGTGTCTTCTGCAATAATATACCAAAATAAGTTTAAACATATAAAAAATTTTATCTATCCCTTACCGCATCATTAGTTTCACAACAAATAACACAAGTTTTACAATGTGGACACTGCCACGTGTTATCAGGCCTTGGCTTCAAAATTCCAGAACCTGATTGAAGGCAGCTTAAATGAGCTTTATTATTGCAATCCCGACATTCTACTAATCTATCATTAGATCCTCTAGGTTTTTGTACTAAACAAACAGAGCATACACCAGAAGTTTCATGAGGTACTGGCTCCTCCTGATCCATGTCATCACCACTTCCATCAAATGATTGTTGGCTTTCAGATAGAGGAATGTCCTCTTTATCTTTTCCATTTAGCTCATTTTGTTCATTTAACATCCTTTTCCTAATTGTACTTTTGTTTAAAGAACCAATGGGTCTCCCTCGTTTACGCTTACTTGGAACATTATTATCAGAAGGATCAAACACTTTCTTAGCCATTTTACGTCTTTCCCCAACTCGAACTCCAGTATTTTGAGTGTTACTATTTGCACTGGTACAAGATGTACCACCACCTCTGGACTTTTTTGGCCTTCCTCTTGTACGCTGTGGCGAGGATCTACATGATGAATTTGCTGATGATGTCATCTGCAGATGTGTTTCTAATTTTAAAATACTTTTTGACATTTATTACAATAAAAGAAATAAATAATTTTGATTATTAAATATTTTGTTTTTTAGTAAAACCTTTTTATAATTTTAGTAATATTTTTTATATGTATAAAAAATATTAGATGTTTACTTTATTAAAAAAAAAACAAACCTTTGTATTGGAATCTGTATATTCAAACTTAAAACTATCTGAGCTATCTCCATCATGGTCGGCAGGACCAAGAGCCAAAGCACCATTGGGTAATTTTACTAAACTTCCCGAAAGAAGTTCCTTGTTAATAATTGTTTCCAATTGCTTTTTATTATACTTTGATTCTTGTGAGGCAGCAACTTTCACAAGTTCATCAAAAGCTATGCCATTTTCTAAGTAACTTTGATCTTGATATATTAAAGTAGCAATAGCTGATGTAATTATTCGACGCTCACTTGTTGCAATTGAAGCACTCATTTCTGAAAATATTATGTTTAATTATATTTTTAACAAAAAATAATTAACAATCCACTTCTTTAAAAATAAACATATTACTTACTGTGATTTTGTGATGACTTTTTCCGCCACTTAGCTGCGTTTCTGTAGCTTACATTATCTTTATAATCGACTTTATATATACTCTTTTCTTTAAGACACCGTTTAAGATCTGCCTTTGTATCTTTCGGTGGTACTTTATAGCATTTCAGCATAAACTTGCAAATTCTGTTTATATCTGGTCTAGATTTTCGAGAACGTAAATGATCAATTGCTGCCAAAATTTGATTTTTATACTTTATCTCTGACATTTCTGAAAGGAAAATAAGTTTGTATTTTACTAATTATTAATTTATGTACGCGAAGCAGGATAACTTTAATGAAAATATTTAATACCTGAGCAAATACATGCCGACAAATTTAAATATTTTGTCGAAATAGTTATTCAATTATCAGTAGCATAAATAAAATAAATAACAAAAAATAAAACCTTAAAATAAAAGTTGTAAGCAAGTAAAGTACTGAAGTACAGTAACTCGCACTCGACGAGTATACAAACGTATAAACTGCACACTACTACTTGCAAATACGCTATAGTCTATACTATACTATAGTATTATATCGTGACCGTCCGACTATCTATATTGTGCCTCATTAATATTATATAGCCATTATTTTCTCGATGAAGATACATATTTAAGATATTAATTATATTATCATATTTTCTTTAATAACAATTTGCAATAAGCAAATGTTTTAGTAATTAGCGATAGTATTGTCTGTTCCATGAAGCATTTAAGACTTGACGTCATAGTGACATAACTTTTATTTTGACAGTTCTTACAAAGGGTTGGAGGTTAGAGTTTTGTTTTGATAGAATTCAATTGAAGTGTATTAAATTAAAAGAGTAAAGTAGTCGAAATATGTACGATTTTACTTTTTATGTTTTGTAACTATCAAGCATTTGGTCAATTATATATGTAATATTTTTACGGAATCATGTCATTATTGTGCCTATTTACATCAGGTTTCAAAATAAATAATACGTTTATAATAAGAACCCTTTTTTATTCATCACAACCTCAATATGACGCTGCAAAAGTTTTGGGTAAAGTTGTGAATGTTGCAATTATTGGTGCACCAAATGCCGGGAAAAGCACTTTAATCAACAAAATTTTAGAACGAAAGGTTAGTACATTTAATGTTGAAATAGTACTTAGAAAATATAACATTACGTATTATTTTTAATATGGATTCCATTTATTATGTTCCTTTTTGTATTAAATTATTTTAAATTGAATATGTGATTTTTATTATTTTTACAGATTTGTGCAGCCTCTAATAAGGTTCATACAACTACAAAATTGACAAGAGCAATTGCGTATGAAAAAAATACACAGATTATATTTCTAGATACCCCAGGTATAGTCACAGCGAAGGAACAGAAAAGGTAATTATAATTTATATATATTATAATTTATTTTAAAATGTATATCATAGTAAAAATAATATTTATTATCTTCAGTTACTATAAATTTGATGCTTACAAAATTTCAGATACAAACTGCCAGAATCAATGCTTGCAGCATGCCAGAAGAGTTTAAGATGTGCAGATGTGATAGGTGTAGTTCATGATATATCAAACAAATGGACAAAACAATCTCTTCATAATGATGTAATTAATATGTTAGAAATGGTTAAAGATATTCCCAGTTTTTTAATAATCAATAAGGTAAATTTAATTTCAATATTTTATATATTCTTTTTATAAATATATATTATTAAAAGTATAATATATATAAGACAATAACACTCTTAATAATAATGATAATAATGACACTTCAAACTTCTATGGCCCTACATATATATATATCTAGGCAGTTGTAGATTGATATGCGTCAGGATAATTCTCAGATGTAGGAAACGGTGGGCAAGGAGAATATGATTAGGCAGCATGTTATATACTCATTTCTCACGATATGAGTGACACTTATAATGATGGGCATGGGACCCATTGAGCTTGCCGGGAGTGGAACTCTGAGGCAGTTCCTGTGACTTGCAACTAGTAGGTTTAAGAGATCTATTTAGAATGCATAAGCATACTGCCGGAGCACCTCTCTCTATCTAACTATCACTGAATAATGTGACACATTGACAAGGTGTCCTGCCTAGTTGCGATCACTACGTTCACTCAGCATCTGTTAGCTACACTAACAGCAACTGTTAACCCACCTCTCATTGGTCCTACCAACGACTAGACTAACAAGTACCACACATGACCATACATAGTTCACTGAAATTATAATAGTTGGCGCTAAACTATGTGCCTACATTTATATATAGATATATAGCTACTATATATTATGACACTTCTTCCCAAGGCAGTCACTTTCTGCCCCAAAAACTTCTTTTGACCGAAATATCGAAATATCGAGCAGAGGACCTTAATACTGCACTTAGTCTTATTCACCAGAGTGAAAATAGAGAGAACATGATTTAATTATGATTATTCTTTTGAGTGTGAATTGACAAATTATGACTACATCCAGGCACTCTCCCACTGCACCACAATAGGCTGATATCATAATATTTATATATTTTTCTAAACAATTTCAGGTAGATATGTTAAAATCTAAAAAGCAGTTACTGGATGTAATTAAAAATCTTACTAATGGTGTAATGGCTGGAAGACGAATCCCTAGTCCTAAACATGTCAAAACAACAGAAGAAAATGGTTTTAGTCACTTTTCTGACGTCTTCATAGTATCAGCACTAAATGGTGATGGTGTTACAGATATAAAGGTATTATATATACAATATTATATTTATATATATGTATATGTTAATAATGTATAATTTTAATTTATTTAAGTTTTATAAGTAACAATTGATATATGTGTATTATTCAAGCAACTAAACTAAATGCTTTAATATTCAAATATAAAAGTTTGAACATAGTGGGACTTAAACATTCTGACTCTTGGAAATTGTCCAAGTGCTCTGGCTGTTAAGCCATATATTCTGCATGCGGTTCAATAAAAAAAAAAAGGTTAAATTTTTGTGCACAATTTAAAATATTCTGCACATCCTAAGCGTGTGAATAACTTTTTAAATATGTTAAAATAAACAAAATGATAATGATAAACAGCATTTTTCATTTAAATTAATCTTATATTGTATAATATTTTCAAAATATAATAAAAGCTTCAAAATATATTTTTTTACTTCACAGGAATATCTCATTAACAATGCTAAGATGCGCAACTTACATTACAATCCATCAGACTGGTGTGATCAGTCACCTGAGGTGTTAATAGAAGAAGCAGTAAGAGCAAAATTCATGGATTTCCTCCAGCAAGAAATCCCTTATAATTTAACTGTTAAGCTAGAATATTATGATGATACTGAATTAAAGAAAATAGTTTGTTCTGTATCTGTAGAATGTCCATCAGAAAGATTACTCAGGTTAATTAGTGGATCTGGTGGTGGGAGGTTACAACAGATTAAGTCACATGTTAGAAATGACCTTATGGATATGTTCAAAAAAACTGTAATAATTGATATTAAATTGAAAGTAAAAGATAAGTCCACAGCTGAATAAATGTAGTTAAAGATGTATATTGATTTGTATAAGTATTTTGTTGTAATAAAACTGTAATAAGAAAATATGGAAAATATTATCTCACTGCTTATTATTGTGATAAATTATAATTGTTTTTTGAAAAGACAAATATAAATGTGAGAATTAAAACTAGATGCAAAATAAACTTATACTGGGTGGATATCTATTTATTTTTCTATCTTTATATTTGTATATTTGTTCCTCTTCATTCTTACTATAACAACCTCACTTGCCATTCTGTGTATGCCAATGAGGAGACATCGCCATTCTGTTTATGCCAATGCAGATTCGATCAGCTAAGCTTACTGCAAATTTTACGAAGAGCACGCATCCTCTACAGTATTCATCTTTCTTTCATTCTTCTGAAACGCCCACGTTCCGCTGTCGTATGTCGTTGCAGCAAATACGCCTTTCTACATCCATATCGTATTTGCCATCTCTATTAAGCATATTTTCCAGATATACCTACTACTTTATTCACCTGTTCTAATATCTTTCATTTATTCCGATCATTTATTTCGATCTTGCATTCTGTTCTTTATAATATAACCAGTGCAAAACGAAAAAAAAAACAGAAAATAATTATTAAATGTTAAATGTTTTTAACTCGGTTAAGAAACTTCTATGAGATAAGCGTGCACAAACGCCGCTAACAAACAGAAAAAAAAAAAGTATGATATAATTACTTTGGGTTATATTAATTGCTCTCATGATCTTTCCATGTACATCATCATTGCATTTTATTGCAGCATGGCTCATGATATTTTATTAAATGTCGAAAAGAACCCCGTTGAACAGTTGACGATGAGCGGCAGTAGTGTTCGTTATTTGGCCCGGGCGCCTGTGTGTGTCCAGTTGTTTAGTTGTCCCAATTAGAGAGAGGATCTCTGGTAGTGAATGTGAGTGTTGATGCATTCTAAAGGAATCCCTTAAACCTACACTTGGGTACCAGGCACTGCCTCAGAGTTCCTCTCCCTGAAATCCTCATTTCTGAAGACAAAGCCACGAACAAACAAAGACACGAGTTGGCAAAATATATCGTTGAAGTTGCAGCTAGCAGTTTATTATGTCGACAACGGGTTAGGTTATATGTAATGTGATATTGCAAGATTCCATGAATCCTTATAAATAAAAATTGAGGAGAGAAATTTATGTTATTAAATTGACTTGACTCTGTTTAATTTAATATAATTATGAAATAAGATTTTACGGTCTGGAAATCCTGCTTGTACTTGAAGATTCAGCAATTCGCGCGTAAATATTTGATATTGACATATACATAAGTATATACTATCTTATTTTAAAAGTTTGGTTTCTTAGTAGCACAGATGGCGCAGTTTGACCTCGGCGAGGAACATCAAGAACAGCTCAGTGGAATAGATTTGTCATGAAAAACTAAAAGACATTAGCAAAAGTACACATTTTATAATATAATATTTAATTATAAATTATTAGTTTTTGTTCTAAAAGTAATTAATATAAATTGATTTTCTAACAATATTATTCTTAATGTAAAAACAATTAATTTTATTTATATATACTTTATAAGTAATCAAATTAGCAGAGAGGTGGACTTTTCACGAACATATCTTTACGATTCAAAATTCTTCCCACGAAGACCAACTACATGTACGTAGTGGTGCAACAAAGCCCTGGGATGAGGGATAGTTCGAGACAATCAAGGAAAGTCACCGGTTTTCGTATGAACGTGCCCTTGCTGGAGCTGTGTACATTGACTCTACGCTTTTTATGAATATTGGTGGGTAGTATTTATTTTAATATGTCAGAGGATAGTCCCTTGTATACTTTTTTTTATTTTGTATGGATAGTAGTACTTAGATTTTATTGATCATTATAATATGTAGAATAGAATAGAATGGAACAGAACGGACCGTAAATTAACCAATAGTGGCCAATAATATGTAAGTATAGTGGCAAATAATATGTAACTTGCTATGCCGCGAACCGCCCCTTTTCCATTTACTATATAATTATTCCAATCATGCACTGAAAAATAAATCTTACGTACTATTGATAAACTTGATTGAAACTGTAGCGTTGGTGTGGACAGCAAATGTGCAACAAATTGGCAAAATTTATAAACAATTTAATATTAATAATAAACAATTAATATAAACAATTTAATATTAATAATAATTATAATAAATTAGAAAATATACCATCACAGGTATATTTTCTAATTTATTGAAAATAGCTAAATTCACACATAAATTCATAAACCAGGTTCCAATATAGACCCAGGTAATTATAGACTGATTTCGGTACTACCACTCATATCAAAAATTTTAGAGTTTTTTTTACGTAATAGATTATAAAATTACCTACATTCAATAAAATACATACAATTAACATTATTTTCGGCCGCCAGTACGGTTTTGGACTCAGAAGTAATTACTACCACGGCAACAATCGACCTAGTCAATTCAAATAAAACATTGACCAAAAGGACATAGCCTTAGATGTTTTTATTGATCTCAAAAAAGCTTTTGACACGGTTAGTCATTGGTAACTTCTTAAGAAATTAGAATGCATATGTGTCACTGGCAATGCATTAAAAATATTTGGGTCATATCTTACGGGTAGAACACAGATAGTTAAGTCTGGAAAAATAGCATAGTCCCTGAGCAGGGCTCAATTTTGGCCCCCTCTCCAGTTTATTATATATATATATTATCTTGTACACTGATGATGCCTGTCCAATTCGGCCTCAGTGACTTATATATTGGATTCCAATAAAACTTATTGACGATAAACATCTCAAAAACATATCTATGTCATATTTAAATCAAAAAATAAGTCACTATCTCCATTTTTCCCACTTAGAACTTACTTATTGACGGTCTATCCCTACAAGAAAAAACCAACGAAAACTACCAAAGCCTATTCATTTATAGTCAACTAAATTGGAGTACCCATTTGGAACATTTAAAAACTAAATTATTATCAACACAGAAACTTTAGTAATGTTAAATAAATATGCCACTGTAAGCACTGAATAAGCCACTGGGTATGCATTTAGAAAAATGCATACCCAGCTTAAGATTCATCATTCAGACGAGATTATATCTTCACCATCGATGAGTAGAAGAGAATTAGATTTAAGAAAGCAAAAACGTTATTTTAATTACGAGAGACCGAAAGGATTATAAAGGATCGAATAGAGAAAGTAAACCTATGGAAGTTACGGCGATGTATAATAAATAGGAAGTCATCCAAACTGACGATGCTGATCAGAAATATGATCAAATTTACGTAGACCAAAGATAAATCTAAGACATAGGTTTTGTAACCCCTTTGGTTTGTTTAATTGGATAAGTCTGGGTAACACGAGTCAGCATAATCTAAAATCGGTAGCGGTAGTAAATGAGCCAGAGTAGTTTTGGTTTCAGTAAAATGGAAATACTGACAATGTTATCTATAGTAGGAAATAGTTTTGGGCTTACCTCAGCTATGTGCATATCAAAATACCTATTCTATTTAAATTCATACTTTAAGCTCGAATTAAAAATGTCATGACCATAAAATATTAAATTAAGAAATTTCCAGTTATAAATGTATTTATAACCGCTATAAATTATACGGCAACAAGGATAAAAATATAAAAGAAGACAATAATATGTTCCCAACAACTCCGGGCTTCGGATATGTTAAAATGGTTCGAAAGTAAAGCTTTTAAGCTCTCCAGTAACAATTACTCGTGTACTTCTAAAAATTCGCGCTGTTTTCGAGGATGCGGTTTCGTTGGGCAGAAGTTTCAATGGCATTATTATGTAGATGGATTTCTATTTGTTCTTACCGAATTATAATCCTCGGAAATTTTAATTCTAATTGTTTTCCATAAGTTATGTGAAATATATTTTATTCACAAATATTATTTTAACAAAGAATATATGCTTTATCTCATTCTATGACCTTCTATGTTTTTGTTATATAGGCTCTTAGGTTATCGTAGCGCTGTGATTTTGTTTCTATGGTAAGACAAAGTGTGGGTTAAAAATAAAACCTTTTGGAACCTTTTCATTATTTATGTACCAATCATTACTACAAGTATAAAATCGTTTCTCAACTTTTATTATGTAAAGTTTGTCAGTAGGTTAATCTGTTTATGTTCTATTATTACAATAATATTTTTGGCATTTCAACCCACATTAAGTGTTGAATTTCCATACAATATTTTTGTTTTAGTTTGAAAGTTTATGTAGACAATGAAAATTTTATACTTAATTTCTTACACTTTTTTTTTAATTTTATTCAAATTTGTACGCACTGTATAACGCACATTGTACCTACTGTTGTTGTCTTAATAATTTTATCTAAACACTGCCACTGCCACAGTGCAATCGTGGAAGTATTTTGTTCGTTATTTATAAATGACTTTTTTTCCTCTTTCCTAACTAAGCTAAGAACTGTGAATATACTCTATAAATACTGTATAAAATATTGTAATTGCCTTATTATATATAACACTAATCATTACACCTACTTTACCTAAATACATATTTTATTATAAGTTAAAACAGAGACTGTTTCTAACATTAATTAGGCGTAATTATCATCTAATCTCATATTATTGTCATGTGTCGTTATTGTGTGTTAGAATTTAATTCTTTAAGATTGATACCAAAAATATATTCAATGCGATTAGCAAAGTAACGTTTCTTAAATTTTAAGTTTTACGCGTATTTAACTTTTGCTCTTTGTACAAAGCATAAATGTTGTAAAGTTTAAGAGTACTCTATAAAATTATATTTGGCTAAATCTAGCTGTTTAGCGGCGCTACGAAGGTGTTCTTTAATGCTTGGCTAAGTACATTGAAAGTTGGCACAGGCACATGTGCACAAATTGGCATGGCTTTGCTACAATATTAAGAAAAAATAACAAGTTTATTATTTCACACATATTTTTTACAATATTTACGAAATATAATATATTTAAAAGAATAAAAGTAATAATTAATCAAAAATATCACGCCTTGATCACCTATAGCTTACTACTTGACGCTTCGATTTTACGTTAGAGTCCAAACCATTTCATTTTTATATTTGGATTCATACATTTTATTACGGACATTTGAATGATATTGGCGAAGTTTTCAGTTTGAAAATACTACCTTTTTCTCATTGCTTGCAAAAACTTTTTTGTGACAACCGTAAAAACTGAAATAGAAGCAAGTTTACTCTCGACTTATTTTTGCAAGTTTCAAATATAAATCATTAAAATGAAGCCCGTAAAATTGTCTCTTAATTATCTTTGGAATTCTATGATTTTTTTTTGTAGTAATTACCAAGGGTTTAAATTGTTTTAAGAACTGGAACACCTAATGTAGAACCGCAAAAGTTTAGGCAAAAAGCAGAATTGATTCACTGAGATGACCAATATCTGTAAATATATAATAATGGAATGCATTTTTTGCTGACATACAAAAATCGAAATCGAAAAATCTAAAATTTCTGTTGTAGATCTAAAAGATAATATAAGAAGGTAGTATTGTCGTTCGTGATATTATTTTGGCCCTAATTTTCAACAACAGCTCAGAAACGTAAATAGTATAAGGAAATAGAGCATAGAGCAAGTGAAATGGCGATGAGCACGTAGTAATAAAATAAAGTTAATTATTAAAAGTACCTTCCTACTTAGATAGTTTTTATACTCGTTTGTATTTATATTAATTATACACACGTTCAATGATTCTTTTCGATTATTATTATTTATAGCAGTTTTTCCTAGACGTTGGAGCTGGTTTGCATATAGCTGTATTATGCATTAAATTCTTATCTTTAAGATTCATGGTTGACCTCGGTCGTTTTATAGGTATAACCTTTTTCATAGTTTTATGACACACTTGGAATTTTCAGACCGTCAGCCATTGTTGGGAGTTTTAAAATCATTTAGGAGAATGATTAGATTAGTATTATTCCTTATAGAAAAAACCTAGTAACGTACATACGTAATATCGTAGATTTTCTATTTTGCAAAATGTAAGAGATGCATAGTTGAAATATTTTTTTATTTATATTAATTATTGTATTATTGAGTTTTAATTTATAACGAATTTCAAATGTCACGTATATATGTAGAGGGTACGTGTATATGGAGGATATATGTATTAAAGTCGGCTACTATGAAAACGTTTTCTCAAATCTTCCTTCCCTTTGCCATCATGATAAATCTTAAAAATAGCGGTCCTCGGTAGCACATTAAGTGAAAATATTGCCGCCTGATGGTGAAAAAGATCTCGTATGTTTCAGTTACAAGAGCTATTTATTATTAGGGCCATATCAATCGTCATTCGTAACAGAAATGTCAGTATTGTGACAAGTGTGATTCTTAATTTAGCAGATGATGGTATTACTTTATTATAAATTCACGTAAATCTATTTTTATTTATATTACAAAGTTAAAAAGCAGTTTCATGGTTTTTCCCGCATAGCAGGGTAGGCAGGGAGAGCCTAGTGTCAAAACACACCGTTCTCTACATTCCGAGATATTCCGAGACGATTAGAGAAATTGTATGCTGGGTGGTGAAACTCAATGCCCCGGTTTATCTTACCAAAGCCGAGAAATGAAAACAATTTAAATATATTCATTTCTCTGAGTGAACATTGAACCTACAACCAATCGCGTTTGCAGTCAGACCCAGTACATAAATATGCTACATAACTATGTAAATACATTATTCCATATACTTTTTTAAAGTACATTTAAAATGTAATCCATTTTAATATTTATTTGTTTTAATTACTTGTGTTTCTATTGGGTAAGATCTTTTTGTAACTTTTTATGTTAATAAATTTTTGTGTCTCCTATCAAATAAAAGTATAACTATGGCAATGCCGAATTTTGCTGAAATTTTTCTTTATCAAGTCTCATTAATATACAAAGTGGTCCGTTTGTTTTTATTAATGGAAAATAAATATTTCAAATGAACATTTGGTAATTGCTTATTTTGACAATAATTGACATATATATTTAACATTAGATATACCTTTAATCAGCAGGTAAACCCTGTAATATATACATAGGGTTTAGTTAGTACATAGTCGAAATTCTCACCTGCATTCTGTTCATTAGGCTTGGCAGATCAGCATTGTGTAGCAGCTAGATCAATTGCTTGTTGATTAGACACAGTATCCATATTTGCCATTATTGTCCTTAAATTTGCAATCATTAAAGGAATGTTATTAAATTGTACGAGTGTAGAGAACGTTAATATATTAAATTTCGTAAGGATCTAATATATGGTTATTTCTACGTATTTTAAATGAAAAATTTCGCGTAAGTGTACTTAAAAATTAGCCAATTTGTTTAAAGTTTGTTCACATTTAACACTAAGCTAAAACGTAAACAACATCAAAGTTCTAAAGGGATTCTTGAGTAAACAAAGTAGAATCAACGCGATAAATGTATCTGAAGGGAAATCTGTAAGGCGGAAGGTAAACATGTCTTGCTTCGAAAGTCTGCTAAGGGATGATTCACTGGGCTAGAAAATGTTAGTTGATTTTTGAATTTAACGGTTCAATACCTCTTTCAACACGAGGGTGGCAGTCTGCTCAATTGTGTTTGAGAACTGTAGCCTGTAAACAATGTTACTCCGTACATATTTTTTATATTGTGTTTTTGTATGCAATGTATTCTATTACACGGATTATAAATTTTCATACAACTTTTACGGTAATAAACGTTTCAGTAAGACTTATTTTCTATTAATATTTTTTTATTTGACACAACTTGTAGATGATGAAGCTGTCTAAAGTAATATGTGAGAAAGATTGTTATTGTTTGACGACATACTGAGCATAGACGAAAATTAGATATTTAGATAACGATTTAAATATGTAGATAATGACGAGTAAAAAAGTAGGATTGTTTTATTTTAAGCAATACAGACAGCTTTTTTAATTCTTCCACGTTGTACCTGGAGTGTAATCGCGATTTGATACGGGCGACATAACCTTATTAAGATATATGTTTGGGTTAAATTAATTAAAGGATTTTTAATATTTACAGACCATATCAGTGGCTAGTACCTTCCTACTATAAAGAGCAGGATTAGGACCACCAGAAAACGGGATACTAAATGATTGGGAAATTATTAACAAATATTTAAATTTTCATATAAAATGTAATATGGAAATATCAACATTATTACATCTATGGATATCAAAATCTCTAATACAATAATGTTTAATTAAGCTTACGCTGGAATCTAGGTAGTTAGTAGGTAATCAACACAGTTAGATGTCATTTGCCTTTGATATAAAATGTAATTCCTTGTATACTTTAATCACGAGTAGATTAATATTAACCTTTCATGTCATAATGCTCAACAAGCCAAATCCTTAGTCGCCGTAAAATTACGTTTAGTGGAAGTAAATGGTAAATAATAAATTATAATTATAGTTATATGTCTATATGAAATAGACCTATGCAACCTATGAATATCAGTACATGTATATATTTACTGTATTTTACATCACAAATATGATGCAATAAGTTCTGCTGATATTAAAATGAAAGTCACCATTTTATATTTTATTCACAAGCTTGTCATTGCAATGTTCATCACCCTCGAGAAACTTGCCAATTGGATTATTCTCGTACCGTAGCTTAAGCTATATTCTTTCTTGGTATTGAGGTCAAAAACTCCTTCATCTTGAATGTGTAGATAATTAAGATTAACTATTATTCTATGCTTATCTTAGTTATTATATGGATGTGATGTGAAAATTATACATATATATTAAAATCAATTATAGTTAAAATCATAAACAAATATGATTGAAAAAATACTTTAACAATTTATGAATTAATTTTTCCAAAGTAATTTTCAAATAATGATTAAAAAAAAATACTCACAGTCTCACAGTATCTCTCTGGTACAAAGTCAATATATTATATAATACCACCAAAATATGCGCACATGCGCATGAGTCGAGATCCATAAATCTCTAATCTTGTAAAATAGTCTTAATTTATTTACAACGTAAGAATACAATCTAAGCACAATCAGCTTGGCAATTTAGTCGCTTGACCGCTGGCAAATAACCTAAAGATTGGGCAGGAAACCCTAAATTGAAGTGAAGTTTTCTCATTAATTTGATTACGTCGATCCCACGCCGACCCGTGTCACAAGTTACTTCATTAGTTACGCAACTTGCCGAAAGTAATCCTATCGAATTACGCTCGGTAAAATACGATTACCCAAAATCATCTCGACGTACGTACACCATTGATTTTTTTAACTCAAAGTTTTAAAAGTAAAATAAATAAAAAAATATTAAAATAAAAATTTTAAAAAATGTCCATACTAAAAATCATCTATGCAGACTAAAAAAGTAATTTGTCTGAAATGTTTAAAGGTGTATGAATATCCATTGGTAAGTCAATAAATAACTGAAATAAATTTAAATAACTTGCTTTACAATAGAATTAATAAAAAAGAATAAACGTTAAACTTTATCAATACTAAATGTTAGTAAGAAGTAAAAAACAGTCGAGTAATGTATTTCCAAAGTGAATCTTTCTCACTATTTAAAAGTGTCTATTTTATAACAAAAAAAAAGGCATCTGTGAGGTGATAGGTTAATCCGACAGTATAAAATAAGCGTATGCGAAGGAAACCTTGTTAGGAACGGTTGATTTCTGCTTTAATTTTTTTTATTATGAGAAAAATACACATAGTTTATTTTAAATCCTAGTATACATTTTTCAGAACCGAACTTAGAAAATATTTTTGACACATAAAGATTTAATTATCATAAGATTTTCGTGAAAATAATGTCATAATGGTATGGCCAACTTATTTAAAAGTTGTTCTAGTTTCTAGTTTGTCTAATTTGACAGTTAAAAACTTCTAATATAACTGTTCAAAAACTAAATGCCATATAGACTAATTAATGACTTTAAATTAACTCTATTAACTCAAAATTAAAACTTTATCTAATTTTATTAACAACCGCATCTGTTGCTGTCTGTATTTAAAAAATATTTTCAGAAATCTTTAAAAATGATATAATTTTTTAGTTTCTAATTTTAATAATTATTATAGTTATGCATGTAGTATAACTGCTTCAGTGCTTCCGTTTCCCCTCTTATTTTATAAGAGGTGTCTGTTGAAACTAACGAACAATGGCGCAAGATGTAATAAAAACATTAATTGTAAAATATCTGTAAATTTCAAATAGTTTAAGTGAATCTGATCCCGATTGCGAATTCAGTCATTAGCGTGGGTTACTTAATTGATGTTAGCAGAATGATTGATTACGTTACTATAGTCTCAAGATCACTTGAAGCTAACGTCACTGCTTCATCTGGAAGCTTTATCTTGACAGTAACAGATTTCTCTACAATCTACTAGTAAATAAATCGAAATTTAGAGAATAAAACTTACTGTAAAGCAAATATTAATGTGAACAGTATCAGATTTCGTATCGTCTTTCTGTCAAACAAAATTACAAAATTTTGATTGCGTTAAAAAATGTTTTTTTTTTTTTTAAATTATCAACTGTCGTTCAAAGTAAGAGCGTAGGCTATTATTTTAATTTCTATATTTGCAATTTATACAATTATTATTAATTTTCACTTTAAAATTTTTTTTTATATTTTTTACGCTACATTTTTTGTATGTGACAACACTATTTTTTATTTTTTCTACCACAATATACAATTCCATAACACTAACATAAATCGTAAAGCGTACGTACAGTGACATTAATGTGATTAAATAATTTTATAAGCATATAGAATCAAAAAAAATATAATCAAAGAGCATTTTATAGTACATTGTAATAATCCCACGCGTTGTCTACAACTAAACATAATAAAAACAAGTTCCAGACTTGATAAAAGACTCATTAAGAGCGTTTAAGTAATTTTAATAGCGCAGCCTAAATATACTTGCAAGTAATTAAATTTTATGCAAGCTTAGAGAACCTACTAAGAGTATATAATGCAGAGAGTTTGCGTTTAAGAGCTTAAAGTATAAAGCCACAGGGACTGCGTTGCTGGAGACAAGCAACTTAATTAACTGAGCAAAAACATAATGTACATGTTGTTGATTGCAGGTGTCTGGGGTATTAACATGTACTTATTACTCACAAATTAAGACTGAGTATGGATTTCATGAAGCATAAATCTCACTTCTTGTTTAAAAATATTAAAACTTGCAATATTCTTTTTTATAAACTATGTGTCTGAACATTTCATATATTTACGAAAAAACAATGTAAGGGTTTGTAAAAGTAGTAATAGAATTACGATTTTTTTTTATCTTTATCTGTTTGTTTGTCTGTTGGTCGTCTTCGTACTTACTGGACCTATTTGAATGATTTTTTTTGTTTTAGACCTGAGCTGGGCTGGTAAATTAAATTATTTGACGTTTAAACAATGAAGCATATGTCTTCTTATTTTGAATAAAATTATTTGACTTTGGCTTTGGCTTTGTCGCCTTACCAAAAATTGGATAGTGTGATGCGCTTTTGTTTAGCCAAAAAATATTTTATTTAATATAAAAAATAGCAATTCTAAAACTTATAGAATTTTGCAAGTGTACTCATAATTTAAAAACTGTTTTTGTACGAAAATATACGTATTTTTGGCACGTTTTAGGCTACAAATTGCAATGCTTTTAGCATTGCAAGTGTCCGCAGTGAATTGTTGAGTGATTAGAGATCAGTGGCAGCCGAAATTTAACCGAAATTGGCATCGGAGCCAAACTAAACCTATAAAGGATTTACGAGAATTGATAAACAAACTTGATTGCAGGCAATTTTTGAAGGTTGTAGCTAGAATTGGTTCTTTTACTTAGTACCATTATTAGTATTAATATATGCAAATATTTCAATATAATTATTAATTTCATACAAGTAATTTAGAGGTCTACCTTGAATTCTTATACGCACTTGCATAAGAATAAACTTTATATATGAAACTTAACAAAAATCTCGTTTCTTTGTATAAGAGTTTTTAAATTTTTTCTTACATATTAATTGAATAATCTATCCAAATATTTTTAGTATATTATATAGTGACTAAACAAAAGCTTTGATCATAAGGTGGAACACCACTAATATCTATGTATAATGGATAAGGAACCTATAAATGTTAATCACTAGAACAAAAGGCAAGAATATTTACATTGTACAGTGTTGAGAACAAAAACTAATAATTTAAAGTGATGTCCAATATTATTACTCACTTCATTGTACTTTGACCTATAAATATAAAGATAATAGCATATGCATATAGATTGAACATTTAACACGTTAGCTTAGCTAGCCATAGTAATACGCAATAGCTATTTTCATTCGCATCTAAAAACAGTTCGTTACAATAACTAAATGTTCATACCTGTGGATTAGTTCGGAAAAATAAATATTATATATTATTTCTGCATCGATACAAGTTAGTAGTGATATCGTCATATATACGAAATAAATATGTTAATATTTTTTAACACTTTTAAGTCGTTTTAACACTATTAGGAAATTGAAAAACCTTTGGTACAAAACGTTAAATAATTTGAATGCGTTCTACACGCTACGTCTACGTACGGCTAAGTCGAAATTCTTATACGCTCAGTACAACTTATTTTTGTTTGTTGAGTGCATGGCTTAGCGGTCAGAGCGCTTGGACGATATCCAAGAGACGCGGGTTTGGATCTTGCTGCGTTCAAATTCTTATATATTTTATAAAAAATGTTTTTTTATATAAATTGTGGTTATAAATTTGACTCTCCGCTGTAAGATTATAGAACAAAAAGAAGCTGCTTGAATATATTTATGCTCTTCGCTCTTCGTGGATGGAGTCTAAAATCATCTTAGATATAAACAAAAGACGATTAATTTTATTTATATAATTATTTTTTAAGCAAAATCTGGTCATTGAAATCAATATAAACATGCACTCAATTTTTTTTAAATTATTAATGAACTGTACATGAAATCATCGACAGTCGCGGCACGTCGCGCCTTCCGCCTCTGAAATCACTTCGCTGCCCGCTCGCGGTGACAGTGACGTATTGCTGCGCATCCTTAACACCCGTGTAATGGATTTTGTCTGATATAGGAGAAATTGTGGTATATTTCATAAATTAAATAAGTTACTACCAAAGATGAATATACTTTTTTTAATAATGTTTCATTTAAATTATGGATACAAAGCGGTTTTTCTTAAGAAGAACCCTAGAAGAAGAAGTCAGAGAGAACCTAGTTATACAACAAGAAGTATCTCAATATTGGTTTCCGGTCAAACAAATATGTTACATAATTATATAATACACGCCTCTGGATTTATCAGCAGATATATTTATTTATCAACATCTGTACATATAATAAAAATGAAACTGATTGATAAAAAAAAAAAAAAAAAAAAAAAAAAAAAAAAAAAAAAAAAAAAAAAAAAAAAAAAAAAAAAAAAAAAAAAAAAAAAAAAAAAAAAAAAAAAAAAAAAAAAAAAAAAAAAAAAAAAAAAAAAAAAAAAAAAAAAAAAAAAAAAAAAAAAAAAAAAAAAAAAAAAAAAAAAAAAAAAAAAAAAAAAAAAAAAAAAAAAAAAAAAAAAAAAAAAAAAAAAAAAAAAAAAAAAAAAAAAAAAAAAAAAAAAAAAAAAAAAAAAAAAAAAAAAAAAAAAAAAAAAAAAAAAAAAAAAAAAAAAAAAAAAAAAAAAAAAAAAAAAAAAAAAAAAAAAAAAAAAAAAAAAAAAAAAAAAAAAAAAAAAAAAAAAAAAAAAAAAAAAAAAAAAAAAAAAAAAAAAAAAAAAAAAAAAAAAAAAAAAAAAAAAAAAAAAAAAAAAAAAAAAAAAAAAAAAAAAAAAAAAAAAAAAAAAAAAAAAAAAAAAAAAAAAAAAAAAAAAAAAAAAAAAAAAAAAAAAAAAAAAAAAAAAAAAAAAAAAAAAAAAAAAAAAAAAAAAAAAAAAAAAAAAAAAAAAAAAAAAAAAAAAAAAAAAAAAAAAAAAAAAAAAAAAAAAAAAAAAAAAAAAAAAAAAAAAAAAAAAAAAAAAAAAAAAAAAAAAAAAAAAAAAAAAAAAAAAAAAAAAAAAAAAAAAAAAAAAAAAAAAAAAAAAAAAAAAAAAAAAAAAAAAAAAAAAAAAAAAAAAAAAAAAAAAAAAAAAAAAAAAAAAAAAAAAAAAAAAAAAAAAAAAAAAAAAAAAAAAAAAAAAAAAAAAAAAAAAAAAAAAAAAAAAAAAAAAAAAAAAAAAAAAAAAAAAAAAAAAAAAAAAAAAAAAAAAAAAAAAAAAAAAAAAAAAAAAAAAAAAAAAAAAAAAAAAAAAAAAAAAAAAAAAAAAAAAAAAAAAAAAAAAAAAAAAAAAAAAAAAAAAAAAAAAAAAAAAAAAAAAAAAAAAAAAAAAAAAAAAAAAAAAAAAAAAAAAAAAAAAAAAAAAAAAAAAAAAAAAAAAAAAAAAAAAAAAAAAAAAAAAAAAAAAAAAAAAAAAAAAAAAAAAAAAAAAAAAAAAAAAAAAAAAAAAAAAAAAAAAAAAAAAAAAAAAAAAAAAAAAAAAAAAAAAAAAAAAAAAAAAAAAAAAAAAAAAAAAAAAAAAAAAAAAAAAAAAAAAAAAAAAAAAAAAAAAAAAAAAAAAAAAAAAAAAAAAAAAAAAAAAAAAAAAAAAAAAAAAAAAAAAAAAAAAAAAAAAAAAAAAAAAAAAAAAAAAAAAAAAAAAAAAAAAAAAAAAAAAAAAAAAAAAAAAAAAAAAAAAAAAAAAAAAAAAAAAAAAAAAAAAAAAAAAAAAAAAAAAAAAAAAAAAAAAAAAAAAAAAAAAAAAAAAAAAAAAAAAAAAAAAAAAAAAAAAAAAAAAAAAAAAAAAAAAAAAAAAAAAAAAAAAAAAAAAAAAAAAAAAAAAAAAAAAAAAAAAAAAAAAAAAAAAAAAAAAAAAAAAAAAAAAAAAAAAAAAAAAAAAAAAAAAAAAAAAAAAAAAAAAAAAAAAAAAAAAAAAAAAAAAAAAAAAAAAAAAAAAAAAAAAAAAAAAAAAAAAAAAAAAAAAAAAAAAAAAAAAAAAAAAAAAAAAAAAAAAAAAAAAAAAAAAAAAAAAAAAAAAAAAAAAAAAAAAAAAAAAAAAAAAAAAAAAAAAAAAAAAAAAAAAAAAAAAAAAAAAAAAAAAAAAAAAAAAAAAAAAAAAAAAAAAAAAAAAAAAAAAAAAAAAAAAAAAAAAAAAAAAAAAAAAAAAAAAAAAAAAAAAAAAAAAAAAAAAAAAAAAAAAAAAAAAAAAAAAAAAAAAAAAAAAAAAAAAAAAAAAAAAAAAAAAAAAAAAAAAAAAAAAAAAAAAAAAAAAAAAAAAAAAAAAAAAAAAAAAAAAAAAAAAAAAAAAAAAAAAAAAAAAAAAAAAAAAAAAAAAAAAAAAAAAAAAAAAAAAAAAAAAAAAAAAAAAAAAAAAAAAAAAAAAAAAAAAAAAAAAAAAAAAAAAAAAAAAAAAAAAAAAAAAAAAAAAAAAAAAAAAAAAAAAAAAAAAAAAAAAAAAAAAAAAAAAAAAAAAAAAAAAAAAAAAAAAAAAAAAAAAAAAAAAAAAAAAAAAAAAAAAAAAAAAAAAAAAAAAAAAAAAAAAAAAAAAAAAAAAAAAAAAAAAAAAAAAAAAAAAAAAAAAAAAAAAAAAAAAAAAAAAAAAAAAAAAAAAAAAAAAAAAAAAAAAAAAAAAAAAAAAAAAAAAAAAAAAAAAAAAAAAAAAAAAAAAAAAAAAAAAAAAAAAAAAAAAAAAAAAAAAAAAAAAAAAAAAAAAAAAAAAAAAAAAAAAAAAAAAAAAAAAAAAAAAAAAAAAAAAAAAAAAAAAAAAAAAAAAAAAAAAAAAAAAAAAAAAAAAAAAAAAAAAAAAAAAAAAAAAAAAAAAAAAAAAAAAAAAAAAAAAAAAAAAAAAAAAAAAAAAAAAAAAAAAAAAAAAAAAAAAAAAAAAAAAAAAAAAAAAAAAAAAAAAAAAAAAAAAAAAAAAAAAAAAAAAAAAAAAAAAAAAAAAAAAAAAAAAAAAAAAAAAAAAAAAAAAAAAAAAAAAAAAAAAAAAAAAAAAAAAAAAAAAAAAAAAAAAAAAAAAAAAAAAAAAAAAAAAAAAAAAAAAAAAAAAAAAAAAAAAAAAAAAAAAAAAAAAAAAAAAAAAAAAAAAAAAAAAAAAAAAAAAAAAAAAAAAAAAAAAAAAAAAAAAAAAAAAAAAAAAAAAAAAAAAAAAAAAAAAAAAAAAAAAAAAAAAAAAAAAAAAAAAAAAAAAAAAAAAAAAAAAAAAAAAAAAAAAAAAAAAAAAAAAAAAAAAAAAAAAAAAAAAAAAAAAAAAAAAAAAAAAAAAAAAAAAAAAAAAAAAAAAAAAAAAAAAAAAAAAAAAAAAAAAAAAAAAAAAAAAAAAAAAAAAAAAAAAAAAAAAAAAAAAAAAAAAAAAAAAAAAAAAAACGTTAAATAATTTGAATGCGTTCTACACGCTACGTCTACGTACGGCTAAGTCGAAATTCTTATACACTCAGTACAACTTATTTTTGTTTGTTGAGTGCATGGCTTAGCGGTCAGAGCGCTTGGACGATATCCAAGAGACGCGGGTTTGGATCTTGCTGCGTTCAAATTCTTATATATTTTATAAAAAATATTTTTTTATATAAATTGTGGTTATAAATTTGACTCTCCACTGTAAGATTATAGAACAAAAAGAAGCTGCTTGAATATATTTATGCTCTTCGCTCTTCGTGGATGGAGTCTAAAATCATCTTAGATATAAACAAAAGACGATTCATTTTATTTATATAATTGTTATTTTAAGCAAAATCTGGTCATTGAAATCAATATAAACATGCACTCAATTTTTTTTAAATTATTAATGAACTGTACATGAAATCATCGACAGTCGCGGCACGTCGCGCCTTCCGCCTCTGAAATCACTTCGCTGCCCGCTCGCGGTGACAGTGACGTATTGCTGCGCATCCTTAACACCCGTGTAATGGATTTTGTCTGATATAGGAGAAATTGTGGTATATTTCATAAATTAAATAAGTTACTACCAAAGATGAATATACTTTTTTTAATAATGTTTCATTTAAATTATGGATACAAAGCGGTTTTTCTTAAGAAGAACCCTAGAAGAAGAAGTCAGAGAGAACCTAGTTATACAACAAGAAGTATCTCAATATTGGTTTCCGGTCAAACAAATATGTTACATAATTATATAATACACGCCTCTGGATTTATCAGCAGATATATTTATTTATCAACATCTGTACATATAATAAAAATGAAACTGATTGATAACTGTGCACGGAAAATATATGAAAAAAATATATTATTGGGAACAGTCATCAATATAATAGAACCCAAAACAATGATTCTTCTCTGTTTGTCTGTTTGTCGCTGTCGCTTGTGCACGCTAATCTCAGAAAGGACTTAACCGATTTAAGGAACTGTTTTGTCTATTGTATATAAGTAAGCTCCCCTTAGCATTTAATTTTTATTTCATTGCAATCGGTTCATAAAAAAGTAATTAACATTTAAATTATAAAAATAGGTAAAGTTTGTGATTTAAGTGAGAACTCGGGCGGGCGAAAAACCTAAATAGTTTAGTCGTGTAGTTAACGCATGCAAAGCCGCGAGTGGGGTGGCTGGTATTTTAATATTTTAAAGTGCACACATTATAATTTTACAACATATTAAAATATTACAATATTTTTAAACATTTTCCATAATAAGGCAATTTGTAATTATTATCCATCACACTGTAATGCTTATAGTTCTATACCATAATTAATTTATGGTCTATTGCGATTCATATTCTGATGATATTATAACTAATACTGCAATCGCGGTACCAACAGTGGTTAAATCCACGGAATTTGTCAGTAGTGACCACAACTTTTTTGAGGGTTTACCCCACCATCATTCCGTCGGGTGGAAAACTCGAACCCACGACCATCTCTTTTAGTCAGACGCTGTTCCGTAATGGCCTCATTTTAAATTTGCTTAGTAGTAAATCGTTTAATAAAAAATAATATGAAGTGTAATGTGTAGATAGCATTAAATCCAGTAAGTTATAGCTTTAAGCGACAGCATAAGTGCCTAACCTAACTTAGAAGACTAATAGCAGTCGCTGTTACCCGAAGCAATTTGAACGAAGGTAATAATGTATTGTTATTTATTATATAACTCTCTCTCTGTATCTAAACACAGGGTCAATTTATCAATGTGCTTCAATCATGCTTCTATCATGTGCATAATTGAATTCAAGACTTATTAAGACATTTATATGCCGTGTATTTAAAAATTAAAAAATATAAATTTACAGTAAGTATAAAATATACTTAACTATTGATTTGAAAAATAGATAAAGGGAACATGTGACTCCTTAAGCGAGATTACATATATGCTGTTTGTATGACCGAATTATGTAAACAAAACATTTCAAATACTACATATTTTACTACTAATTATTTATTTTCACTTTTGGGCTAGCAGAACCTGCATAATGTGACATTGCTAAGAATTATTAATTATTGCGTGCATAAATTCTCTCATAGTATGAGATGTCTGATAGCTTTACATTAAGGTATTTTTAGATGTCTATCAATCATAAGCATAAAAATGTTATTTAAGTTTTTCTTGTAGCAGGATAAATCCAGTAAAAAGTGTTTTTTGCAGAGTGGATAAATGAAAATAAATTTATATATTTCGAGTTAGATTCTTACTAATGACCATTACGTTCAGTTAGTCAAATACCAACTGTGCCTCGATAACGTGCAATTAATTACTTATAATGTAATATATATTTTCAAGGTATGTATGCTCGTAAATTTGTATTTATAATTACAACGATTTTTAATGTGCCATTTCGTTATTTCTTAAACTTTAGCTAGACTTTTTAGAGGGTTTTTCTTCAGATGTTCCAGATCTTTAAATTTTACAAGTCATCGGCAAATTGTTCATCACGATTAGCAACTTTTGTTAAAGTTTCATAGCTTGATTTTTTATAGGTCTATAGTTTTACATCTGGTGTTCCACTCTTCGAAATAAATTATACCCTAAAGTCACAGTAGTAGTAACAATAAATGTAGCGAATCCACGGATATTGATATTTTTATCATCATCATCTAATGGAATTTAAAAGGGCAATATGTCAACTATGATTTTGTTAATATTGTTACAGTTATATTGTGTTTTGCCATTAATGTTTTAACTTTGCCTTTTTATTTATTTCTCTTTTGCATGTGATGTTTACCTTTAAGTGATATTACATTACTTGTATTAGTTTTAAGATAAATTGACTGGATATATTTTAATGTAACAACCTGTTGGTAATCTTAATAGAAATAAAATAAAAAATAAGTCTGACAAGGCTTAAAAAGTGTACAATAAAAAAAAAGTTTTATTCAAATCGGTAACTACGAAGATACGTAGGTACAAGGAGATCGTCTAGAAGTCGTAGATTCAATATTTACAATATTCAATGTACAAACACAACTGTTTTATTCTTTTATTATAGTATAGATTATGTTACTCTGTGTACAACAAATGGCTAGATAAGATGTATGTAACTTTAATTATATGAGGGGTACAATTACATATTCTTGGACGTTTGTACTAATTGAGCGGAGATGATATGAAAGGTAAATCTGTTTTAAACCACAGTATAGAGCAGACCACGCGGAGGTCTATCCGTCACGTAATCCCTCATCAAATCCAGATTAATTAAACAGCCTCCAACCGCGATCCCAGTCAAGCCGTCTTTTATGTATACGTGTAGTTTTAGACATAGGCTTTAATATTACATTTATATTATTGGCATGGCATATTGTAAGGAGTAATATTTTTACATATTCTTTAATTATAAATTTTTCCTTATTTTTGCCTTCAAAAGGTGCATAAATCATTTATGTCAAATGTGTATACGTATATATAATAAAATAATTTCAAATGTGCCACTTGAACAATTTAAAATTAATATTTTAGGCTCCGGTTGGAGCTCTGTGAGTAGCTGCCGCTAGGACTGACAATACTGACATTTTATATTAATTGACGTTTCGAAAGCGCTTTTAATAGCCTATTTGAATAAAGAATATTCTGATTTTGATATATAATATTTACGTGTGTATATTAGTATACCTACACATTTTTAGATAATGTTGCAATTTATCGCCTTGATGTTTAACAAAAGTTACCCTTTTAGTTTACTAGAGGTGTAATTTTAGAAACGTTTTTGTTTGACTCTTTAATTTTTTTCATATATAAAAAGAAAATTAACTTTGTCGTAATTTAACGCCTTACATAGTCTAAATAGAATCAGAAAATGTATATAACTATGTGTGGTTTAAATAAAATCACATGCAAGAGAAGGAACCTTCAAATAACGTGTCGTGTCGCGAGTTTTCGGTTCTACATCCGGCTACGTCGAAATTCTTATATACTTATTACAACTTATATTTGTTCCTAGCAATTCAATTTCCTAAGAGTGTGAATAACAGTTTAAAAAAATGTTAAAAATATATATCTTAAATATTTTATATATCATATTTTTTTTGTAGGAAGTAAATTAAATTATTTTTAACAGGATATGAACAATCTTAGCTTAATTTTCTAATAATGATTAGAATTTTAAGCTATTACATACGATCAATAGTGGTCAGAGCGGTTGGACCGTTTCCAAGAGACGCGGGTTTGAACCCAGCTACGTTCATATCTTTATACATCTTCCAAAAATGTTTTAAAAGTTAAAGTAAAATTGAGATATAAATGATAGTTATTTAATATAAAAATTATAGATTAAACCATTAATTTAGAAATCATAGTATTTAAAATAATGAGCAAAGCAAAACAAGAGTTGAAGGATTAACAAGCACTCAAGGCGGAGTATGAGTAATACAATCAAAACTTTTGATGAATTTCCACAAAACTGTCTTTGTTTCTCCTTTTACTTTAGTAATAAAATCTGCACTTGACTTGTGTTTATAAGAAGTTATTAAAATGTTAAGATATACCAGATAAAGCTTATTCATATTTATTTACAGACCCAGTATACTCTGGTTCCGTTTGCATTTTGTCATCAATTTAAAAACAAAAGAATTTGTCATCAATTTTTATTATTTCATTATTTTATTTATATAGGCACGTGGAAAATGTACATATGTGTTACGACAATTTCAACGGAAATCCTTCTATTAAAATCTTTTATATCAACTAATAATAACAGTTTATTACTTTAGACTGAATTAAGTTCCAAAAAGTTTTAACCAAGCGGATATATGCAGTAGATTAGTCTCAATCATTAACCTGGATATGCAAGAAATTACGAAATTGAAACAAATTGCTCGTCTAGTTGATTAAAAATATCTAGAAGTAGATTTTTTTTTCTTCTTATTCATATCAGTCTTGACAGAGTGGTCGTGGTAAACATGGTGTCTTAATTTAAAGCGGCCATACGACGCCATGCCATCTCTTCCTGCTCGAAGTCATACCACTATACTCATGTATAGGTTTGCCCACTCGTGAATTTGCTTGGTCCTTCCATCGCATTTCCTTTCGTATGGTCTAGTATATTGTTTTTCAATCGATATTATCCTTTATAGATATATTGGTTGTCCACTCTATTTAATTTATAATTGGTAAGCTTACCGTAACAAACTGTTGTCCGAGTGACCTCAGGGTGAGTGGCTTCGCCTTATATTAATAGCAGATTTCTCTAATGGGGGATTTGTATATTCCTATACGTTTATAATTATATTCATACATACATTAATTGGAAGAATATTTCTTAGTCGTGATAAGAGCGCATGTGGCGTTGTGGCGCAAAGGCACAGTGGTTGGTTGCAGGTTCCATATCCACTCAGTGTAATTATTCTCCGCTCTGATAAACAAGACAAAGTGCGGCGTTAGGGTATGCACCTCAAAACACGCTATATCTCGAATTTGAGAAATGGGAGAAATGTGTGTTGGCACTAGGTCATCTCTGACTACCCTGGTAGTTAAAAAAACGCGTGAAGCTAAAACAAATACTTTTTACATAATTACATTTATTACATAAGCAGAACTAAGACGAGATTTTCCCTTTGTTTTTTCTATAGAGGATTATAAGATAAGATATGTAAACTAAATCTCATTGGTACAGTGAACTTGACTGAAGTTAAAGTACAAAAATGTGCTTATATATATATAGAAAATATCAATTAAATCAACAGTATTTGATAATCATACATTTACTTCTAACAATTAATAGCTTCTAAAAGTCTTGGTCTGCGGTTTCTCCGGAAACTAAATTTTCTTAGAAGCTACATTAAATGTAGCCAATAATTCAGTCCTATTTTTTTGATTCCTAGATAAGCAAAAATATAATAGACAGTTAAACATAAAAAATATGTATATTTTGTTAATATTTTTTAAAGTGTTATACACTAAGAAAATTGAATCTCAGTACAGATATGCTAACAACAAATATAAGTTGTAATAAGCGTTCATGCAAGTTTAGTGTATATGTTAATCACTGGGTAACATTTATTAAGTTATTTCTAATACATTTATTTACAAATTATTAATTTTTTTCATATAATTATGCTTAATTTCGTACTTCTTCGTCCGCATACTTTTCACAAAATAAATATAATTTATAAAATAATAAAATTATACTTTTAATAAACATATTTGATATACCCGTTTGTGTATAATATTCTATCATGTTTGAGTAAAATGTCTCTCCAAGTACCATAACTGGGAATATCAAAAACATTTCTTTAATTGGACGTTGCTTGTGATTTATAGGACAGCATACTTTTCACAAAATAAATATAATTTATAAAATAATAAAACTATACTTTTAATAAACATATTTGATATACCCGTTTGTGTATAATATTCTATCATGTTTGAGTAAAATGTCTCTCCAAGTACATAACTGGGAATATCTAAAACATTTCTTTAATTGGACGTTGCTTGTGATTTATAGGACAGCAGTGAGCGATGCAGCTGTGGCAGTGACCGCAGCCTACTACAATGAATCACAAATCTTTCTCTGCGAGATCCCACGTACTGGAACCTCATTTTCATACGTCACAAGGGTTCATCCCCGGATCAACATGAAGAATTTATTGAGTATTTACGGATGCATCGGAAATGTTATAATTTAAAATTACTGTTCTTGTTTTAAATTTTGTGCAAGTTTTTTATATTTTATATTTAATTGTTTTATGTTGATGTTTATTACGAAAGCATTAAATTTGTGACATACATATTGTTTATCAGAATCATTTATTACAATAACTTTACATAGATAGATAGAGATACATAAATAAAAGGATAAGTTCGGCCTCACTGGGAGTACTGTTCTCATCTCTGGGTTGGTGCACCCCAGTATCCGCTTGATCCATTTGATCGTATAGACGTAGAGTCATTCGAATCGTTAAGGACCCAATAATCTGTGAAAGGCTTGACACTTTGGCGTTGCGTAGAGACGTTTCCTCTATGTGCGTTCTCTATCGCATTTATCATGGGGACTGTTCTAGGGAACTGGGACTTGATTCGGGTCGCTGAATTTTTGAACCGCACAGTACGTAACCGACAGAATACTATCTTCACCATCTGGATACGTGCCACTCTACTCCTGTACGGTTTTGTAGGAACTTCCTTCCACGTGCCAAGGGAATAGCCTACCAGCCGCAGTGTTTCCAGGTCGATTCGACATGAGTACCTTCAAAAAGCGTTCAACCGGCTTTCAACATCCCTATAGCTCTTCTGGTGTCACACGGGGTCGTGGGCGGCAGTGATCACTTACCATCTGGTGACCCGGACGCTCGTTTGCCTTGACTATTGTAAAAAAAAAGATATGTTTTAATAATATGTGGGTTATACGAAATTGTACGTTTCTTAGACATATGCTATTTCTTATTTTGAATGTCTTTTCATATCATATCACAATTAAATATAACATTTATAGGAGTATTTTTAAGAACATCTCAGTGTAGAATAAATATGAATAAACGAGTACGTACATACTCGTATCTTTACCTGTATATCAAGGCTTTAGGAAGATTTCCCATAAAATTTTACGACAAGCATTAAAGACGCGTATTAAAGCGAATGGAACCGATCATAAAAAATCGTATCTGTAATTCATAACTGGCTGTATTAAAATAGATATTAAAATCAAATAACTAAAAGATATACATATATGAATTATGTAAACGTTTTACGTGTCTTACTTTAGATGTCGAAATTAATTTAAATTAATCGTAAATCGTGAAGGTTTTAGAATTTTATACTATACTTTTAGCTTTTCCAAAATATTGGATCGCTTGCTTTCCAATTATTACAATAGATTAACGTAAGTTTGAATTGAAATAATGAACATCGAACCGTAGACACTGAATAAAATGTATAGAAATATATAAAAATGCTAGCGAACCGCTCGCGGCTTCCCCCACGTGATCTTGGTCGCTGTATCGTATTTTCGGCGGCCTTTTCGTAAAAAAATTAAACCTCAAGTATCTATATAAAATTTCATTACAATCGGTTCAGCGGCTTTACCGTAAGACGTCACAGACAGACAAATATTTGCGTATTTATAATATTAAGTATTCGTATGGATTGTTGTTATAAGAAATATTTATGTTACAAGAAATATTCTTGCAGGATAGTAGAACAGAATAAAGCTGTTTTGTGTATTCTCACCACGTCCGTGGCCTTCATTCTCGCGATTCTAACGGCACAGATAATGGAGACTTACTGCTCTCTTTATTTCGTACCTAACGCAATAATTATTCTTGAGTAGTTTTCAGGAAGAAGCCCGTATCGAACGTTGCTCGGACAACAAACTATACACTGAACTGAAGTGTATACTTAATGTACTAAGTTAAATTTTCTCTTTTCTGTGTTCGTTTTCTATGTTCGCAACTATTTATCTGTCTATACAATAATTAAACAGTAAAAAGGTGTGTTTGTATTTGAATATAATTACTTAAAAAATAATTAAGGAAGACAAATAATACAATATGAATAAAACATTTTTGTTTGTCTGTCTGTATTGATTTGCAAATGCAATGCAATGCAAAAAACGTGCATTTGCTATTTGTATTGGCTATTTATATCTTTGAAATACTGGTCAGATTTTAATCTTTCATTTTTATTTTAATAAAACTTTTATTGTAGGATTATGTGTATAATTAAAATTCAAAGAGTGGAAAACCTCATGTAGATTTATAATAGATCAGCTTAACTAATAGAAATAAAAAAAACTATCAAAGCGTTTTGCGTTGTTGGTATTCAAAATTGACCAACATAACAAATAATTAAGGATCTGGAAAATCTGACCTAGAATCTGATTAAAGACTAGGTTAACTATATTAAATACTAATTGACGCCGCATCTACATTTTTTTCGTCTTTGTGACTGTATGACACAGGTTCTCCATTTACAATCTCTATATCCAGTCTATTGAAACTTGGGCCCAAAATTATAATAACTTATTTTAAGATGGTAATTTTCTTGTCTCTAAGATTTCCACATTAGGTATTCCGGACGAATGTCATTTTTTCAGTTTAACGTTTCTCTCTCGGCAGACAAAGAGTCCTCTTTGCGACTTTGAGGCAGAGAACGAAGTGTCACTAGGACACTTCGTTCTCTGCTTTCCACTCGAGCTCGCGACGTTCTGTACTGAATGCTACCACGGTTCTTCATCAGATTTGCTAAATCTTTAATTGGTATTTATATCAATGGAAAATTACTATCAAATTGATATTTTTTGTTGAGTGTTTATTTATTTCTGACAGTTTAGCTGGTCTATTAGGATTCTAAGTCAGGTGTTCCGCCCTCGAAATCAATTATACCATAAGTGTTATTCATTTGCGTGTAAGAAGAGACGAGCAGACCAGCAGATAAATGTTTTAAAACTCATAAATTAGTATCCTTTTACTTTTTTATCCTTCTAAATGTTTTACTCGTAAAAACATTCAATGTTCAGACACATGTTTTAAAGTGTTTTATTAAATGATTTGACAGATGTGTCGTATATAGCATACTCCATATAAAATATCGTAACACGGGCACGGGCGGTTAAAGATGCACAGTTGATGACAGTGAAGTATGTTCACTGTTACCACGAGCGGGCAGTGAAGTTGTAGAGGCCAAACGTGTCACGACTGTCGATGATGTCACAAACTATTTATTAATTTTATTATTTTTAATGTGTTATTCACGCACTTCAGATATTAAAAACATATTTAAAAAACGAATAAAATCTTCAACGTAGCGGGACTCCCGCCGCTCTTGGACTACAAGTAACAACAAAAGTAAATTGTACGTAATATTTCAACAAAAGAGTGCGTATGTGCCAGCAAAGTCGTGGAGGCCATTTACCCAATATGCTGTTTCAAACATAACCTTATACTGTATAATATATATATATATATAAATAAATAAAAACATTACAATTTTAAATTTTAAACCTGTGTGTTCTATCAATGTTACTGTTTGCGTGAATTTTGGGACACCTTTATATTTATTTAATTGCTTATAAATTATTGAGATACCAGATTTGGTTATTAATTACAAGCATAAAAGAAGAGTTAACCCTCATATTGCAATTTAGGCTCTTTATTTTAATTCTACAAAAATGCCTGAAGACCCTTTTATTCTTATGAATGATACTCATAGTAATAACTATTAAACCAATTTCTTATTTGCGTGTATTACTGACATAAGTGATCGTTGTAGAATATTCTTTTGTAATTTTCATAAAAGCCTATTTAATATACGATGATTGCATCAATGTCATTATTTTTTAATACTTGTAATAATTAGAGTGTTCTTAAATATCAGTTTAATTAATATACAAACAATATTTTGCTCTAAAAATTATATATTATAAGTCTCTAATTATGTTTATTTCTGAAACGAGTAGATTATTTATGACTAGCAATATTATATATTTATTTATCGCAAATATGGTTTTATTACCTTTACCTGAATTTGTTATGTAAAACGTATATTAATGAAACTTTATAGTGTTACAATTAGTAAAGTATGGCTGACTGAGTATAAGTGATGGTGGTTGGTTTGATTTGTGCAAAAATTGAGAACGAAGATTTGTTTTTTTTTGTTTTAACTATCTATCTCGCAAAATGCGAAAGATGTGTAGAGACAATATCAAGATTTCATATAAATATAAAGAAATACCATTTTGTATATTATTTTAATACTAATAATAAGTTAGATCGTGACTCTTATGTATTAATACTCTTACAATACTTTTAATTGTAATCCCTACATTATAGTCAGAATTATTAATTTTGCTGGAAATTGTTCCACCCTCCGTAATACCGAGAACTTTGATCGTTCGCTATACTGAGCTTCCGAGTTAATAGGACAATAGCTCTCGTTAAGCTCTAAAGCCAGGAACTTTTATTTATTACAAGGCCCCAGCATTTAAACTGTAAATAGTAGTTCGATTTTGTTGATGCGAGTGGTTCATTATGATACTGCGTTGGTTTATATTCGGTTTAGTTTCGAGAGTGAGGAAGCGAGGCCCGATTTTATGAACGTGGCGTGGAATAAGAGAGCACGGTAATGTCGGGAACTTTGCTCGCGCGCTATCCTCGGCGGGAAATTTTATGTAAATTATTATAACACTACCTCAGCCAACGAAGCTTATATTGCTCGCGAATTCAATTCTAACGCCTTATGAGTCTCCCTGAGACCGGAGACAATGTTGCAACAATTTTAAGTTTCTTTTAAACATTTTGGTACCTGTAGTAAGTTCTAGTCGAAACATTTATTATTTTTAATACGTATAGCTGGTGAGCTATATTGGCTTTTATTGAATCATTTGCTATATTCATGTTACATAAACACTGGCATATTACCATAAATCAAAGCAAATGTAGATTATTCTCTAGACTTAATACTCCACTTAAAGTAACAAACTTAACTAGTAAACTTTAAGTAGCATCCGCTGCGGGAGTTCTTAAAAGGGGTAATTTTTTCTTTACTTATTTTGTTTAATCCGCAAATATCTTAGTACTGTTAAGTAACTTTTTGAAGGTGTTTACAAATTGTAACTTTAAATTTTATCGTTAACCGTTTTACTACATAATACGTTTATTTTTTTTATACTTTAATATATTTTTTCTTTTTTAGTGTAAAACATATTAAAAGTTGTACAGTATTTTATGAGATAAGCACGAATTGGAGTAGCATAGGACGACAATTTTAGTAGTTACTTTTTAAAATCTAGACATATTATATTAAAACCAACAAACACTTTGGAAGATGGTAAAATATTATCATTTATATATAATTCTAATTCTATAGTCTTTAAAATAGAAATTGAATAGAAATTGAGAGAATAAAGTAACATTATGTAAAAAAATCTATGATACAGTTTTCTGAAAAAGCAAAAAAAAAATCCTACTCAAGTGCTTAATGATTGAGCTGGGTGTTAAATTCCACAGTTCATTGGATTTTATATCTTAAAGTCTTTCAGCATAAACTTTCATCTCTCTGATCTATATTATATTCTCGGTTGCCTCGTTTGCGCTTGCATCAAATTTAATTAATAGCTGGTTAGTGGTATGCTAAGCCGCAATATTAAATTTCATCATTTTAGCATTAACAACGGCCTGAGTCGGCAGCTTATCCATGCATTTAGGAAAAATTGATTGCCTTGAAAAAAAAACAGTTGATATAAAAAAAAACTATTTTTTACTAAGTGCGAAGAACTGTGAAGTATTCCAATATTCCATATTTTAGTACCTTATACACACTATCATTTGGGTTTTTATACAAAATGAATTCAGTGAAAACATTATTATTAATTTATATGTAATAAATAAATACGTCCCAGAATACTCTCGGTGAGTACTAAGGATGTATGTAACAACAATGCTGGTGCATTCTTAAGGACTCTAAGTGTATATGTAGTAGTACTGATGCGTCCTTGAGTGCTTTCAGTATATGTGCACTAGTACTGATGCATCCTAGAAAGCTGTGGTAAAACAATAAGAAAAATTAGATAATATATACAAATGCAAATAACGAAAACAGTGAAAGCTTTTAAATGACAAATACCATAGAATCAATAGACTCAACGTCTCCATGTTCAAGATTCTTCCTTAACATTCTTCTTTAACAATTCTCTATGGCATGGCGTGAGACACGTGCGTCAGTTTTTCAGTCTCAAGTCAGTCAAATATGACATATTATGTATCAACAGATAAGATCAAGTTAATATTAATTATAGTTATCAAATTCCAAAGTTCGCTTTGTCATATAATTCAAGCCTTTTTCATATCTATATATCTATAGTTTAACATATTTTTACATTTATTTACTAAGTGTAAGTGTAAGTAACATATTTTTACTAAGTGTGTGATTAACACTTTAAAATGTTAAAAATATCTATACTCTCTTTTACACGAAAACGCTTGTAAAAAGTGTTTTCTGAAAGCAAGCTTAAATATCTTCTTTTTATAATGTCCTACGTCGCCTATCCGTTGGGAAATATGGCGATAATGCAATAGTGCTCGAGTCTCAAGGGAGCGATTCACTGCAATCTGTCACTATTTAGTGAATGGAAGCCCATTTCATGCTCAGTATTAAATTTAGTTGTTTATTTTATAGTAAAACTTTGATATTAAAATATCAATAAAAATATTTTGGTATTCTAAGATAATCTCTAATTGATAATCAGACTACATAAAGTAACTATTACCAATACAACATTATATTCACATAGAATACACATAATTATGCTAAGCCTAATTAAAACGTCAAACGCCTGTAAATCTGAACGTACTAATTAATATCAGCTGGATCTTAATTATTGTGTACGAACCTGGATACTGTATAAGACTATAGCGTAAGCTTCAAAATCTATATGCATTAACTATGAATGACGATTATATCCCCACACGGACTTGCACCGGTTGCAAATTTTACAAAATAAATTCATACGCATGGCCACGGGCGCACCCTGGTACATGCGTAATATTGATTTACATCGTGACGTTCGTTTAGACTCGATCCAAGAGCACTGCAGGAAACTGTCTAGTAGCTATTTCGAAAGAGCTTCTTCTCATCCGAACCGTTTAATAGTAAAAGCCAGCGATTACTCGCTTCCGATTAAGAAGGTCTACCGTAGACCACGTAACGTCTTATACGACGCAGCTGACCGCATAACCGTAGCCAACAACGCCGAGTATGTAGGTAGGGCTACACACAAACGTAAACATACACGATACACACACCGTCCCCGCCGGTGGAGACGAGGTCCCAGCTTTACTGCAGCCCAAGCGCGCCTAGACGCAGGAGGGCGCAAAAACTAATTTTCCAAAAGGGCATCAAACGCCCGACCCAGTAGGCTGAGCTCGGCTCGAGCGAAGCAAGCCCTCCACTACAAACGAAGTACGCAAGCCGAGGACCGTGTCTCACAGGAGACGCCCTTGCCACTTCGTGATCTCATTAGCTGGCACCTCCCAAGGTGTTCAAGCCAAGGTCAGAGCTCGTCTAGCTCGGCCTCCCACAAAGCCCGCGAGACGCTGTAGAGGCCACTATGGCCAACAGCATACTACACAACAGAAAAAAAAAAAAAAAAAAAAACGATTATATCGACTAATTGTATAGGTGCCTGTTTTAATTTTGTTATGGAAGGATAACTTAATGCAGAAATGATTAATGAGGATAATACACTTGCAATTCTAGCTTCAAATATGTAATTAAAGATATTGATTATATTATTTTAAAGATTTTAAATTTAACGCATTTGGGTTGCTCGGGTGCACAAGGATTTCTTAGATGCTTAGTAGCCATTCATTTGTTGAAAATAACTTGTGAAATATTTAACAGGCGAAACCTACAAAGTTAATTGGCTTACTTATAGGTTCTCTCTGTATATCCGGCAAAATGTGGAAAATACATCAAGATGATGCGTACTTTAATAAAAATACATAACATAAGTGGCCTCAATAAAAAAACAAAATAAATTACATACATATTTTTGCCATCATCATGCGTGGTGCAGTGGGACAGCGTTTGACTGTAAGGACGATTGGTTGTAGGTTTGGTTCCCCTTCAGAGAAACGATTATATTTTTTATAACACTCTTGTCAGCTATGACAGTCGTCACACCCATCGAAATAAAGAAGGCACAAACGATAAATATTGAGTTTATTATTATTAAATGCTAAAAATGGAAGAAGTATCCAGGCAAGAACTACAAAATTTTATATTCTGAAAGCCAAAGACTGTATAAAATACACGTTTGTATGTCAGGCCGTGAAGTTTTCGATCAACCTAGCATATAAAAAAATATCAAAGTATACCTTAATCTCACGAGCCAAGAGTTTGCTTTACGCTTTACACACCCATTTATTCACCTTTGCTTTAGATAAATTGTCGCGTTCGTTCTCGAAATTGTTTACATTAGAATTTCTTTAGGCATGTTTAATGTTTCGTCAAAATTCTATTTCCTTTAGTATGTGAAGTGATAATGTACAACTACATGAAGTTACATGCAAATATTAATTCAGGTTAAAAGAGATAATTGATTAGGACCAACATTTTTTTAAGTTATTTAATAATTAACTACTCATACTTTGAAATTATCTATATTACAAGAATACAGTAAAAACATTGTTTCCGTAATTTGCATATATTTACGAAAAAATAATTTCGGAAATGAAAAAACAGAAATTGAATATTAATATATGGTTCTTTTAAAGTGCTGTCTGTCTGTTTGTTTATTTGTGTGTATGTCTGTCTGTTTGTACGCGCACATTTTTGGAACTGATTCGATTTTGCGTGTCATATTACTTCAATCTAAGCGGACTATGACCTTATACCTTAAGAAGCATCGGCCTCGCCCAACAGTGCCTACAGGTGACACATTTATATATTTTTCGCAGAAATTCATTACTTCGACGTATAATTGTCCTGTCATAAATTACTAATTAAATATAATACATGGAGTTCAATGTGCTTTGTTCATTTATAGGACACATATTTTCGTTGCGGTTGAACCAATGAGATTAATTGTAATCCAAGTTTAACTAAGATATGCTTGGATTCTACGTTCAGACATTCTTAAAAACATGTGTTTAATTTTTATCAAAAATCTAAATTATTTTCCTAACAACTTGTGAAAAATTTTAAATTTTGTAGTTCTCTGCAATTGCCGTTTTCCCCTCTACGTTAGACTCTCGAACTGGCTCAAAGTCCTTTCGATACTTCACATAAACGAAATTGTTCGGAAGACGATCCTCTGTATCTATTAAAGTGGAATTTAACATTAACCATTATTAATTTTCTATGTGTCCAAATGCCACACAAGACGTATTTATTCACGTTATAATTTCGAGAATCATGGTTATGGTTATTTAAGCTTAGATAAGAATCCACGGGAATTTGAATACAATACTTAGCACTAATATAAACAAAAAAGACTAAGTAAAGGGGGCTGTTTTACAAATTTTATTGTATTGCGGCTATCGTGACTCAGTCTGTGTGACGCGTCTGACGCGCATCATATTTAAATTATTTGAATGTTCACTGCCCTGGTGCGGATTTCAATATTGGCTTCTACCACTTAACACGCAATGTCCCGAATTCGGGCGAAAAGCGGCCAACGGATTGTGGGATAAAGTGTAAAGATGATAAAAAGTCACCTTAAAACATTATAGATATGTAATTTCCAAAAATAACTAAGGCCTGGTTGGTTCGGAAAACTTACAAGCGAAGTCAAATTTTGAATCACCAAGTGTTGAAATTTCTAAAGATACTTATTTAATTTTTCACAATTGTCTGGGAAAAGTTTCTACAGGCGACAAGATAAAGAATGATTTCCTTTCATATTTAAAATTTCCAAGTTTTGTATTAAATTGTAATGTAATAATTTTTCACATTTATATTATGTTGATTTTGTTCTACTAAACTACCTAATGAAGAACTTAGCTGTAAAAGCTCAGCTTATAATATAGAGTATTTTTATTATCACAAACACGACACATTTTTATTCACACATATATCTAGTAATCTAAAAGAAATAAACCAACGTAATATCAAAATGATGTAAAAATGTATACTTTAAAATAAATTCTCAAATATTGCTTTTAAATTCGGTACATGATTGATAGTATTTGTAAATGTTTCTTATTTTTCTTTTCTTTAAATTACAAAAGTTAAATTATGTATTCTTAATATAGTAACAATACAAAAACGTAAACACATATAAATCTTACAAAGATATCGGTTATATTAAACTATCGTTGTGATACAAGACGTTTTTGATGGCATTATTTACTGTTACAGTAGTTCTTATAATAGACAAGCATAGCAACGCAAGTTAAAAGTAATGTTAGAGTTACCAGTAATATCAACAATCAGAGATATATATATATATCACTACAGATACTACTCACACTTTTTATATGATCTCTAATCCTGGTACTTAAAAAACACTGTGTGATGTTTAATAACTATTAAATATATATATATATATATATATATATATATATATATATATATATAGCTTGCAACTATTATTAAAAATATAAAATTGGTTAAAAATTATAAAAAAATATTTTTAATAATTTATTTATTTTCAGTGATATATTTGTAGCGTGTATTTCCTATATTAAACCCATTCGTACCAAACATTCAATTGAACCGCTTACATCACAAACGAAGCTTAAGAGCTTTCCATGGACTATAGAAATAAAATATAAAATCTATAGAAATGTTCATCGGTTTTATAGTGTTTCGAAAGATGTTTGTGTAAATAAAAATCTTCCTCATAACTTACGTTTCATAATTGGAACACTTAATAACCTCAACTACTAGACCCGTTGACTCCTGAAATACGCGTTGCCTCAGCAACATATATGAAACTTTGAAAATCAAAATATACTTTATACGTTCTTTGATTTTCACGATTATTACAAGTTTTGAAATGAAATGAAACTATTTTAACCGGATTAATCGCATATAATTTTGGTATTCGAAAATACATTTTAGAACCCGACGTTTCGAACATTTTACAGTAGAAAAAGACATATTTAGAAAACGTATAAAAATTTGAACGCAGCGGGATTTGAACCCGCGCCTCTTGAAAACCGTTCAAGCGCTCTGACCGCTAAGCCATGCGTCCCACCTCCAGCTACGTTGAAATTCTTATACGCTTATTACAACTTATATTTGTTGTTAGCATCTCTACAGAGATGCTAACAACAAAAAAAAAAAAAAAAAAAAAAAAAAAAAAAAAAAAAAAAAAAAAAAAAAAAAAAAAAAAAAAAAAAAAAAAAAAAAAAAAAAAAAAAAAAAAAAAAAAAAAAAATTTGAACGCAGCGGGATTTGAACCCGCGCCTCTTGAAAACCAAATGCGTTCAAATTTTTATACGTTTTCTAAATATGTCTTTTTCAATTTCCTTAGTGTGGGAATAACACTTTAAAAAATGTTAACAAAAAATATATACTTTACAGTAGTCCGTGGTCACAGTGTTCGGATCACAGGGTTCATTTCAAAATATACTTTATTCAAATAGGCTATTACAAGCACTTCCGAATCGACAATTAACATAAAATGTCAGTATTGCCAGTCTTAGAGGAAGCTACCGCCGGCTTGGAAGGCAGCTTTTCTGAGAAGAGCCGGCGAGAAACTCAACAGTCGCTCTTTTCAAATATAATTTTACAAGTTATTAATCAATAGTCATAATTAGCCTCTCCAGTAAGCAGCAACAGCATTTAATTCCAAACATTAACATCAGAATAGTATTCCTGAACAGAATAATATACTTATCTCAATAATATGATTTTAATCTAGATTTTAAATTGTTCAAGTGGCATGCCTGAAATTATTTGTAGAATACCTTGCGGTGTAAATGATTTTTTCACCTAATCAAGGTCAAAACTAGATGTAATCAGTTTATTTTTACTTATTGTAATTATACCGTGTCTGTAACATACTCGTATATGTAACACCTAGTGGAATAAGTACAACCGTGTAGTTTATTTTGTTAATTAAACAGCCTTCCGAAAACACCAATACACTGTGCTTATAGTAGATGTCTTCTAATGTTTTAATGTGCAAATGCCAATGGATTACTGATGAAGCTGCTCTTATTTCAGGTATTCATAGTATTCGTTTATTTCAAAAATATATATTTCAGATTCACGCCTTTTCCTGAATATAGCAGTCAGAGAGAACCCTAGTTACAAACACCCGTTCTCCACATCCAAATGAATGTAATTTAAATATGTAATCAGTCCAGTGGTAATCGAACGCACAACCTATCGCGCTTATCATTGAGCATCCCACTGAGCCACGATGGCCTTAAACATTTGTGTTATTTAAATTTAAAGAAACATTGTCGAAAAATGCTTGTTTCTAGTGCCAATATACGATGGATACGAATGTTGATATCAAATATAATCTACCAGTCTACTGTAGACACGCCCCGAATTGCCATTAAAAAGAATGAGTACAGTCGCGGGTGTGGCATATTAAACTTGCTTCGTCAGTTCAGCTCTACGACTATTCAATTAATTCTTTTTCGGCAGTAAAGCCACGGTATCATAAATTTGTGATGAAGCTGAAGGCAATTTAATGATGATATTTCACCAGCTATAAGAAGGCAATTCTTTTTTGTTGATGTATACTAAATATTTCAAATTTAAATTTGGAATTATATTTTCAATAAGATTTTTTATTCAAGAGGCTACAATAGTAAATATATTTATAGACTTTTTGAGAATTTGTTCTAATTAAAATGTTATATTACACAATACAGTAATTATCACGCTCCTAGTGACAATTTGAACCCATGGAATCAACAGCAAGTGGAAATGATGGGCGGTGGAATTCTTTTAATGTACATTTTTCTATATTACACTATGAGAAATATTTAGTCTCAGAATTTTTTATTCAATTGACATGGTTTTGTTTGTTTGTTTATGGTGATCTTTACATAAGCTCTTAGTAAAGCAAAAGTATGGAAGAAGACCTAATAACAACACACCCTCCGTTTGTTCACTTTTAGCCTATTTTAATGGGTTGGTGGTTCCAAACAATGTTTCTTGGTCTAATCACAATATAATTTTCAATATTCAATATAATTTTCAATATTCAATATAATTTTCAATATTTTCAATATTCAATATAATTTTCAATATTCAATATAATTTTCAATATTTTTATTATCAACACGAATGGTTATGGGTTCGTTTCTCCGTTATAAAGCGCGGCGTTGAGTTCCGCCACTGAACACGCAATGCCTTGAATTTAAGCGGAAAACGGTGACACTAGGTTCTCGAAATACATGAAAAAGCGTAAAGCTGGAAAAAAGAAGAAAAAGAAGTCTTATACATACACAGCAGTTCGCATCTCATTACATTGATTATATAAAATTGAAACGGGTAATGTTACATTTTAATTAACGTTTCATTAAAAGATAGCTTATATTTTTATAACGTTATGTAAAAAACTCATAGGTGGTGCGTATATTTCAATATCTCTAAATAAAATTTGAGGGAATATGTTCTTATATTTATATACATATAATAAAAATTTAATTAATCACTGTCTGTACATGGAAGACATATAATACAAATATTATTAGAACCCGAACTGTTCGCCTGTTTATTTGTGTTCCCTCAAGTTTTAGTGTTTAGTTCTTTTCATTTAGTGTTTAGTTCTTTTCAATTGGTTCATAAACAAAAAAGTTACAACCATGCAAATTATAAATTTAAGCAAAGTTTGTGATTTAAATGAGAACGCGGGCGGGCGAAAATACTGAATAGTCATGTAGTTTATGAAGGCGACGCCGCGAGCGGGTCGGTAGTTAATTAATATGTGTATTTTGTTGAAAAACTTATAAGGACTGAAAAGTATGAAATTTAGCATAGTGAAAGTTTATATGGAGAAGTGCAGAAAGTTAATATTTTCATAATTGTGAATTAAAAATACATTACATTTATGGAATAAATATTACTACTACCACTAATATTTGTTTGACATTTTTATATAAAGTATAATACACACACACAAGTGTGATTTACACGTTGCTAAGGTAACGCGTATTATACGCTTTAACATTGCTATCAGTATTTATAATTGTATATATTCTCAATATGGCAAATGAATCTCTATCTGTCACGCGTAAAGACACTGGGAAGGAACGAAGACGTTACCCACAAGCAATCTCTGACCGCCGTAAAACAATCAATCATTCAGCCGTGAGCCGACATCAATTAACTAAAAGCCACAAATCTCACTCTGTTAAGCTTAGGTAGATTCCGTTTATATGTACAGATATTATTTTCCGAGATAGCTTTCTTTGCCAAGTTATTAACTTAAACTAATATTTTTATATCATTATAAAAAATGGTAACTTATATAAATTAGTGTATTTATGAATTTAATTACAATGAATGTGTTAATATAAATATATATTATAAAATAATTAATATTTATATGAACAACCGCAAATTTTTCTACTTAAACAAGAAAATGTTATAAAAAGAAAACATTAATTTCGATTATAGTATAACTATTTTGTAAAACAAGCATTTGGCTGTAAATACGGACGTCTCCTGTTGGTGGCATCTCTTCGCATAAATATTCGGTACATATTATGTGCTCTGTGCCCGACGCTCGGCGAGAGGCGCCACAAAAACACCTCTGGCACTGAACATTGATTTTAAATTCTAATTTTATGCTACTTTGTTTGCATATCGCAAGCGTAATATATTTTGGAGACATTTTAATATTGAAGTAACCGATGTAATTATCCCGAACAAGTTTGCATTGTAAATGCTAATTGGCTATCGTATATTTCTCTTTGACGTGCAATTTACGAAACACATGTAAAACGCACTTAAGTAATGAGAAATCTTTTATATTTTCTTGTAAGCTCACTTTTCTGTGTTTCTAAATTTAGCTTTTAGCTACCGTATAGTTGTTTGGCATCTAGTCAACCGTTGTGTTAATTAGATTTTCTTGGTAGCTCTTATCTATTGATAAGAAAATTTTGTCTAATCGTGTTCCCTCCCTTAATAAACATATGCAAATGCAAAATAAAATAAAGATTTTCTAAAATTTGTACTCGAATAGTTGTTTAGTGCCATTGATTGCCTCATTGTAGTACTCTTGACTTATTATACGATGAACAATTCAAAATAACTTTTAGGTTTATTTGAATAAAGCATACAAGCTTTTACTATTTTAATAGTATTATGTATTGTCATGCAACAAGTGTAGTTGAATATTAAAAGTGAATATATCATGACATCTACGTACATTTTGCTGTTTATTGTGATATACAATTATATCACTCAACTAGCGACGTTCGCGGTTTTGCCTGCGTAAACTACACGATTAAACTATTTCGTTCTTTCGCCCGCCCGCGTCCTCTTTTAAATCACAAACTTCGCTAAAATTTATTTTTATTATAAACTGTTGTAATTTTTTATTTATGAACCGATCGAAATATAATAAACACTGACTGTTAAGTTTACCAAAATATAATAAGCTGCATTTAAATCGGTTAAGCCGTTTCTGAGATTATCGTGCACAAACGCACCGACAAACAGAAAAAAAATTGAAATATTGTAATGGAAATATATATATATATATATATATTACCATGTACAGACAGCGATCAGTTACATTTTTATTATAAAACCAAAAGCTAGTTAATGTTACACTTACTATGTTAGAATTATTATTTATTACTGTTCTAGATATAAAAATGGTCTGGTTCTTCATTTTTTATTCATTTAGACTACAAGCAGAAATCACAATTGTAATACGAAGATTCACATGATAAATTAAACAAAAGGTAATCTTATTCTTTTCCAAAGGCATAGAGTGTATATTTTTATAGAAAGAAGAGAGAAAATAACAATTATTTGTTTTGATAAAGTAAAGTAAATTTAGATTTTGTTGTGAAACGACATTGAATAATTGTTAATATATTAAGGTAAATATATTTGTATTCCATGTCACCTTGATTTCTATAAACAATAAAAAAATACATATTTAGAAAACGTATAAGAAATTTAACGCAGTGGAATTTGAACTCGCGCCTCTTGAATGGTTCAAACCGAGTTCGGTTCGACAAGACGCGCGGGTTCAAAACCTGCTGCGTTCAAATTTTAATACGTTTTCTAAATATGTCTTTTTCAATTTCCTAAGTGTGCGATTAACGCTTTAAAATGTTTAAAAAGTTAAAAAAGTTCTATAAACAATTTCAAAAATTATCTATATATTCAGCTAATTAAATCTCATTATAAACTATTTATATTACATACAGCATGTACATAAAAATTGGATAAAGCTTCACATATTTGGTGACACATGCAACGACGCACGTGCCAACTTCAGTTCACTTAGGGAGCGCAAAGCGCGCCTTCATAACGCTGCCGATAAGCACGTTGGGGTAAACTTTACTTTTATGAAACACATTAGAACTTTTCATTATGTGTACGGGACGTAACATGTGGATGCGCTCAGTTTTTTTATTTTTATTACTTTTTCTAGACTTCACTTGGAATTGTTAGAGGGAAAAAAAGTTTGATTATCAAATAAAAATAATGTTGCAATATAAGCATTACTATGGTCTTTGTATTTTTCTTTTTTCTGTAGCTTCATGCTTTCCTAGAGAGAATATAGTAACAAGATACTCCGTTCTCTAATTTCGGACGAAATACGGGACCAGTATTAAAATACAAAAATGAAGTTATGAAAGAAAATTAAGATTTTAGATAAAAATATATGAAACCGTACCTAAAACTAATGCCATTTAAGTTCTGGCGCTGTCCCACTGCGCCACGATGGTTTAAATGTATTTTTTTAAGATTTAAACAAATAAGATGGCTCACACATAGTACATCAGCTACAAAAGATATACGCTTCATTTTTATAAATAAGATATATTAGTTGAATACGCTTCATTAAGAGGCTTGCAATATACTTATTCGAAATAAAATAATATTTCGCTTTATTCAAATCGTTGCGTCCTTTAACATTAAGTATTTCATGTTACAGTTCTGTTTCATGCATTTAATAGGGTTTGTTTTGTTTTGGCTGTCAAGTGCGACAAACGGACTGACTGGCAAATAAAAGTCTTGTGTCTTCTCCATCCTGCGTGACATTGGCAAATTAAATAGTGTTCTACTGCAACGCCTAAAAATCATCAAATAAAGAACAATAACGACAATAAAAGACTTATTTTAATTGTAACATAACTTATTATTTAGTTTCATAGTTTTAACACCACGTGTTTCACTTTTTTAGTTTAATATTTTTTTTCAAATAATTGGTAGCAGTATCATCCCAAGCTCTCGCTCGCATTACCACGCAATAAATACTAACTTAGCGCCAAAGATAGAAATAAATAAAGAAAAAGTAAAATACTTAGAAATTCCTCACAAATTCAGGTTGATTAATAAGTGATGTAATAATAAATACGTTAATAGGATGTTTAAATCAATATTTGAAAATAGAGGGTCCATTGCAGTTCATTAAATTAAATCAGTTATTATTAATAAACCTAGGTTAAATTTTTATACAAATCAATAGATTGTTTTCTGACGATATTTATTTACTTGTTGGGAATTTGTGCTTCCAAACTTTTAATCGATACTATACATAATATTGGTGCATTTTTCAATTTATATATGTTTATTAAAACATGTGGTAACAAGATAGAAAAGTTGTTTCATATAAGAGTATATCTTTCTACACTTTTCCAATGCATCAATCAATGGAAAAAGATTGAGAATGACTTGACCATATCTTACGACAACAATATAATGACGTTAGATGGGTAGTGGGACCTAAATAAAAACTTGGACACTAGGTACTCACATTCTTATTACAGTCACGTAGACTGAGACACTCGCGACGCTTACACGAAGTAGTCTAGAATAAGTATTAGAGCCCTTTACTAGAACACTTTAGTAACATTAACTCATTTTTCCTTTTTCTTATTATTCACTTAGAGTTTCACCACTTCCAATAGATGACTTGGCAAAATTTTACGTATCAATAACGAACAAACTATAGAATGTTAGTAAATAAGTATTACTCTAAAGGGATTCCTTGTAAGGGAAAACATCTAAATGTGTTCTAGATTACCATTGATATATTATATTTGACATCACAAACTATATACTTGACAAGTATTTTAATTTTTTTTGTATAAAAAAAACAGCTTCACGCTTTTTTTCGTATAGCAGGGTAGTCAGAGAGAACCTAGTGTCATATTACTTCGTTCTCCACGAACCGATTCCGGAACCCATTGCCTTTGCACTTTATCTTAGCAGAGCTGAGAAATTTATATTAATTTCTCCGAATGAAATTTATATTAATTTCACACAATCGTGTTTACGTTCCGACGCTCCCCACTGCGCTACGGATTTTATTCTCGAATTTATTCTGTCTTAAATTGACTCGACAAGTTTAATAAGCGCTATTATATAATATGTACTGAATTCAATATATCGTGATTGTTATAACTAGATTAAGTCTCTTGGTGCTGACATCGCGTTGGTACCTTATATTTTTATCTTTTGACGCAAACTAGCAACTTACTGCATTATATCCTCTTAGCGGGCTCTTTTGCGCTTCCATCAAATTTAATTAATAGACCAAGTTTTAATCGCTGAAGTGTCATCGTGTATTTTGAAATCTTGTGTATATTTCAAACACTATTATTTTTTGTATCTAACTCTTAAATTAGTATACAAAGACAAATATTTTTTATATTACTGTACAGTAAATATTGTACTTTGTTTTGTGGCGTCTGACTGTAAGCGCGATGATTGTGGGTTCGATTTGACTCGGGGGAATGATTATGTTTTAATTATTTACACTGATCCGCTCTGGTAAGACGAAGTGTTCTCGATTTCGGGCGCAAAATGGAGAACGGAGTGTTGACACTACTCGCCTTGACTACTCTGCTATGCGAAAAAAGACCGTGAAGCTGCTTTTTGGTGTAGGTACATTTTTTTCTTTTTTACATTCAGTATTATACTCGTAGTTAGTCAACTATCAAATAACATATTTCTTTTCAAATAATGATATAAAGTTTTAGATGTAACATTTAGTTTGTTCTGAATAAATGAATCAATAATCAATTTGTGCCTACAGTAGTAAAGCTCAATATTTTTACTATTTATAATTTAATAATTAACTTCATCAGTTTAAATTTTTAATATGAGCATTGGGGCGCAGTTTGACAGCTTCTTTGTTTTGATTGCATACGCGATTACTGTGGACTCTTATCTGGTGATAATGAAAAGCGCGGCGTTGAGTTCCGCCGCTCACCACACAACTTAAATTGAAATTGAAATTATCCTTTATTATTCAAATAGATTTTTGCAAGCCTTTTTAAATCGTCAAATGAACATAAAGCTAGCACCGGCTCGAAAGGCACTTGTGCTGAAAAGAGGTTGCAAAAAACTCAATAGTTGCTCTTTTCAAATATAAAAGTTACAATTTTATTATTTAATACAGTGGTAGCTAACCTGCACCAAACTCACATATTTTTAATTTTTAAATATTTTTTACAGACTTATTAGTCTGTTTAACTAATTAATATTGTTTTTATACTGGCTTTAAATTTATGCAGTAGGAAATCTAACATAGGTTGTGGAGTTTTTGGATAATTGGCAATATCTCGGATTAGGACGGAAAGTGGAGAATGGAGTGTCTTGATACTAGGTTCTCTCTGACTACCCTACTATGTGGAAAAAAGCGTGAAGTTAAATAAAAATCAGTTTAAATGTATCATAAACACACATTAATTAAAGAGAAAATTCAACTTCAATTCAAAGTTTCATACCTTATTTGCCAGCCGCCAAGTGAGTGAATAGCCTTGTTGATTGAGATGGAATTTAGTTCTTTTATATCGTTTTTCTTCATTTAATATGTGAAGAGAAAATTTTCTATATTATAAAATATTAAACGTTTATTATTTTCCTTAAATACACTGTATTTTTTGTGTTATCTGCTATCATATTAAAAAGTTGTTTTTTATTTCATTTAATTATTTAAAATTTCACAAGACAAAGGATTCGCTACATGAAATATACCTTCAAGTATATTACATTTTAAATTAAATATAAATAAAAAAGTTTTATGTAGTATGATAAATTTCAATTCAATTGAATTTGTGTGGAATCTTAAAACTGCTTATTTATATTCGATTCACTGAATTTGTGATTTACTGAGCTTATATTGATATTTTTATTATTCAAACCGCTAAATCAAAACTATTTAATAAACTTGATTTAAATAATTATTCATTCTGTCATTGTGGCGCAGTGGGACAGCGTCAGACAGTATACGCGATGGTTGTGGGTTTGATCCCCATCGATAGAATGAAAATCATTTCCATTTTCACTCTCTGATATGTCTATAATACAAACTCCACTAAACGTGCAATGCTGCCGAATTTGTACTGACAACAGAATGTCCTACTGAAAAACTGGAAAATGGTATCTACTGTATTGTATTGTGGAATTAAATCAGAATATTATAATTTTTAACAACATGACTTGAAGCTAGTAACACATTTTTATATGCTTGGTTCTTTACACATTTTGAATGTGAATTTAATTTATTATAGTGTTTAATTATTAATTAAACCTGAAAATGGCAATTATTTTCAATAACTAAATAAATAGACTTTTCAGTTAATTTAATAATTCATAATCTTAATAAATTTTTACTACACACACTCCTTCAAATTCTGTCTAAATTAAAATATTTACTCAGCCTCTCTCTTATTTAATGAATACTAAACGGATAAACTAATTGCTTGTTACATGAAAAAGTACTTATTTTATTTATTTATTGAATATAAGTGTCAATATTATAGATCGACGATACAGCCCGTCATGTTTCTGAATTACATAACAGCTATCGCTTTGAGACCTACGATAGCGCTGTCGCTGTTATCTCTTTTGATGAATGAATCTTTTGTATCAAATAGGATGCTATTTATGGAATAAATCATTTAATGTCATTTTATGTTACCTACCGCTATCGTTATTGTATTTCATTTATAATATTAAGTACATTTTAACGCTTTAATATAAAGTTTTATTATGATAATTAAAAATGTTTAACAGTTTACGGGACGATCGAGCCTATGCTCGATCCAAACTCATAAGAATGTTTTATTTCAAGGTGAAGAATACAGTATTTTAATACGCGATTTTCTTTACAACTCTGTAAATGTTAGACTAGAGGTAAGTGCAGATGTAAATAAATGTAAGTTATTTTCAATATTTTTAATAATTTTAATTAATGGGTGGTCTACTTATTCATTTTCCAAATCAGGATATTATAAATAACTTTTTTTATTAATATTGGTAACATTTAAAATTAATGACGTAATTTCCACATAAATAACAAAGACCTCAAACGAAGTAAATAAAGAGCAGGTATTCTATTTCCTTTATCATTAATTTATTAATTAATATAATCATTGTGAATTCCGGTTCCCATAACACGCCAATTAATTTGGTTAAAAGCAAATAGAATGCCGGTTGCGTTCACAAAACATACACAGTAATTTAATATAAAACTTTACAAATCTTATGATGATAAGTGAATGATGTGCTTCAAAATTAAGATACAAACTTATTCAATTACATTTTTATTATTAAAATTTCATCAATTTTATTATCTATAGAACTTATGGAGCGGGAAATCGGTACGCCAAGTTACCGACATTGTAGAAATCTGTCGAAACTCCAACCCTAGCTTATGAGTTTTAGTTTTCAATTGTAACCTAAAATAGAAATACAGATAGTTGTAAAAACCTAAAACCTCTATTTTAATTTGACTAGTGAATGTGTAACGTTATTTTTTTAGCTTCAATTAAACGCAGCGAGAGCATTCGCCACACATCTAGAAATACCTAGGTTCTTGTCTTACTTTTCTGGTTATACACATAGTAATATTATTTGGTCATGGATAACTAACTGTATTGTAATGGGTTTTTAAGGCTCGGCTTAAGTCAACTGTTTAAAATGTATAAGATTGATATAGTAACAGCTTAAGTATTTTCTTATTGAATTATTTCTCAAAACTTTATGACGTTAATATATTTGTTTTTTATTAACATCATAAAGAAAGAACTATATTTTTTTATTAACAAGCATTTTTAAAGCGTTATTCGCACACTTAGGAAATTGAAAAATACATATTTAGAAAACGTATAAAAAATTGAACGCAGTGGGATTTGAACCCGCGGTTTTCAAGAGGCGCGGGTTCAAATCCCGCTGCGATAAAAATTTTATACGTTTTCTAAATATGTCTTTTTTAAAGAAAAAACTATTTATTGCTACGCTATGGCTAAAATATATCTAATAATTTGATGTCTTAAATATATATAATGGACTTAAATATACTGGTATAATTATTCCTTCGCAGAAGGCATCAATTGTGCATATAATATATATATATATATATATATATATATTTTGTACCAAATGTACATGACTAAACAATATTTATAATTATTAAGGTGTATAAGGTCTTATATTTTAAATGTATGTTCGTTACCAAAATTATAGCAATATATACGTTTGTTACCTACGATATGTGTATAATTTAGATAATAGCTCAAAATTTAAAATAATGAAACTCTGCAGGTGATAGACGCCTCTGGCAAGGTGCCACGAGTCGTGACAGGAGCATGCCATCTATGTGGACCACATCCACGGCGGATTCTACACAAAGAGTAGCTGATGGTTATTATTTTAAAAGAGAATTATTTATAGGTATACTGTTATAAAAGTATGATATTGCAAATACTTGTAACAGATATTATTATTATATTTGTTCTTTGTACTTAAGTGCAAATATTGTAAGTAAAATAATTTTAAATATCAATCGTAATTGTGATCTGTAACTAATATTAAATCATCACCATAGGATTTCCAATAACCGGGAGACGTTTTTACATTTGTTGTATAGTTTCACGCACTTTTGCCTGTCAATAGAGCTTCTATGTTCATGAATCCGAATTGTGTTGCTTTACAGTAATATTTCTTTCTTAGCGCAGTCAACTTGGCGTAATACCCAACTAGAGTGGAAAGGTAACATATCTTTATTTGTGTCGAATTTATTGTGACATTTACAAACGCTCCAGTTATACATACACTTACATTCCCATTTTTAGTTCTTTCTTCCAACATTCCTCGGCTAGACTGAGCTTCAAGTAATAATAAAATGGCATTATTAGTTGACATAAATTCTCAATATGATGACAATTTTTTATGGAACAACGTGTAACCGTTATATTTTTCCATCATAACGTGTTAGTGCTTGTCTATTAAACAGCACAAATTTCCCTTGAATCAGGAATAATGTTAAGAAGTTTTTATGTTAGAAAAATACTTGTTTCTGAGAAACTTCAATTCATTTAACGAATACAGGGACAAACTAAGCAGTATCTTTTAGAAATAAAAGACAATCATTTCAATAAATTGCTAGTGTTTATTTTTTGAAAATGTATGAGAAACTTTGAAGTAATAATAAGTGTTTGGTTTACGAAAATAGAACATAAATTATGCCTCATAAGTTGTTGTCTCAAATTAAATTATAAAGATTTTAGTTTGATTTTGGTAAAAAAAATTAGCTCTTGATTCAGCAAATATTCTTCTCAAAATATTTATCTATGAGGCCTTGGAGACAGATTACAGCTATCTTGTAATTTTATCTTCTGCTTAATTGGTTCTGATTAAGAGGTAGGGAAGTAGCGGTATAATTGACAGCCCAATCAGAGTGGACCCCATGATAGATATGAATGCAGATCAAATGAAAGAAAAGAAAGAAATTGTAAAGTAAACATTTTTTCAAAACATTAGAAAATAAATACATAATTACTTGCAAATCTTAAAACTGTTACTGTAGCCTAGTTACCTGTTGTTAGTTTAGCATTATTTTCGTTTTTATAACTATGTGACTAATTTATTTATAAAACGGTTCGTACAAGGAACCTGTTATTATATATAAATTCATATAATTGAAAAATATATTTTTAGAAAACGTATAAATATGTTAATTCCCTAAGTGTGTGATTAACAGTTTAACAGTTTAAGCAAAAGAAGGGGCCGATTTCTGATTGCGCTAGCAATACTTTAATGATGATATAATGGTACATTAAGGTCCAGATTTCTTTTGGTCTTTTTTTAATAATTAATATAGTGGAGCTGTGATTTGTTTCCGGCGGTCCTATAGGCGGTCTATCACAACATATATATAATATCGAGATGTGGCCAGTTACAAGTTGGAGTTGGCCTGAAGTTCAGTTGAAGTCCAGGTTCAGAGGTTGATTGCCAAGTTGGTGGACAAAGAGATATATAGAAAATGCACCTCACAAGTTTCGGTAAGGTAGCGAGAGAAATTTTGACAGTGGTGGTCAGCGTTAATAGGTATTTTAAAGGCCTCAAGCCTAGTCTTGTCTCGCAGGTTCCAAGCTGCTTAGAGCTCCTGTCTCTGCAAGACTATTAATCCAAAATCAATCAAATTTTGTAGAGTAAGACTGTTCTTGTTAATTAATTGTGTACATTATGTTTAGTCTGAAATTTATTGAAAGAGTGACTATTGGATTATAGTGCATTATTATAAAAAGAACAGTAATATTCATCTCATTATCTTTCAGTTGTCAAATCTTGGTCTCCTAGCCCATATACTGATGGTCATGATTTTATCATCCTGCAAATGCTAATAATACTAATCTTAGAAGGCTACTCGTCTGAGTAGCCGTCATCAGAAGTAAGACTATACATGAAGTTCTGACATCAGAACTAGGCTTCTATTTCTTAGGCTTCAAAATAATATAAACTTGACAAATACACAGACAAAATAATATGTATATCAATGGAATTAAGATGGTTTAGTAAGTTTAATCATAAATACTGTTTTAATTGTATGAAGTAATGATTATTATTAATCCTCTGTTCTGACATATTAATAGTAAGAATGTAGTTCTCTTATTTTTATCCTAGAAATAGTATTTACTTTTGTTAGTTTTAATAAATACGGCTTAGATTTACAAAATCTATACTAAGATCACTTAGTATTGACTATGTAAAATCTAAGCGGTAATCAATTATCATTGACTGAGAGTTGGACAACGTAGAGCGAATAAATAAATTTAAGCCTAATTTTGATATTGCACTTTCTCCGTAAATAATATTTTATTTACGGATAATTATTTTCAAAATGTTGTTTTAATTACACGATTAAAATTGTTTTTATATTTACATATTAAACGGTTCTTTGAATCTGATTCGACAAGGCGTCCATGACCAAAAGTCTTATCTAACTATAGGAGTGTAGAAAAATACAATAATGCAATTTTGGCTGTAATTAGTTTTACTATATACCTACCGATAAAATATTTCAAATTTCATAAAAAACGACATTTGTATAACACCTGGATGATGGAACTTGGAAAATTATGCGGACTGACGAGTACGAAATTTGACATAGTTACATATACAATACAAATATTAAGTTAAGACTTGTGTTTTAAGAAACACAATATTATTTAAAATAATTAGATTAATTAGAAATATCAAACATTATCATTTACATACGTAATTATTAGAAGTTTTAAAAATTACACGTCAACGACGCAACAAGTATTTTCCGCTTCTGGTAACAAATGTTCCCTGGCTTAAAAGGCTATATATTTTTTGTAGAATGTTTTAATGTTACATGTTAATACAATATATTTTATTTTAATTCTGTTTAAAAAAGTATATGAATCAGTCGATACCATCGAGTAGTTGCATATGCGACGATTTTAGGTCGGTTTACACTCGAAATTGTATTCAAATTATTTTTATTTCCCCGCTCTGGTAAGGCAAGGTGTTCCGATAGTCAACATAAAAAGTTTCGATTTAGACGTCTGCAATGTGCGATAAGGAAAAATATCATCAATAATAAGAATTGAAATATTTTATGTTCTATAAATGAATACATATGATGTATAATATAACGTAAAAACAGATATGAAATTGTTGTATCCCGTGTAAATAATTTATTTTATTGAAAAACATTACACAAAACATTACATTTAAATGATTTCTTCATAAATATATACGTTTCTACATTAATCTTTACTTTGTCATATTTTTTACTACCTTCATCGTAAGTAAGTCAGCTGCAGGTTTTATTAAACTGTTCCAGAAAGGGAAAATAAAGATTGTCTTAGAGAAATTCATCAAAAGTTTTGATTGCATTACGTACTTTTTAATTTAAGTATCCATTTTTCTGTGGAATTTAATGCTTTTTGTTCACAATATTTAATTTGAAACAACGAATATAGAATTATTTCTAGATATAATTTATAAATAAGGTAAGGTATTGAGGTAAGTGAAAAGATAAATTTAAACTAAACTTCTTACTGCTTAAACGAAACTGTTCAAATACTAATTTTGTAAGAACAATTAATAGGTTCTCGCGTTGACAGTTAATTTAACCCAAAAGTGAACTTGTATTTTTAAAGTTTCTGTAGTTGAAAGGAATGGCGAAACCATTAACTTTCGTATAATTCGTCCGACAATGTAAAAAAAATTCAACCCAGTATCAAATCTATAATAAAAATTACCTTCTATTATGGAATGTGAAGTATATTATATTATATCTGGATTTAACCTTCTTTGAAAACAATAATTTCTTACAATAACACAAAATTTTATAAGATTAACTTCAGCTGTGAATATATGCCCAGTGTCCGAAATTACTGCATCAAGTGAGGTGAAAAATTATGTCATATTTTAGTGTAAAAACTCTAACGTACTCGTAATAGCAAATTATGGACCTTCGTAGGCTTCAAAATAATATACACTTGACATACACACGATAAATTATTCTATAACAACATCTAGTTATGAAATTGATATTATTATGAAAGTTACTGTTAATATCTATAATATTAATTGTATAAATATGTTATTCTTTAGATTAAAAGTGTAGTGTAAGTGCTCGAAACCCGCTTTTTTTTAATATTATTTTAAATTCAGTATCATTTAAAAAATGACTAACTTTTCATTATTTTATATATAAAAAGTTCATATGAAAACCGATTTTTACAAGTTTTGCAATAAATAAAATCCATCAAGCTCCCATTCTGTGAATAGCGTCTTACAAAAGAACATCTCAGAGGAATTTTCTAGAAGAATTCAGTGCCGATTGCATTTACACAATTTATTCTCGCCACGCTTACTCATAGTTCAATATGCTTTATTTCCTTATAAGTCTAATTTTATTTAAAATTTTATTTATTTGTTTAAAAATAGTACGTTCTACAGTGCTTATTAAGACTGTAAAATGAGAAGTGTATTGTCACTTCATTCTTTACTAGCGACTCGCTCGCGGCTGCACCCTGATGAACTATATATAACTGTTTCGTATTTTTGACAACCTGTTAGTAAAATAATTATATTCCTTGAAAAACTGAAAAAACAAGACAAAAAAGAGCCCTACGTTCATTTCACCAAAATCGGCAATTTCATTAATTTCGTCACAGAAAGACGGTTACTTTCGCATTTATTACGCAGAAAGCTCTTTTCTATTGACTTGTGTTGTCATTTAAAAGAAGATCTAAAATAAATTTGTCATTTAAAAACAATAAAAGTAAAAATAAACATGTTAATGTTTAAACATTGTTTGTTTGTGTTAAAGCCAAATGGTTTTAGGTTTTGTATAGATATGTTTCCAACATAAAACTGAAGTTTTTAAACGTAGTGTATTAAATAACGTATTGCCGTTGTACGTGCATTTGATAGAGGTCGCTGGCAATATGCCACGATTTGTGACAGAACCGCGTCGCGGTTACCCATAAAAAGTGTACCGGGCTATGCTCGTTTATTCGTATTGAAAAAAAAACGCAATAATAACTTTGTTGTAATTTTAGTTATTCTATTAATATTTTTTTAATATCGCAGATTGTATAAAGGTAAAGGTAGCTGTTTATTATGTATTTTTTTATATTAATCTTTTCAGTATATAAAAGACAAAAGTGACTGGCGGAACTCATGCAGTTTTTATGTAATAACTTGATGTATATTTCTTTTCACAAAGTAATGCTTTACTTACTTTCGGAATATCTTTTCACTTATATTTATTATACACTGCTTATACTATATCTACTTTTTACAGCTAATGTTAATTTGATTTAAATATATTTCTCGGTAGTTTCTCTAACTATAAACACATAAGTCATGTTTATATCAAACACATCAAGTGTTGTGCATTTGATATGTTTCATATAAATTTAACTAACTGACTTGATTATTTAATAACACGCTTAAAAGCGGTAACCTCCGATACCTAGGAATACGTATCTATCAATAAATCTACGCAAGAATATCTTGTAAAACTATATATAAATATTTCTATAGTACTCAATATATTTTCATCCTATTTCTTACTGTTTGTTCCATTTGCTTAAAAAATTGCGCATGTGTTTGGAACCGTTGACAATACAATACTTGAATAGCGTGAAGCCTATTATATATCTTTGCCAAGAATAACGAGAAATTAAACTTACTCATGTTATATTTAAGAAAAATCTTATATTTAGAAAACGTTTTCGAAAAAAATTTTAAGGCAGCGGGATTTGAACCCGCGCCTCTTGAACGGTTTTCAACAGGCAGGGGTTCAAAGTTACTTGTGTTAAGTTTACTTAGTTACCTTACTTAAAAAAATATATATAATAAAAATAAAAATATATAAGATATTTTCTTTCTAAAGCAAGTGTCGTCATAGAAACTTCAAATATACAGAGTAGAGTTTATTATACAGGTTGGCTCAGAAAGATCGAAGTGGTGTGAATTCCTCATAACTTTTTTATTATTATTTTTTTTTCTTTTCTTTTCAGTATTTTGTAAAGAAGACTTGGACATATCGGATGGATTGATTGATTGATGGATTGGATGTATCATAGTATATAGGTATTGTGGCATCATACATTTATATTGTTTAATTCAGTTTTGGCCTAACAAAAAGATATATACGGAATAATATAGTAACCTGTATAGTCATCTTTAAATTGAGATATAAATGATGTAAGGTTTTCGTACAGCTAAAATTAATTTACAAAGAATTCAAAGCAGGCGCAATATATTTACTAAGACAAATTACGTGATGGCGTATGCTAATACGTATTTCATGGCATTCTCTACGCCTACAATGTTAACGAGGAGGTATGCATATTATACTTTCATGTAAATTTATATAGACACAAGTTAATCATGGTATAATTAAACAGGTTTTGTTCACTTTTCCTAATACGTGAAGGAAAAACTTCCATCTCTTCTTATTGAAAATCGTGCGGACGTAGGAGTACGAAATTTTGCATAGTTTATATTGGAACGGAGCACTTAGCCACATGGAGGACAAATGTTTTTGGTTAAACGTTGCTAAGGCAACACGTTTCTTAGGCAATGACGCCGCTACTATTTTTTATTGTTTTATTTTATTTTCAATACTTTTCTTTTTTACAAATAAATCAAGGTATAATTTAACAAATTTGGTTACTTTATATATATATTATTACGACTTCAAAAGTTCTATGTGTATTATTAACTAAAGTCATAATAAGGAATTATTTTTAATACGTAATAACTGAAGTATCATACACCTAAAGGATAAATCACAGTCAAGGAGAAAATCAATTTTACTCGATATGTTTTATGCGTACCCAATAGAATGAAACTTTAATGAGTTTGCTCTAAAGGGACCATGTTTTCACTTTCCTTATTAATTCTGTTGAAACATATACCATATACTAGCTTTTGAATATTTATTACAATATTGTTTTAAGAACGATAACAAAAAATAAAATAATTTTTGTATCAACCTTCGCGTTTTGTCTGTTTGAGTCAAGTAAACAAAAAGACTTAGTAAAGTTTATTATACATAGTATGTACAATAATGTCTTATTTAAAAAAAAAACCTTACGCCTTTAATGTTTTCACAGGAGGGAGCGAGTAAATGCTCGTTTTGATGGGTATATTTTGTTTGGTGATTTTGTAAATAACCTTATATCTGTTTTCTTATAACCTTATATCAAGTGAATCGGACCCTATTCAAGCCGATGGGATTCATATATCTCGTATACTTAGTAGTTTCGTTGAAAATGCTCCTAAAACTGAAATACAGTAATCCTCCCACAAAACACGATCTGAATATTTTTTAGTTTCGCCATACTTATTTGAACCTTTTTAATTCATTCATTCATCCTACACATTAATCTATAAAATTATGTAATGTATATTTTAAATATTCTTTTATAAAAAAATATTAAGTAGTACTGTACAATTGCAGTAGTGAAAGCATACTGATTCTAGATTCAATATCTTAATAATTATGTCTCTTCGTATCTTACAAACTTATTTTTATTTTGTTATCTTATAGTTTTATAATTTACAATTTGGACCCCAGAATAATATCACGATTGTGAGATATACATATACAGATAAAATTATATTATAAATTATTGAGAATTCCAAGTTCCATTATAATAAACTGAGATAAGAATAACCTTTGGGAAAATATTTCTATTATGATAGAATTAAATTCTATCGAGATGTCCCCTGACTAGTGATAAGGAGGTCTTGTCAAATCAAATCCAGTTCTCTTGAGTATTATTTTGTGAAGTTCGACGTAAATGCCATTACGTTTTTTAATGAATAATTTATTTATGTCATCAATTTATTATGAATATTTTTAAAAAGTGATTCGGGCTAAGTGATTTTGTCGGCTTGAAAATATAAAACAGCACGTACACATAACTATTGTAAGTGCTTTTAGTGGTTGCCTCTTGTATTTATCTTTAAATAATTGAGTAAATTGGATGTGCTACAAAATATACAATACATGAATTCTTTTAATTAATTATTTGAAGAAACATTATAAAACTTTGATAAATCAAACAATATATATACCTTCGTAGGTATTGTGATAATAAAAAATACGTATTGTGATAAATTAAACAAAAAATACTAAAGATTTTTCTTTCTTTGGTCTGATTAGTTTAATCGCAGCGGTTGGTGTTGTATAAGCGGAAAGTGGCAATCTGAATGATTAATGACTAGCTTCTTTTCTTGTAAGGATAAAATTATAAGTATATACTTATAATTTTAATAAAAATAACGATATCTTACATTGATAATAATATATAAACAGTAAAAGGAGTGTCATACGTATAAAGCATCTGAAGTAAAAATAGAGTTTGCTTATACATTCTCACCACGTCCGTAGCCTTCATTCACGCGATTCTAACGGCGTAGATAATAGAGACTTACTGCGCACTTTACTCCACCATACCTAAAGCAATAATTCTCCCTGAGTAGTTTCCACGGAGCAAACATCCGGATCGAACGCTCCTTAGGCGATACAAAAACTTTACTGAGGTCATTGTGCGAAGAGCTTCCCGAGGGAACATTTAACAAGCAAGAGGGTATCAAACATTTTAATTTTCTAAAGACAGCTTAAAGTTTAGTTTCAATCCTGCCGAATATTCGTAAAATTTTATAAATTGGTTTGATTGAAACATTTATTCACTTAGATGATCAGCTATATATTTAACGCCTTCTCCGCATGCTCGTGTACCAGGTACAGTGTGTTTGGGTAGTTTACTGCGATGGATATACCGGTATAGCGCATTTCGAGAGGTTGCGTCTGTCAATGAAACGCAGTAGGTGGATATCAAGTGAATTTTCTGCTTCCGAAAACAAAAAAAAATTATCAACGCCATTGTGTGTTCGTAGTTCTCCCAAAGTTCCTAGATGTTTTTGGGCCTTAGGAGCTTGGGATGGTCTGCATCATGCTGAGATTTTTTTGCTCCAGCTTGACTTTCGTGCATCGGGCTACAACGAGGATTGAGTCGACCAAAGTAGGGCCTAGTAGAGATAAATTACACATTGGGATACTCAAATTATACCACTTCATTATATCAAATATTTCGTATTTATAGTTAGAACACTAGTAAATATGGTTACACACTCACAGTATTTCCATGTCCAAGGTTGTCTTGATCAACTATATTTAATATAATACGTTAGAATTTCTGATATGTTGTAGGATATAATCAAACAAAGCCTTCATTTACTGTATACTCTATTTCAACTTATGAATATTTCAAGAATAATATTTTGGTATTTTGTTAATATTTGCTTAAATTCTACATTTCTATATACACCCATCTATATCTACTAAGCATTCGTACTTTCTAAATGTACTATTCCTTTTTTCTTTTCTATTTAATTAATTTTATCAATTTCCATGACACATTCTCTTTCACTTTCCTCCCACTTTACCACCAAAACACCGGAAAACTTAAAATAATTTATATATAATTATTCTTCTGAGTGGGAATCGAACTCACAACTATCGTGTAAATAGTATACTGCTCCACGATGCCTTTAATGTCTCAAATTGGACCGGAAGTGTAATGACAATAGGTTCTCTCTGCCGGTAGGCCCCGCATAGAAGAGTACTACTATAAGGTAAAAAGTGTAGTGCTGAAGCAACTTTTACTTTATACTAACATTTTTAATATGAACAAATTCTTCACCAGGAGAGAGCGAGTTACATATTCTATGTGTGTATATGTAGGATAAGATCGTAACGTAAATCTTTTTATACGAAATTCCTATTTAATACACCAATTCGAGCGTGCAGGAAAAATCTACGCGCATATATTTGCGAGTGATTGTGTTACTGGCACTAGTAATAACGTCTAGAATTATTATTCATCATCCAAAACGTTTTTCACAAAATGTGTTTATATTACAAAAAGTCATAAAGCTTATTAATTATAACAATTAAACAATTCATACGGGTAACTATCAATTATCATCCAAACTAAAATCAATCTAAGATCAATTTTTAAAGTTAAATGGATTATTTTCAATTAATTTACAATAACAGAGAGCCTACATAAAACATGTAAAATATTGACAATTACTATATGGATATGTAATATTTTTTTATTTCAAACTTTTATTTGATATGTTAATGAAAACTGCCCAACACACTAACCAACTTTTACTAATGAAGCATTTACTTATTTCTTATTGTTTAGCTAGACCATTATGTGTGTTCTTCAGTTGCATCGTATCTTCGAATTTTTATATGTTGACTAAGAGAATACGCATCACGCAGAACAAATTGTATTCGCGGCTTTTACATATTTCTTATAGGTTACGTGGTCTATTATGATGTAGAATGTATGTATGTTTATTTAACATTTTTTAATAGTGTTATTCGTACACTAAGGAATTTGAAAAAGACATATTTAGAAAACATAAAAATTTGAACGCGGCGGGATTTGAACCCGCGTCTTTTGAAAACCGCTCAAGCGCTCTGACCGCTAAGCCATGCGTTGAACGCATCATTCAAATCCCGCTGCGTTCAAATTTTTATACGTTTTCTAAATATGTATGTATGTGTTCCACTCCGAAATTTGCTATACCCTAAGGTCTGCTCAGGGTATACAACTATAGTCCACGCGGGCGAAACCGGGAGCGGGTCTCTAGTAAATTCAAAGTGTTATAAAAAGAAATACTTATAGATATTTCTCATAATGTTTGTTAAGTAATTTCATGTAACATTAATCAAAATTGTACCAAAGTTTTCAAGAACATTTATAAATAATCATTTAAATGTTCAATAACTTTTTACAAAGAATATAATTGTTAATGCAGAGATCTATTATATTCATCGCCTGCATTTAATAAACAAAGGCATAACACGGAGAAATAATTTCTTAACTTCTAACTTTAACTTCAATATCTAAAATCTATACATGAAACAAATAATCCAATATGTTAAACTTATTATTAATTGTATTTACGGGTGTAAATTAAACTCGCAAACTATTAAATATTTAGTATTTAAATTTAGTTAAGCATAGGTATGTACATATATTTGCGTATCCGTCGCAAGCTCCCCGTAAATATAATGTAAATAAGGAGAACTTACCATTTCCCAGTTGGTTGGGATAACGCCAACTTGACTACGCTAACAAAGGCACATTGTAGTCAAGCTACGCAATTTGGTTTCACGTATACCATTGATAGGTAGAAGAGCGTAAGGGCTGTCAGTCTAATATACAAATGATTTATTAGATTTCTTCCCAATTCTGAAAGGCATACAATAATATAATATTTTTCACAGGGTATCCAATTATTATTTAAAATTATTTATTCTCAACCTTTAATTTAAAAAGAGCTGATTATAACTTTGTTTTCTGCTCTTACTATGGTATATTCTTAGAATTGTGGATACTGTATTTGTAAGTGTATTCACAGTTAAGGTTAGCCAAACATCACTCATAATTCATAATTTATATGTATTTAAGGTTTTTTGACATGAGGAAACTAAAATATATAAAGTGAAATCATAAACTAAACAGGCAAATCTGCAGCGCAGCATTTGATGTACTTTACGTTATGTATTGTAAGTTTAATCTCAAATATAATATATTTTTTATATACGAGTACATAATTATAGGACAAATATATTTTAATTAACATATTTTTAGAAGGTGTATAATAATTTGAATGCAGCGCAATTTGCGCTAAAGAAAAAGCGCTAAGCCATGCGTTCTCTAGTTGCATTGAAATTCTTATACACTTATTACAATTTATGTGTTGTTAATGCTAACAACAAAGATGCCTTTGTAGAGAGATTTTTATAAATTTCTGCTACCCAAAAATTATTCTACGAACAATCCTTTGGCGAGAGAGAATGCTATTTATTAAATAACTTTTTAATATTTTTATTGTTTCCAAGAGGCGCGGGTTTAAATACTGCTGCGATAAAAAAAATTACGTTTCTCAATTTCCTAAATGTAACACTTTAAAAATGTTAAAAATATTTTGATTCTTATTGACAAAATACTCCTATCATTACCATTTTATGAGACAAAGTCTGATATTGCAGTACTGTACAATCTACACAATGTTTATAAAACTGGACAAAAAGTTAAGAACAAAGCGTGTCTCAACTGTTTGATATTTTATGAGAGATTGTGTATAGAGGTGAACCCTACCTACCCTACTATGTATAACCATATCGAGTAAATGAAAATACATTAAGCATACACGTTCCCTAGTTGAATTTGAACACACAACCATCGTAAACAGCCATTCTTTTCTCAATTGCGTTATATTGTAGTGGGAATGTTCTCAATTTCACGTATAAGATAAAAAATGATAAGAATCTTGTTCCCCACTTAATCAGACTGAACGAATATTGACATATTATTATTTGTAAATTTGTGAAAAGTAAATATAGATTATAATTAAAGCACGTATATATTAAATTATTATTTTTTTCTATTACTTTATATTTCTATATTTCATGTTTTAAGAAAAAAATTGTGATTAATATAAAGTCAACGTACTCTTCCTTTTCTTAATGGATTATTTAAACTTTGGTTTTGATCAATAATATATATTCAGATTTATTAAATACTAGAGACCCGCTCGCGGCTTCGCCTGCGTAAACTACGTGACTAAATTATTTCGTTTATTCACCCGTCCGTTATCTCCTCTAAATCACAAACTTGTTTAAATTAATTTGTTTAGTTTTTTAACTTAATGGAAGTATTTTTTTTAGGATTGTATGAAATTAAATAAACATTAAAAGTTAAAAAAAGTGTGCAAAAAAAAAATAGTCAAAACCGAATTTAAATCGGTTGGGCCGTTTCTGAGATTTGCGTGCACAAACAGACAAGCAGAAAAGAAAATTAAAAGTCATTGTTTTGAGTTCTATTATAGTAATTAATGACAACAAATATATAGAACTGAAACTTCACACATATATTACATTAGAGCTAAATCCAATCCGAAATCCATACTAATTTACCTTCGATATTGTGCTCATCGTAACAAACATCGCAACCGCAGTCGTTCCAATTTTAAATGACAAGACCTACATTAACCTTAAGAGTCCTCTGTCATCAACTCCGTATACAGAATAAATTCGGTTCAAGAATAAATTAGGGTCTTTGTGTCGTAAAATTGTCCCCACTTACCTACAGAACCATCCGGCCACAGAAGGTACGCCAGGTACCGACTTTCACCTACAAATAAATTCAAGATTTATACGTATATCTTCCAATTCAAATGACAAAATTCTGTATTTTAATGTTTGTCGTCGTTTACCATCGAAAGAAACTATTGACCTTTCTATATGAGCCTATTATTTATTTTGACATATTCCTTCTTTAATTGAATTCAGGCTTCGGCAAATTCGAGAAAAAAAAATTTCAGAGTCATTAATATTTTTTAATTAAAATAATTTACATATTTAAAATGATGGCGAGTTTTTGTGTCTTGTAAAAAGGACCTATAATGTAACATTATAGAGAAGAAGTGACAAGTTCTAGGTATTGGATATATCTAGAACTTGTTATTCATTACATTTTCTTTTTTATTTAAAATTATAATTTAATAGAACGATATATTATTGTAATAAAGAGCAAACCGTACACTCTGATATTAGAGTGCTTTCTGTTACACAAGCACTTAGTGCATCCATGCGTAATACTTTTGAACATGTATTTCGTCAGATTGCAATATCTATTACACTCATATGAATCATCTAACCTAACTATTGAAAGGTATATTAGCAAGGAATTCTCTTCCCTTTTAGGGAAATAGCAGAGTATAAAAAAGGAATTTTATAAAAAGGTTCTTCAATGTGAAATTGCTACTTGTGATTTAAAATGTACGTTTGCACTCAATTCATCAACACTAGATATATGGATTTACAATGAACAGAATTTTGTTTAATTATTTAAAAGCAGGTATAAAATCCGACCTTTATACACATACACGCACACACACCCACACACACACATATATATATTATATATATATATATATATAATAACAATGAAACTTGTGGCTGTACGTACTTTTTTTGGCAAAATTAAAAGATATTCAAAATTATTGTGATTGCCACCAGGCAAAACAAGAATATTTTTGTTCATATCAATCACAGGCAGGCAGGCAGGCAAGGCAGAAAAAACCGAGTAGAACCTCTGTCCTCTACTTATTGCCTATTTAAGAGATAATGCTCTCATCAGATAGAGAAACCCAACGTTGTACAAATTCTTTTTCTGTTTTTTCCAGCATAGGAAAGAAGCAGAAAGCAGAGAACGGAGTGTCTTGACACTAGGTTCTCTCTACATACCCTGCTGTGAGAAGTACCCTGAAGGTGCAAGAAAAAATTCTGACTGTCTACAAATTAAAAAGATAATATAAAATATCGTAAATTAAAAATAAAAAAATAATAAATAACATTATAAATATAGGAATAAAATATTAAAACACCACTTAAAATAATGGCTGCTTTAAGAGGATAAAAGAGCTTGTATGCGCTCGAAAGTGAAATGGCAACCGCTGAGCGCCGACAGCGGAGCAGAGTCTTGAGCACGTATTGTCCTAAAATGTGTTGAGGGAATAACGGATTTTTAACCTACAAGTCCTTTTCCCATTTTCTACCCATCCGTACCGATTGAAGTATTAGCCTTTATAGGACTTAGCGATTTTAGCGATCAAATTAAAAAATTCTTAAGTAAATATTGTGTGTCGGAAATCTATCAATACATAAAATAGAAGATAAAAATTGTCTGTAAATATTTTCTAAAAAAAGAAATATTATTTATTTAACTAAGACTTAAACGTTAGGAGATAGGTATTTTACGATTACATATTATATTAATACCTACTAATAAAGGGGGTATTAATAAATTGTGCTATAAATATAGATATTTGTGCAGTAATAATACTATATAGATAATATAGGATTTGTTCATAAAATATATTACTATACACTATTGGGGAAATGAACAATTGAATAAATACAAATATTTTAGGATGATAATATTAAATTCACTAGAGGAAGTTGACTTAATAACTAAAAATAAAATAAATAAAAAAAATATTTGAAAAAACTAATATATAAAAAATATTATGTAAATTAAAAAAATATATATTACTGTAAAAAGTTGGAGAATTAATGTCATATGTCAAGGATTAGTCGAAAGCTTATTCATTTTCCAAAATTGCTTACGTCGAAATCATTCGATATTGACTCGAGGGGTCGTTAGTATTTCCTTTGCATGTACCTATTTGTAACATTATATATGATATGAAGGCTATGATATCCTTTGACTATGGCAATCATGGCAAACATGGGACGAATCTAACACAGAAGGCGATGTTGTGAGTTCTAATCCAATCAGGGAAATAAATATTTGTATCCGTCATCATCATCATACACACAAGTTTTGCCTGGTCTGGTCAAATTGTACTTAAATAGTTGAATAATTGGAAATGGAGATCAGTTAAGGTGTTGTATATCTGTGTGTGTGTGTATATATATATATATATATATACATATTTACAAAACGTATAAAAATTTGAACGCAGCGGGATTTGAACCCGCGCCTCTTGAAAACCGTTCAAGCGCTCTGACCGCTAAGCCATGCGTCCCACCTCCACCTACGTTGAAATTCTTATACGCTTATTACAACTTATATTTGATGTTAGCATCTCTGTAGAGAGATTTGTACAAATTTCTGCTACCCAAAGATTATTCTACGAACAATCGCCTGGCAAGAGAGAATGCTATTTATTAAATATATATTTTGTTAAAATTTGTTAAAATTTTTATACGTTTGTTAAAATTTTTATACGTTTTCTAAATATGTCTTTTTCAATTTCCTTAGTGTGGGAATAACACTTTAAAAAATTTTAACAAAATAAATATATATATATATATATAGTTAATTAAAAACCAATTCACTAGGTAGATTCTTAATGGTTTCATGTTTTATGTAACTCAAATATTACCTTAATTATACGACTTTGAATAAAACGTAATTACTTAGATATAATTTTTAATATCATACCTGTACGTGACTGATGTAATCGTAAAGCTTTTTAAGGACTAATAAAAACTCGGACAATATTACGAAGACAATGCCATAAAAATTGGCATAAAATGTTGGCGCCGAAAAATTTTACGACGCGGCGTTCATAAAGCATGAAGAGGGAACATGAAATGATTGGGTAATATGCCTTCGAAGCAAATACTCATATCGGCTTGTTTGAAACGGCTTGTATAGCTTGCAATCAGAGTTTGGAGAGTTTAATTGCGTTACTGGATTTTGAACAACTGGTTTAATCGAAAATATTCAGTATAGTGTGTGTGTAGTGTTTATTATTTTAAATTGTAAATTTAATATATTTTTAAAGTATCTATTAAGTTTAGCAATTTATTATTGTTTGTCGCAACATATCACTGATAACATTTATGGTGTGATTTTGACGGTTACACATACATATATGTGTGATTTTTACGGCTGTAAGCTTTAATTCCCTTTGGCTTAATGTTTTTAATACGCTGTTACTATCTTCAATCTATCAATCAATCAATGTAAGAATATTATAAATATTTTGCAAAGCTATTTTGTCTCACTCCGATTTATATAGCATGTACTTGACGTCCTTGTCAGTTAGACGAGGATACCAAAAAAATACTATAAATAAAAGAAGATAAAGTGTAAAGATAGCAAATTATTCTGTCCATACCTTATAGGGTATCCCAAGAGTGTAATTTATATATACAAAACAGCCCACATTTCATTTAAGTTTGAATAATGACTATTGCAATAGAAATGACGACTGCGATAAATTATATTTTTTTTTTGCAAAATATACAACACGGAATATCTTATGAATGAAAAGAAATATCTTTTTAACCCTCTTGGTTCGTAATTAAGTTACTAATTAGAAATGTGAAAGACTACTGTATATTTAAAAATAGTCATTAACCAAAGGAAGCTACTTCAAAATCTAGTATGCATATACATGTATATAGTATAGGTATATAGTAAATATAAGCGGTCAATTTGTCTCAAAGGAGTTAGGAAGACTCATTTGTAAAAAATATAAAGAATACTGTATACTATGTTGTTTCACATATTCATAGTTTTGGAAAATAGTTATTGATTATTTTGGAATCTATCTATTGTATAATAAAACAGTAAAAACCTGTATGATCTGTACATTGAACATATTTCCGAAAAAATATTTAAGCTGATAAAATACAGTAATAGATTATGAAACGGATTTTTTAATTATTAGCCTGTCGGTTTGTACGCTCACATCTACGTAGTTATTGGACGGATATGAATAAAACTTTTTTGTTTCACAGCTTATAAGCCTGAGTAGCATTTAGGGTATAATTGATTTCGAAGAGTGAACACCTGATGTGAAACCATAATACATCACCTAAACTGCAATAAATACAGCAAAAAATTTTTCAGCGTGATGCACATTATCTCTTAGCATAGAAATTAAGGATCTGGAAAGTCTCAGGAAGACTAATTGAAGATAAGCTACTATTCCGTAAGAAATGAATGAATATATGGATAATCTAATAAAAAACCATAACCCACCAGCTAAACTATAAGAAATATGTAAATGTCGCAGTAGTAAGTTGTTCAGTATGAACGGCAGTTTTTGTTGACAAGTAAAAGTTATTGAACATTAAGGCCACGATCTGGTGAAGTAAGACAGTGTCTGACTGTACACGTGATTGTCGTGGGTTCGACTCCATTCGACGGAATGGTAATATTACAGTTGTTTTCTTTTTTTCTCCGATAAGACAAAGCGGTGCGTTGAGTTCTGGCATTCAATATGCAATATTTTGAATTTTATTGTAAAGCGGAGTGGTATTTGAAAGTAGTATATACAATTCATGTAATGAAATAAGAAAACTAAGTAGCGGACATTAACTAGTAGCAACAAAAACAAATTTATAGCTTAAACATATTAAAATATGTTTAAGTTTAAAATAAAAATATGAAGCTGTATAAAAATATACTGTATATTGATAAAACAAGACAATTCAAAGTAAGTAAGTTTTAGAGAATTTATTTGTTTGGAAACTTGGTGACAGAGAGCGCTTACGTTTAATGTAGGCTTGTCATTGGAAATTGGAGCGGCCGCAGCCGCGCTATTTATCACGTGGAATTGAATGTTCGAGGTGAGTATAGGTGATTCATTTAAACATGGTTTTGAGAGTAAATTGCTTTTATTTCTAAGAAAAAATAAATATTATTTTTATTGTCGTATTTACTGTTTTTTTTATTGAAAAGATATGTTTTTTTTATTAGATAGATATGAAACATATATTTTCATAACTATAGAAGATGGTTCAAGTTTTTAACATTTATTAAAATATAAAATTATATTTGAAAGAAATTTAGTACATAAAATGACAAAGCTTATAACAGCAAATAACAGCAGTCTTAAGCAAGTGATATTTTTTTTGTCTTGCTTGCGAATATTGTATTCTCACAAGAAGTTAACTAGCACGAACGAGTATGATTGTGGTTAAAATTAAAGTATTACAAAAGTTAATGGTAAAACTTTTGATAACCTGCATTACATCGACGACTTTTACGCGTAAAATACGCGACGACTTAGCAACGTGTACGTCACTTTCTACAAAGGCAACGGATATGTCATTTCATTTCCGCCTTCCGCATAATTTTCGTAAAAAGGAGTCAAAGTTTTCTCTTATATATTAATCTAAATTAATATTATAAAGAAGAAAGATTTGTTTGTTTGTTTCGATTTAACTCAAAAACTAGTCGACCCATTTCAAAAAATCTTTCATCGCATGCACTTTTAAAACTGTGATATGATGATAGAACAAAATTATGTACCACAATATTAAAAATTACAAATCAATATATACGAAAATGTCCCTATATCCAACTCACAATTACTGCTTTCACTATTAATATTTTAGATTACAAAAAACGAATTTATGCGTAGCTTATTTAAGCCATATGCTATCAATCTATATCTAAATAAACATATTTTTAGAATGAAAAATTTATAAAGAGTATTTGTACCCTGAACTCTATACAGTTTAAACAAATATTTGAAAATATATCAAATAGACAAAATAATTACGCGCGCGGCAGTCACTCAGTCCGTCCGTTGCGACGCAACGTTGGTACGTGTAGACCAGACTCTACTTACTACTAAAATAGTGTTACTAAAATAGTGTTTTATATAATAATATGGTAAAGCCGAGAGAGAAATGTTTTTACGAAAATCACATATTTGTGCGCTTATATTGCAAAACCTAACCTTAACCATGGAATTCTGTATCTTAAAAAAAGTCTAAGATACGATATCTGTAGGACAATATTGCCCTATACAAAATGGTATGAAAATGAATAAATTAGAAGATATCAGATGTTCAAAATAAAGGAACGGAACAGTCGTTGTGTCGGGTTATACGTACGTCGCGAATTGCAGTGACCGGAGAGCGACTTGCTGTTTCTAGAACACTTCTTTTAACACTAAACAGAAAAACTGTTAATGTGGTATTCAAAGTAAGGCTTAACTAAATTTGAATTTTTTAACGATGACTTCCGACAAGGAATAAACTAATTGGGCTATCCAGGTCTAGACTGTATTCTCTAATAGTAGGATTCATAATTTGAAAGCTGCTATAGCGGCGTGGTTTACGCGGGTGAAGCCGTGAACGGGTAGCTAAGTATAAGTATAGCGTATACGTAGCTAGGCTAGGTGCTTAATAAGACTAATTGTACGAGCAATATTGATGAGCTAATGTATAAGGTATGATCTTTCATTAGGTCCTGTTTTTCCATCCCGTAATTCAGGAAGTTCGTAAGAAAATGCACAAAAAAAAAAATATAAAAATATGGAAGGATAATTGAAAAAAGAAAATACAACACAATAGAGTGTATAAAAAAAGATTAACCTTTTTAATAAATAATCGTGCAAGACAGAGTTTTAAACAAAGTTCTATAATAGTTCAAAATTTCTGTACCGTTCTCGTAGTTATAAGACAAAGACTTCAGATAATCCGTGCATAAATATTCAAAATGCGTAAGACACAAGTTAGTGTTGTTACAAGTTCAAACTTTGATAGCGACCCTCAATACTGCTGTTTAATCTCTTCAGTTTACGAATTAAATCTAAACAATGTCCGCATAAACGCAACAGCAAACTTTGATCAAATCTATTTGGAATTACGAGCAGTATTGTTTATATTGCCATATTGGCTAGATATGTTTTAGTATTTAGTTTATATAAGTGCTCTTTGTACATTATTTTTTTGTATATTATATATAGCAATTAAGAAGTCAGACGTTTATAATAAAGTACGTTTTATATTACTGGTTTAATTCAGTTTCCCTTTTTTGAAGTTTATATGATGCAAATAATGATTTTTTAACCAAGATTTATTACAATCGACATAATAAGCTGGCAAGCACTTCAAGTTACTGAACTAAGGAGGAATAACGTGAAGTCAGTGTCCCTCTGGACTACGTCCTGTGTACTGAGCCACCCATAAAATTTTATGAGCACACCGTATGAGCGTTATAGCTCTCTTCGATGTCGGATACTATGTCTAACATAGTTTGTAACGAGAATAAAGTTGTACATGCGTTAAAATATTTTAATTTTCACAAGAAAATTCGACTTATTACATAAATTTATTTTGGACTTTTGTACTTATATAATCATATTCAACTAACAGACAGTACAACGATGGATTGTGGTTATGGATCGTTTTATAATAACTAATTAGTTATTTCTACTGTTACCGTCATTTTGTATATATAAAAATATAAATATATTTTTTAAATGTATAAAATGTTCTTTTTAAAATGATAACCAATAGTAAAACCAATGATAAAATGAATGAATGATGATTGATGATGATTGGACTTTTTTAAAAACCTTTACGAAGAAAAGTATATGGATTTAGTAAAGCACGTGTAAAATCACACAAGTAATGTAAAATAGAAGTTCTCTTGTAATTTTTATGTCGCTATTATATATTATAATATAATATATATTATATAAGCTATATACAACAAATTGCTAACCATTAACACGAGTATTAAACTATTATTGAAGTGTCAAATTTTAATATAATATTTTTATTACTATATTTAAATCCTTAATATAAAATATAATATTTTTTTTTGTTATTTTAATAATGCCAGAAGAATCAAAGTTCACACAGCATTATAATTTCATCGTGGTTGCATTTTCCTCTTAAATCCTCGGTCTCAGAGTCAAATTAAAAGGGATTGAAAGGGTACAGAATATCCATTACAGAGGTTTGTACCCTTGGGCTTTAGAAATACTTCGTAAGATTGTAGCCTAATACTTATACATATATTTTTTCAATACTAAGAATGTGTGCGATATAATATATAATTAGGGTAATGGGATATGTCAATTTACAGTCTTTTGTGTTCAAAAAATTTAATTATGCTCTGTTCTTTAAAATTTTTTGAATATATATCTACACACTATTGACTGAAATAGAATTTTATATCTATACAAACTACACAATCTGAAAAATATATTTTATTACTCACGCAAAATATTCATTTAAGAAAAATAGATAAGTGTACCTTTTTCTTTATATATAAAAAACTTTGATTTAGCACACATAAACTTTAACATAATTGTATTTTTTTTTTAAATAATTTATTAGATATTAACTAATTAGTGAAATGTATATTACATGTCATTATTAATGGTACACGTTCAAACTACTTATTTTAAAATAGACGATCGGATACTCATACACATTTAATATTAAAACTCCTTTAATCCTAAAGTACTACAGTAGCAAAGTATATTTATTTGGAAGTTGGAACCAAAGGTATTTAAATTACATTTTTAATTTGGTGCGGTTGACATAAAGGGATGCTTGTAAATTAGATTCTTATTCAACAAGTGTTTTTGCCAATGAAATTAATTTGATGTTGCTGAGTGAGTGAATCCTTGGCGCGGCAACTTGCTCAGTCATTTTCATTCACAAAGAAATTCCTTTAAAAGTCAAGCTCTAGCATTTCAATTACAAATCGAAGTGCAGGAGTGTTTTCTTCAAATTGGCATTTTCTCAAGTGCATTGCATTCTTAATATGTTTTTGTTGAATATTATTAACAATGTAGTATGCATAAACTACGTTGTATATATATATATATATTTGACTGAAATTTAATATAAATATCCTGGTTCCGTAAATTATACTGTTTATAAAAATCTTTTATTTAACTATAATAAATCACGGAAAATTTATTGTATAGGCATGGGTGCCTTTGTTTCATTTTAATTTTTGTTAAACGAATGGCACTGTTATGTAATGGACGTCCCCTCTTACGTAATGAACCTAAAACTTTTTTATGTTCATTGATAATATGAAAAATTAGGAGGATACATTGTTCACGTGATGTGTCCTTTGGCGAAAGTCACTGTCCATTTTGCACAAAAAGTCCATTCATCACGAGATAACAATGTCGAGGCGTTATCAAAATATTATAACCCGCAAGGCGATCACATTATTCATAATGTTTTGCTGCTGGCGTCCCCTGAAGCAAAAAGTAACAATAAAAAATGATACCACAATATTTCAAAATTCTTAACATATTTTTAATTTAAATATTTATTTTCAACAGAAGTCGAAAATTAAATCAAAAATGTATCGTATTTTCAGACGTTCCTTTCTATCCTTTACTTTACTTTACAAATGTTCGAATACTTATGTGGACTGAGAAAACTTCCTGAGTTTTAAGTAAGCACACAAAGCAGCGATTAGAGTGAAACGGGAAGTCGCCTAATATTTTTACCATGTGATTTAAACTGCTTTTCCTTTGCACTTGCAGTTGGCATGATGCCGAGTGTAACTGCAATTAGCCAAAATTATGTCCAAAAACAAGTTGGGAAGTAATTAGCAGATGTAGACCAGAGTTAAGGACTACTTTAAACCAGTTTACTTGAGCTAAATAAATTCCAGTTGTATATTATACCCACCTTTAATTATTTATATTAAAATTTTCCTTTATCATGCTTCATTTTAATTACCTATACCTATACAAAAAATATTTGAAATAAAACTGCTTTAATATTATATTTAAAAGTTTATAATACTTTATTGAACACAGAGATGACAAAGATAAATATGCAATAGCGGCCTTGTCACTAAAATTAATTATTAATTAGTCATAAGTTTATTCCTATTTATAAAGAAACGACGCGTATTTAAACTATTTTCCAATTAATTTTCATTTGAAAATGTTGTGAAAATTATAGGCTTCAATTTTATTTTCGGTTTTTTACCGATGATGATAATGATTATGTGAACAAATTATTAAGTAATTGTTGTATTAAGGCTTAGTTTCTAGTTCACAAATGCTTTAAATTAGAATTTAAGCTTCTATTGGTCAAACATTAACTGAATAAATGATTTTACCTAGTATTCCTAATGAGCCAGCTTTCATATACTCGTATTTAAGTAGAACTAACTTTACACATAATATAAAGAATATAAAGGTAACTCATATACTGGCATTATACTTTGAGGTAATGCAGCCGCTATTAATTCTATCTGTGTCTTGCAGAAGCGAACTGTTCGTGCAATCTACATTTAGACACTAAAGATTCCTTAAGGCAAAAGTTTACGGAAATAAATATATTGACAGTTGCGTCTCCGTACATATTTGAAAATGTATGTGAAGAAAGATATTAATGATTTTACCAAAAAGTACATAATATTAATAATAGAAATAGGCTTAAACTTACTGCGCCTGTAACTCTATTGCATCAAATCAGTTATTCTTTTATGGACCAATGTGTACCGCTTTTACAATAGGATCCCAGAAAACGTTCGAGAATGTTCTATATCACAATATAAAAAGGTTCTGAAAGGACATTTGTGTGTTACGTAATTAACGTTTTTTATAAATGATAACACGCCTTGGGAATTAAATGCTCGCTCCAACCTATTTCAAAGGTATCATTGTCACTAATAAATATGTGAATAATTGATATGAAAAAAGTAGTCCCGCTGAGTTTCTTACGCCGTTTCTTCTCAGGTCTGAGGCATTAACTTCAAAATTTCAAAAATGAAGCAGGTGTCTTCTTATTTTCAATAAAATTATTTGACTTTGACTTTGATTTATTATCATCCTGCTATAAATATATGTATTTATATACATAATAATAATAAATCTTCACAAATAAATCAAATTGGAGTCAGTTTACAACGCATTTTCGCACATATGTTAACATAGGTACAAGTACCCAAATTATTTATTTTTGTAATTTTTATCTGTCCGACTGTCTGTTTATTCTGGCTAATCTCTGGAATGGCTGGACCGATTTTGGCGCGGACGCAGTCGTCGTATATACAAATGTAACCATATTTATCTTGGTCACGCTATAACTTAAGGACGACTTTACTATTTTATTAATTGCGCAATAAGTTAAAATAGAAAATATAAAGAATGTATGTATTTATTTAAGTGTGAATTGATTATTCATACCTCAGACAGAACAAAATTTATCGGCTTAGCTCCTTCAATAAAAAAATATTACTATGTCTTGTTGGTTTGCACAGAAATGGCCGAGTAGCACAATCAGTCACGGGATGACGGCCATTCCCAAATCCGTGTAAGCCTCTAAGACGACGTGCAGTGATAGCTCTCGTAATAGCGTTATATGCTATAGTAACATTATGTATATTTAATAAGAAAATATAATAATATGGGCTAACGAGTTAAGCGCAAAAATACTTTTTATGTGAGAATTAACGTTTAAGTAAGTTGACTCGTAGACGTGTTAGGTACACGTCGCCTTACAATCGTGTATGTCACTTTATACAAAAGTGCATGCTAATGACAGACAGTTTACGTAATATTTATTCATTAATTTGATGTTTTTTATGACTTTCTTCACTATTCTCCACAAAAACGAATTATGCCAAATTCCATACTCTGCCCGCATAACTTCCGTACACAGGGATAGTAAATTATTTTTTCACGTACTTATATAATGATGATGATTGTGTATTTATTTACCTATGTTTTAGAGTAAACTTAAATTTCGAATTGTTTGTTTTGAAGATAAGATTTGAAGATTCACTGCCTTTACAAATATCTATTTTTTTGGAATAAACCTAAATAACGCTCAACGCAAGTCCATAGGCGTTGTTGCTAATTTAAGGATTGAGGACGTGAGTTTAAACTTATCTAATTTAAGACAATTTTATGTTCTTATTTTTCATATCATTTACATACAATAAAACTCTAATCACATATTGAATTTGTAGTACTTTTAATCGTAATTATAAAAGTTAAATCAAATACATAATCGTCTTTACTTACATTTTCGACTCTTTAAATTTTTGCCCACCTTGACACCACAATTGTTTCATATATTTTGAAATTTACTTAATAATCACAGCAAACACACACATTACGAACTAAATAATTAGTTGAGCGGTAAAATAATTAACAATATGCAAATCATTTAAGAGCAGTACTAGACTTTTCAATTCCCAATGTCCAAGGAATTGAACAAAAATAACGTAAACCAACAGAACTTAGCCCAAATAATATATAATAATAAATAATCATATATAATTTACAGTTCAGTTCAGTTCTTCTGTTGTGGTGCTTTGAACGTGCAAGATAATTAATAAAATACTAATTAGTCTTTGCGTATACTTCATAGCATTTATAATATATAGCAGCATTATTCATTAAAAGATGAATATTACAGCATAGCAGTAATATTCATCTTTTAATAATAAAAATGCATTCTTTTAATAATAGAATTGAGCTTAATGTCAGCTACAGCGAAGGCAAAAGTTAATTATTTAGCATTTTTTTTTCAATTTTTTACGCACACTTAGAAAATTGAAAAAGACATATTTAGAAAACGTATAAAAATTGAAACGCAGCGGGATTTGAACCTTAAGCCATGCGTTTTACATCCAGCTACGTCAAAATATTTATACGCTTATTACAACTTATATTTGTTGTTTGGGTTCAAATCCCGCTGCGTTCAACTTTATATACGTTTTCTAAATATTTCTTATTTAGCAATTGTTTACAATAATAAAATTTTATTTAATTTATAATTGTAAATAAAAAGATACGTATTATTTTTATAACATAAAATATTGTAATTCATTAAAAAGTGCAATGTAAACTAATTATGAATTTTGACGCTATTCAACCGTCTAAGCACAACACTTTCGTTTGCCACGAAGTTTTCGCTAAATTCTAAAAGACACATGAGGCAGGCCGTCTGACGTCACTCAGAATGTCACTCGCCCCTCAGTTACATTTTTAAATTACAAAAATGGTTTTTGATATTTTCATACTTAAACAGATGGCTCTATTTAAAAATATCGGTAATTAAGTGTGTTTAATAATTGTTTACATTAATAAAAGCTTATTATACTTCAGAATGGGCCTTAAGATTGAGCAGAAAGTAGCTATCTCGCCAATATTGATATTTTTACAAGTAATTTAAATGATAATTGTGTGTCTTAATTTTTGCTTAAAAATTTAAGAGCAAGGTCACTTTTTTTGGTAGAAAAAACAATAATTCATTTTTAATAATCTTTCATTTAAAATTTTTGTTGCATTTATGTCACAATTACTATATATAGCATGTAGAAAGTATTAAATTTAAATTATAAGCACTTTAAATATTCTATTGGGTAACACATTTGTATGTAATCATTTTAATTAATTTATAAAGAATCATACATTTACATACATGTACATTATATGTTTCAAAACGACCATAAGTAAATTTTAGACTATCGTGCAATTGCAGACATGTTCTATACATCACATTCATTTCCATTATGGAACTAATGTTACGTGAAACTAATAGACTGAAAGATGTATTACTACCGTTACATCATAAGACCATTTCGATAATAGTAATTTATTATCATAGTAAAAAAAATACAAACTAGCTTCACACTTTTGTCCGCATAGCAATCAAAGTAATCAAAGAGAATCTAGAGTGTCATTCCGCCCGAATTCGTGACATTGTGTGTTGAGTGGTGGAGTTCAACGCCGCGCTTTGTCTTTGTCACCAAAAAACGAAGCGGAGAAATGAAAAACAAAATAGTTATGATCAACATGAAGTAATTTGAACAATAATAAAAGAAAATATAGTTATAATAACGTTAACGATAAATTAGACAATATCTCTATCTATGTAAATGTATATATGTTATAGGAAATTGTTACTGTATGTAAACCTAAAGCTGTACAAATTGCAGCTTAGATATATAATTCATGCATTTAAGTAAGTTTGGCACATGCATCATCTAATCAAATAGTTGGCATCGGATTTGCATCTAGAATTAGAGTCACGAACTCCTGAATATGTGAGTAAGATTTTGAGAACGTGGTATTAAATAGATTATTCGTGGAACCAAGTAGACATCCGTCCCGGCAATAACTGTTGTAACTTTCTGCTCAAGTTAAACACGTTGGTGAAAACTTGTGGCGCGTTTCATAAACGCAAGTTCCTGGCATTTAGCCTTAACATTATTTATGGCCGCACTGTAAAATTTGAAATTTATTATACATACCTTTTTCAAGCATTATATACACAAGAGACTTAAGAAGAAATTCGAAAATTATTAATTACGTATTTGCTTCCGTATTGCTACATGGTTCAAATGTGGCAAATTAAAATTTTTAATTTAAATGATAAATATATATGTATATACACATATTTTTTTAAATACCAATAATCCTTCTAAAATTGATGTCGATTAATTAATTTTAAACTATATCAACCTTTTAAATAACAAAATGTATTTTGTATTCATGTTATTTTAAGATAACGAAGCAAGTTTTAATGTTGACTTATTTCTGACGTAATACGTAGCAGGTATATAAGACGACCACCTGTATTGATAAGTGGTATCGAACGTACCGAACAAGCACGTAGCCTCATATAAGAACATAATCTTGGTGGGACATTGTGTGTTCTTTTTCACTTAATATTTTTCCTGCTAAAGGTCCCTCGAGGCGATTACATAAACAGGATTCAACCACGACCTTAATGCGCCTAATAAAGTTTTACGAGGGACCCTCGGCAAAAACGTGAACGTTCCAAGGCGACAATGCTTTTATCTTTTCTCTCTTACTGATTGTTTCGCTCTTCGGGAATTAAGAGAAAAAATATTATAACTTTATTATGAAGAATCAAGTGGTTGGAAAGGACAATAATTTTTTCTACTTAACTTATTAGGAAATGTTGTTTGGTGCGCAGTACTAAAAAGCTTTAGATGTTTTTCAAGGAAAGTATCGTCGAAATAATTAATGTTTATTTCTATTTATTAGAGTTTTATGAAATACGTCTTATGTTTTATATTCAATTCGTGTAATTTCTAAAATATTTACAAATACTTTTTTTGTATTTTAAATAATGATTTTTGTTTTACATTGGTCGGCATAATGAAATTGGAAGTTACTTTTTAATCGTCCTACGTTCCGAGCGTTCATTGAAAATCACTTCTTGTACCATGCTGACAGTGACATATGAGATTACTTGCTGGAGATTGTAGATTAACGGCGTTTGTTTGATTTATTATATTGAAATTATGGCCTTGGTGTTTTCAACAAAATGTTTTTATAAAGTTAGAATAAAAAATTGTTCGATTGATTTTTTATGGATTTTTTACATTTATTTAGTGTGACAAAAATTTCGACATATACATATTTTTTTCTAAATAAGTACAAAATATAGAATGGAACTTAACATTAAGTACACTGCCTAATGGAAAATAAGCCGATGAACTATATATAAGTATTTCTCAATTACTTTATATTGTATTTTAATATGGCTAATTGTTATTAAATATATTAGCTGAGGAATACGGTTGTTTTTAGGTTGAACTTATAGTTTTTTATTCTTTTTTTTCGTAGGCCTGTAAAACCTGACTTAATTTGGATAAAAAACTAATGCTGATTACTATTGAGATTGAACATCTTTACATAAATATGTATTGTTAATACAATAATAATTCAAAACGTTCATATGAACAAAAATAATATAACAATATATTAACATTAGGTACCTTGCTATTAGCAAACACGCGAAAATGTAACAAGTAAAATATTAGTGAGCCTTTGCTGTAATATGAATCCTTATTTATGTCACACACAATTGCACGTAATATATGGTGTATTTATTAAAACGAGTGTTTAACGATTATGGCGCGGAATTGCGGAATTAATACCATAAATCAATGTCAGAACATGTTTACGAGCTAACAGAGTTAATTCTAGTGTGACATGACGTTTATATTCGTGAATAATTGTTGATTGCGCACCGGGGACTATACTAATACTAAATCTTATATAAATCATATTATTCTAGTTCCAAGTGTTGGCCTAACGTAGGCCTATAAACCAACATTAGGTGAATGTAGCGTTGGAACTATACTTGGCATTGGTCTGATTTGGCCAAACTTTAGCAGGTAACGCTGGGAGTAGTAATTAAGGCAAAGTCCCACTAGCAATGTCATCGCTCCAGATTTATTGACCAGATACAAAGCTTATGTAAATAAATGCTTGAATACATTATAATATATTGTAGTGTAGTACAAGGTTTTTGATTTAATAAAGATTTTTACTATATTATAAACCCTTGGGTCAAGCGGTTAGTAATCGTATCAATATTAGGTGAATGATTTTGATCAAATTTTACCTTATAATATTACCAATTACCATAGACTTGTTGCTTCCTGCGACATTTTCTTAATAATAACTTTGCTTTATAAATATTGTACTGGTTAATCCAGGAATTAATTTATACACGTTGAAGATTATTTGACATCTTCTAAAGAACCTCATATGATATGATGGGAAATGACTTTTTAATGTTATGTATCATAATCAAAAAACTATTTGCAATTTCAATCTATACCTCCAGCAAGCCTAATCAATTAAAAAGATGTACGGTTCTTTGCAAATTTACTGGATTATTTCCAGAAATTTGATAGCGTTTCATGATAATTACATTATTAAATTTTTTTATATTCCTAGTAATTTTTAATCTCAATAGAAAGCTTATGAGGTGAAAGTTATTACGAGACAGATTATTTTTACCGCTTGACGCATAAAACAAAGTTTCCGATGTTAGTGAAGTATTTAATGTTTGGCAAAAAGTGTGTCACTTCCGGTACGACTACGGTGAATTTTACGGCAGTTATAAGTTTTATGGTATTTTGAGCGATGAAGAGACTCATGATATTCTCAGGTGAAGTAAACAGATCAATATGCACTTAAAAAATTCATCCACTCGCAATTGGAGCGCCCATCAGCTGTGGTACTAAATATTAATACTGTTATTATATTTTTATAGAGCTGTATTGTACAGTTCGTCGTTCGTTCGTCCGTTAATTTTAATTACATTGAGTTTAGCGTCATCATTTTTATTAATATAAGGAAGACCCTGGCGCATTGCAGAAAAATATTTACCAGTTAGACGGTACTGTCGATACTACTCGCCCTGTAACAATGAAATATTATATATACAGCGGGGTACGCAAGCGTGTAGCCACCAAGGGATGTTCTTTTACTATATAGGGGTAAGCTGCGATATTTGACGAGCTTACTTACTTAGCTAACTACGTTCACTATTTTTCACTTCTACTTTCACATTTTTTTTTAAATTGTAGGTTAATAGCCTCTTACTGTTAATACAGTGGATCTGGGTTCGATCCCGACTCGAGGGTATAATTATATATAAAATTACAGTACAGTACAGTATTACTAACAAAATACTGACATTACACATTTTCTCAATATTCATAATTCATATTATTTCGTTTCAAAAATATTTTGCTAATAATTATTATAGATACTCGACTTAATGGCAACTGTACAGAATATATCCTCTCAATTTAAAAAATACGCCGTTGAATCTATTTTTGCTTTACTCTAAATATACCGATAAAGACGATTTTGAAAAAGAAGATTTTTTTACGAAACATGCATTGTATCTAAATTTCTATTTATGGAAACCAATGCCGTGATATCATTGTTCGTCTTTAAAAAACCTTTTAAGAAGCCTACAGAAATATATATCTTTAAGTTTTATTGTGACATACTGAAATATTGTATTCCACTCGTAAAGTATTTCACTAGAAGCCAGACTCAAAACTTCAATAGCATACACCAGCATTTTCTCAATTTCAAGTTTGCAACAAAGATGTTTTATTTTCCATCAGACAATTTACTGTAACAAACAATTCGACAACAGTGTGTGCATTACAAATATAACAATCCAATAACGAAATAATAATAATTCTTACGAATTTTTAACTTCCCATTACACAAATTTTGTATGTGTCAACTTTGCTATAATCGACAGTAAATTTAGATTAACGCGAAAAGCGGCCAGTTATTTCGCAAATAAGTGATAAACTAAATTTCCTGTATACCTATTCGTTTTCCGTCGTAATTTACTGGTTTCAGCTCCTGGCCGGCGTACTTCAATTACGGGGTAGTTCGCCGGACATCATTATTTCCTGCTTGTGCTCCGGCTGGTGCAGCGACTAATCTGCCCAATATAAGTTCAAATTTTTCTATCATTACAAATTTTTGAAATTCCACCTCTAATATAGAGCTATTTTGCTAACAGGACTCTTTTTTTCAACCAAAAATATTATTATATATATAATATATATTATTATTATAATATATATTATTATATACATATATAATATTTTTTTGGTATATATATATATATATATATTCTTCTTCCACGTGAACAATTACTTTTTAATAAATGTGTTGCTGATGTTTCAAAGAAATATTTCTGTTTGTTCTCGCGTCATTCGTTTCTGTACACCGGCCCATTCCAATTACTTGCCGGATGTCATTATTTCCGCCGCCCTGGGATGGCTCGTGTGTCGGCACTCGTCAATGATTTGGTGACCTATGAAATTCATATTACTATCTTCTTCAAATGCCATCAACTGTAATAACGGTTTTGGGTTCATCAGCGATCTATTGTATTGATTTTAAAACTGGATGTAAATATAAAATGTACGATATTCATTGTACATATTATATATATATATATAAATATTCTGTATTGCACTTTATCCTTTTGGCCTTATCTCTAAAAGAGGTTTCTTCCAGCAAACCTGTGAAGTGGGTGAAGGCAATACAGAGGGAAAGCAGTACTATGCAATATATAATATAATAAACGCCAGTAAAATTCAATATCATTTAACATTTTAAATATTTTCTCGTAAATATATAACTAAAATGCTTTGTTCCTTTCGAAATAATTAAGGGAACCGTCTTTGCATGTCATTAAAACCTTCACAATAGGGCCATGTAATTGACCAGTAAAGAATATGTGTAGAGCTTTTACTCATTAGACATTGTTGCGGTGAAAAATTTATAATGATGACGCTCGGTGCAAAACAAAGGAACACAATGTGCGCTCACATACGTCATTGTTCCACCTTTTATTGAATTCAATGCTCATTAAAAATATATATTCAAATGTGATAAAACGATTTGCAATTTAGTGATATAAAATATATTTTTTTTTTATCATTTTTTTTTGTATATAACTTTAAAATAATAAAGTAAAATCATATTTTATAAATAAAGTAGTCTTCGTGGCGTAGAGATACAAGTCTGTCTGTGATTGAAATTAGTTGTGATCATATATATATTTTTTCAATTCTCCGCTCTTATGACTAAGAGACAGCGCGGCGTTGAGACCCGCCGGTCAACACGCAAGGTCAGGCAAAATTAATATTGTAACCAGTAAGATGGAGCGTGAGTATGAAACTCATGTCATATCTTACAACTCATGCACGCACATTTACAACCTTACAACGTATTTATAACAAATCTTAACATTTTAATAGTATCTTCGTTGGCCAAAAATATTTGAGAATGTACTATATAACTCTTGGCCAGAAGAAGTCTAATCAATACAGCATGGAGTTAGTCTTTGTTGTTTCTTTGTTATGTGGGTATGCAAAGTTCTATATAAAGTTTATGACTTATGCTTCTTCGATTGATGCTGCGATAATATCTAAAAACTAAGCATGTTCTACTATATTAAAAAAAAAATTTCAACCGTCACTCTTGATCAATCTATCCGTGAATGTTTATACCGCTAGTTTGAAATATAGATAAGAAATTTTTTTTTTGTCATTGTTTATTATTCAGTTAAATATGAAAATATAATAGACAAAATGCCCACAACTCCGTCCATTATACGACTTTGTTCCATTTACTACCATACCAATTGCAGACTTTGAGTCAATTTTTGTTGATTCAAATTCAGCAATTGGTATGGTGAAGAAATGACTTGGCTAGGAAAACTTGGCTCTAAAATTATAATAAGTTTCTTTAAGGTAGTAATCTTCTTGTTTTTAAGACTTCCACATCAGGTAATCCACACTGAATTTTTTTCAGCTTAACGCTTTTCTCCGGCAGATGGCGACAAGGACCTACTGACACTTCGATCTCCATTTTCCACATCGCTCGTCGTTCCTCTTTGTCTTACTTGTAAGAAAAAATGGAAAAAAATACAAGTAAATATAATAATTCGCATAAATGGGAATCTAGCCCACAGTCATCGTGTTTACAGTCAGACGCTAACCCATTACGCCTCGATAGCCCCAAAGTTCAATACTTTTATTTATTAACGAAAACTGGTCACCACACTGAACAACTTTTACTAATGCAGCATTTACTAAAGTCTACAAAAATTTTACATATCCTAAATGTGTGAAAAAGATGGTAAGGTGTTACCTTAAGAATTGAATATTTGAGTAGCAGAAAGTTCTCAAATCTCTCTATAGTAATGTTAACAACAAAAATAAGTTGTAACAAACGTATAAGAAGTTTGACGAAGCTGGATATATGGTATAGCATAGTGGTCAGAACGCTTGGAAGGTTTTTATAAAGCGATTCGTATCCAGCAACGTTACAAAATTTATACGCTTTCTAAAACGTTTTTCTATAACTGTTTTTTCGTCCCCCTTAATTATGTTTTTCGTAAATATGCTCAATGTACAGACATTATTTTTTTGCTGTTTTATCTTAGTATACGTACATAAATTAACACAATAAGTATTTAGTTATATCTGTATATTTTTCTTTTGTAATTTACGAATTTTGTGAAGTTAAACAAATGCGTCACGGATTTTTAGACATTAATTAAGTATCTCGTATGCCACGTGTGATAGAATAAAGCAAGGGCTCATTTGTGTTATTGTCATCGACCTGTAAATTATATGTTAATCTGCAACCGATCTGTGTATTTTACTTTTACAATATGATTCTAACACCAAATATAAAATATTGATTAACAGAAGATATTGTACCTTTTTTAAATTGTTAATTATAAATTATTAATTGTTAAATTGTTAATAATATCAATGCATTAAAAAAATTATGAAACTTTTTTTAAAACAAAGTTCTACAAAATACTGATCTGGAAACAAAAATTACCATAATCATATTTAGAATGTACGAACATTCATTTAAAGTGTACAAGCTGAGTACTCTCCGGTGTGTCGTTGCTTCCAGTTTCATTTTACAGTTTGGCAGCGAATGCACATGCTAGAAAGGAAGATATAATTAGTCTCTTGTAAGTATCTCAGTGTCAACTAGCCGCGCGTAGCATTTAGCAAACATTTGAACCTTCCACACAGAAGCATGAGCATTCAGTATTATTTCCTTTTATATGTTATTTCTGTAGTTTGTTTGTTTGTAATCAATCAAAATTCTAAAGAATTACCACATTTCAAAATATGAAATAGAAATCCATTTCGTTTCGTTTTAGATATTTTTTGTGTCTATTAGCTTTCTTAAATTTGCAAATTATTGTATCGTACGTGTTATGAACTACATAATTATATTGTTTTGATCAAAATATAACTATAATATATTTTTAATTTAGTAAAAGGTTAATAAATTTTTGTACCAACTGTAGTCAACTATATATTTAGTTTATATATTAGAATTTATTGTATCAAATTCCTATTTTGGAAAAGGTCTTGTTACGTACTAAATTCATATACGTAGTAATAAATAAAAGATGTGAAGTGAAATGAAAACCACAGGCTATCTGTTTATAATATCTTCATTACAATGTTGTAATAAAATAGTACCGTCAACGTTGTCGGTACTATTTTCCCACCCTTTGGTAGTGCAATGCTAACAAAGTCAGTCAGTATAGAACATGGCTGGATTTAATGACGGCAGCCTTTCGACGATAGACAGGAATGCGCTTTGTTCTTTTACCCAGGCCTCGTTAAATATTTAAACTCGAACGACCGGCTTATTCAAAAAAACTTCAGTTCTATTGCTACATTTAAGCTGCATAAAATATTTGCAAAGAAATTATAATAAAAATGACAAAAAATATTTATTTTGTGTGAATATAAAAATATTTAAATTAACTTTAACATAATTTGCAACTGCACATAAGATTCTAATAATTTAAATTAAAACTTAACTATTATTAACTATTAAGAACTTTTTTATGAATTTACATAATCTTTTTTTAGTAGTATTAAGATTGTGTAAACAATTTGTTATTGGCAATTCGGACAGAAGTAAAAAAAATTGAAAGCTCCCATATATAGTTCAAAATTAGATAAGATTTTTATATATCATTTTGAAACTAGTTGTGGTCGAAACTAATTTGCGTGAATGCCCTTGAAATATTATTCTCATTGCTTTTTCTGCAGTTTCAACTATGAAACGTGAAGATACAGCCTACTCGTTCCAATAGGAACTTTAACTAATTCTCTGTTAGTTTTCCTACATGCCATATTTCAGATTTCAATGTACAATATCTGTATGTATAAAACTGTTCCGTTACTGACTGACTGAAAGTCAACGCACAGCTGAAAGCACTACGCGTCGAACTCTGAAATTTGGCATAATAATTTTTTTTTAAAAAGTTAAATAATAGACAACATAGCAATTTTGCCATAACATTTATAAAAATATTCAGCTAAGTGAATATTTTAAGGTCACAATTTTCAATTTTTATATAAATTTAGATACTGGTAAAGGCATTGCGGGGAATATTAAATTTCTCTATCAAGTCCATGTATCATGTTATGCAATATACAAATAACTTTGTAACGGGCACTATTTGTGGTGATAAATACAGTATGCTATTATGTAGTAATATAATATGCGTGCGCCTTCCACGTCATGTTTCCTATTAATAGCGCTCAAAATACCGCAATTAATCTACTCTTAAAAACTATAATTTAGGAAAGTACTCTGTAGATTATGTTTTTCAACTTGAAGCATTCTGTTTCTCTTAATGAAATCCACTCAAAGGAAAAAAGAATTTAATTTAAGATGAATCAGAAAACATTCAGCTGCCGCTCGCAAGTTATAAATCATTTGAATGCTAATAAATTCCACTAGCCCCGTAAAGCCCCAGGTGGTAACAGCATCTCTTCTAGCTCTATGTTTCTTTTTAAGAATAAATAATAGTGTTTTGGTTTAAATTTATAATATTTTTATTTATCCATAGCCTGTAAAATTCAAATTATTACAATATAAGTATTAAATATTTTCATTATATTTCTGTATAACTTAAAGAGTAAAGTTTGGCGTTTTCTAATATATTTTATACTCGTGTGGCCTAATTGCCCATTAGTCCCTATTGCCCTGTTAAGCTTTGTTTTAAATGTTAAATCTTTTAAAACGTTTTCTCTTGCCATAAATAAACCTAATCTCTCAGAATATTTCAAGCGACAAGCGAAGCTTTCATAGAGATTGCAGCACTTGAATAATATTTGAAGAAAATGAAACTGACTATTATAATTATTTATAAATAGGAACGTTTCCCGTTTTTGTGCAAAGTACTTTATATAAGAATGAAAGTGACTTTGTTTTTTACTATATGTGATATATATATATATATATAAAAAGTCAAGTATTTTTTCTTTATATGTAGACTAAATATGAATTAAGATAAGTGTGCATGAACTCAGCGGTTATGATTGAGGTACCGGCGGGCGCTTAGTTGCCTACGAGAGCTCGGTGTGCGCGCCCGCGCTACGCCCGCTTCGTAACGCGCCCATCTACGACTTGCATACATTTGGTGATTATTGACAGTTAGTCATAAGTACAGTGGGTTTCGTGCAATCTGTTTTAGCATTGTTTCGTAATATGTTTATTTTGGATTGAATTATTTACAATAGGTAAGCGTTAAATTATTAAAAATATTAAAAAGCATAGAATATATTTATATACATAAATAAAATAATGTAATAAGTTTATGTACATTTAATATTATATTTGTAGGCTTTATTTATAAATAATATAATAAGATAATTCATAAATGATTAGTAAATAACAATAATTTCTAAGTTTTATGCATATTTTTTTGAATATTAGTTTTAATTGATACATTTGTCAGTGTCTAATTATAGTAAGAAGAAATATCTGATATTTTATATGTATAATATTGATATATGTATATAGATACAGATTTTTCTAATGCTTTTACCAGTTTTTGTTACAAATTATATAGGCTGCTGCCCTAGGAAAATATTAGATATACTGAATTTATAATCTTAACTTTAAATGGAAATCATTCATAGATTAATGATTATATGCATACTACTTGTACATGCTTTACGCATATATTTCTAGTTAGTAGAATATTTAATATATTTTATTTCGTTCCCTAGTAACTGTAAACACTTTATTGTTTTAAATGTGTTACGTTAAAAAATATATATTTTACTTAAGATATAATATTTTTACAATATTTCTTCTACCAAGATTTTTAATAAAAGTAATTAGTACAAGTTTGCAATTAAAAATTGGTCAAAAGACGGTGCACGCGGTGACTTAATTAAAAATTTAGCATCATACAGTATAAACTCAGTTACAAGAGAAATAGGTGAAAGTTATTTAATTTATACATTTCAATTATTTTTAATATTAAATATTATATGGTAAGAATTGATGTATTGTAACAACTCTTGTTAAAGCGCCATATCAGTTTCCACACGTACTTTTTATATGTAAGTGAAGTTCTTTCGGTCGAGTAAGACTTTTAAAAGAGTGGATTCAGACGGACTTAGAAAAGGTTTCCGTTCTCTATTTCTTTTATGTACTCAGACAAGCTTATCACAATGAGATCAATGTATTCCTCGAAGGATTATTTAAATTTCGATTTATTTTTGTAAATATAAGTAACATACCTAGGTATAAATGCGCAGGCCAATTTATTATAATAAAGCAGCGTTGCTATACAATATATTATTGTAAATAATCTATTATCTAATACATTGCTTCAAAAATAGAATAGAATATATAGAATCACTGAATTATAGAAAACTATATACATATAATAAAAATTTTACTGATCGTACATGGACGATATATGAGAAAAAATATTATTGGGGGCATTAATCAACCTAACCCAACCCAAAACATTGATTATTAATTTATTTATCTGTTTGTCTGTTTATCTGTTACTTTGTGCACGCTAATCTCAGAAACGGCTGTATTTTGGTAAACTTTCCTTAACATGTAAAAATATGTATGGGAATTTTCCGCTCGAACTCGAACAATTGCGTATTGAGCGCTTTGTTTTGCTAGGTACGTCAAAATTATAATAATTTAAATATAGTCATTACCCTGAGTGGGGATCGAATTCACAACCAATAACGTTTACAGTCAGACGCTCATAATATTTCAGTATATTTTCATCAAAACACATGTTTATAAAACATATTTGAAAATAACATGGATGTTGACAGGTTAAACTTAGGAAAAAATGTTATTTTACAAGTCTATGGAAATTCACTACATCTTGACTTTCGTGACACGTTTTAGTTTAACTTTTTGACATGTCGGACACGTTCACGACGGCGAATTCGACAGGTTTTTAAAGAATGTAACAACACATTTTTTAAATATTTCGATATCTAGTTCATTCAAGTAAAATTTAGGTAAATGAAATGTGGGATCTTTAAATCAAATTTAAAAGTCTATAATAATTTACTCTAATTATAACTTTTTATAAAGGACTTTCTATAAGATTGAATAAACTCAAGTTCGTTCAGGAGAGAAAAGAATATACTTTTTATTAGCAATTAAAATAAGCTTTAATTATAATGTTTGATAAGGCTTTCTGAAAAGCGAACTCCATGGCAATTTTCTTTTCTAGAACAACGGACTGTGCAAGATTTTTATCTATTTTTATTACTTGCAATAATTAAAAAGTCTTCAAACTGTGAATATTGTACTAATTAGATAATTATCTTAAATTATCATTGACAATATTATTATATATAATATGTTACTACCAAATGAATTATAATTGTTGTAAAATTAATTCATTTTATTTTAAATTCATATGAAAATAATAGGAATACTTTAAATATATAATAATATGATATATCTTTATTTTTATAGACTTTATTTTATTTTTATATAACCAATGATTATATTTATAAACAAGCTTTTGTTAAGTTTTACTTTATTAATCAATATTTTATATCCAATCTATGTATGAAAATGTTGCAAAGCTCCTTTGAAACACTTCTTGCCGTGAGATTACTTGAAAAGTTTACGTTCGTTTTAAATTCTCACAGTATAAACCTGATGTTTTTGCCAGGATGACCAGGATAGGGAAAATAATTTTAAGCTTTAATAATATTTACTATACAGGTCAAGACGGTAAGCGACGGAAATATTCAATAAAGGAAAATAATAATATTATTTATCACAAATCCCTAAGAAATACAAAGGATATAATATAAACTAAGTTATTTAAACTAACAGTTTTGTAAATTTTTCCAGTTTCAATGGAAATGATAGAAAGAAATATATGAAAGTTGCTTTTATTGTTTTTTTATTAGCTTCATTGCGTTTCCACCTAACTTTATTGTATTCTAAGAATGTTCTCGCTCTAATACGTTCGTATATTGTTGAGTATACCTACTTGTGTTATTTCTAGTATTTTATTTTCTAAGTAGCGACCCGCTCGCGGCTTCGCTTTCGTAAAATATATGACTAATTATCTCGTTTTTTCGCCAGTACGTGTTCCCACTTTGCTTAAATTTATTAAGTAACTGTTGTAACTTTTACAAATTTCTCACTGAGTGACTGATAGACAACTTATAACAAACTACTGGGCGTTGAAAACTGATATTTCGTGCGTAAGTTCCTATGAAGTGTAGCACACTATGTTAAAATTTTCCGATATACCTACGCGACAACTAGTAAACGGTGCAATTAGAATATGAATACGAAAGTTACGATATTTAGGACAGCCTGTAATATATACGTACATACATTATATAAAAAAAAGAAAAAAAAAGAATTTATCATAAAACCATTTGGAATATAGGTAAAATTTTTTATTGAAAACATCTTAAAATTATTAATATTTTAGTTGTAATGCTTAGTTTAGAACAGGTGATCTTTATCATTGTACTTGTTAAAAGTGAACAAATCATAGATAGATACGTATATAAACACTGTATTATATAAACAATACTCCATTAGTCATTACGTACTGTAATTACATGGTTGCAAATATGTCGTCGCTCTTTGTACTGTAAGCTATGTATAAACTAAAGACTACAATGCATTTAACTTTGAAGACACTGTTGTTGACATTATTTGATAAAATATACGTATATTTTCGAATATAATGCAGATTATGGCTTCAGGCAAAATTAAACATTCATTTTATTAGGGTTACGCTTCATAAATAACTTTTAGATATAATGCTAGTGGAGTCGTTGCCGTAAAAATAAATTTTCTCGGATGAGCTTAATGTAAATAAATTGGCAAAGATTTTATCACATTAAATTATATGGAGAAATATCTTAAGCATTTTCATTTATTTATCTGTATTATCTGCATCTTCTATCTATATTAAATTTATTACTAACTAATAAAAATATTCATTATTGATAATTATAAACCATTCATGCTAAAATTATAATTAAGTCTAAACCTAATAATAAATCTAGGTTAATAATGATCTATATATATATAATTAAAAGTATAATTTATGCAAATAAAATACAGATATCTTAACCATGATTGTTTTGGCTGATGATAAATAATTGGATAACTTTTAAAACTACGCAACTTTAATAATGTTTTTGTCATACAAATTTTATACGCGATAAACAACTCTCAATGCACTTATACTGAGATCGTAACAAATTCAATTTTAGAATTACATTTATAATAATAGTATATATATATATATATATATAGTATTATTATTAATGTTAAGATATCTGTATTTTATTTTCATAAATTATACTTTGAATTATTTTTTAATAATTACAATTTACGCAGACCAAAAATTTTAAATACAAGATTTTGTTTGGTATATTTATATTATAAATGTATCAATTGCTATAATTAAATATAAATTCTTATCAAGATATAATTTACACGTTGACAACGTGAAATATGCATCCTGGACATATACGATAAAAGAACTAACTGGTCGATCGTACATTTTTATATTTTAATTTTTAAATTTTTTACGTGAAAATAGTTGAATAGGCACGTTAATATAAAACTGGTACAAAACTTATACTATAAAACCTTTTACAGTTTGTATACTATTTTAAGTATTTTTATTTTCAAAAATACACGTGAACTTAAAAATCTTCATTAGACCTCTTTGTTATGGATGAACTTCAGCAAGCCTCTTTAATTTTAATTTTAAGAAATTACTTATTAAAGAATGCTGTAATATGTCTTTTAAATTGCTAAAATTTAGTTTTTTCTACGTTAACCAAATTTACAAGAGAATATAATAATTTTAATACAGTTATTAATTTTAATACAATTTTTAATTAATATAAATTGTATAATATAAAAACTGTGTCATATTTATATTTTTTTTCTAATTTGAACACAAAAGTATATTTGGATTCCCTGTCAGTCTTCATTTATCTTGTACACGCATTGATTGTGAAATATTGACAACCTAACAGACAGACAGACGTACGGAACTAATATTTATTTACTAATCTAATTTAATTATTACAGAATAATGTAAAGAAATTATTCAATAAGATAAGAAATTATCTAATCAATATTTGAGGAAGTTAAGTAATATTCTACTTATAATCTAATAAAATAATATTCTAAATAATATTGTAATAAAATATTGTATTTAAAATATTTTATCTGTGTAAATTGTTATAATACAACAAAATGTAACAGAAATCTTAACCATGATTGTTTTGGCTGATGATAAATAATTGGATAACTTTTAAAACTACGCAACTGTAACAATGCTTTTGTCATACAAATTTTATACGCGATAAGCATCTCACAATCCACTTATACCGAGATCGCAACAAATTTAATTTTAGAATTACATTTATAATAATACTATATATAGATTATTATCAACCTAGATTTATTATTATATTTCGACTTCATTATAATTTAAGCATGAATAGTTTATAATTATCAATAATAAATATTTTTGTTAGTCAGTAATTAATTTAATATAGATAGAAGACACAGATAATACAGATAAATAAATAAACATGCCTAAAATATATCGTCATATAATTTGATATGCTTGACATCTTAACTGATCATTCATTAATCAGTTTATAATATTTTATGGTGATAAAAAATTTTTATTGAGTTATTTTTACATTTTTACGAAATATATACTACTACTACACGCGTAAAGGCAAAAGGGACAATCTTGTAATAGACGTATTTTGTTACACATAAATTTTCCTGTGCGAATTAGTTACATATGAATTTATTAAAGAAATTGATAAACTAAATCATACTTGGAAAAGTCGTAAAAAACGGAATAGCACGTTGGATAATATTTTTATGAAACTTTTATTTTTCCGATATACGAAGTTAGTTCGTTGACATGCGAATGTGCCAATAAACTAAAGTGTCAAGTGGAACGGCGCGTCGCTTTGACATATCGACATCGTGGCGGAGGTCGCGACTGCCAGCCATTCCTTAAAGCTTTGATAAGATTAGATTCCTCTTATGCCTATGCATTTCTATTAATTTAGGTATTCTAGCAAAGAATGATTAATGTATTTAATACTTATAGATCGAAACAATGAACTCACGTTATGAAAGGCTTTTTTATGAAATACGAAATAACTTGGTTTCGTAAAGACCATTGTCCATGGCACCGATAAAATAACAATATTTTAGTTTTAGATCTAATAACCAAGTGCAAAATATTAGCAACATCATGTAAGGAACTTAAATTACACGTTAATTAGTACGTTAGCGTAGTTTGTTTATTTTATGATAAATAAATAGACTTTAATTATTACTATTTAAATAATATTATTTTGAATATCTTACACATTATTATATATAAATATTATAACTATTTGTTTAGTTTCGGGTTTAATACGCCCTCTAGTATTTCGTAACGCTAGTATCATAAAGAATAAGAGGCTTTTGTTCTCTCTACAGGAACTCTGTTGGAGGTTAGTACATTACTTAACAAGCCTTTGCCAATTAAAAAGGAACCGGCTTGCAATTTATTGTTAAAGAGCGTCATAATTAGCTCACGTTTCGTTACCAGATATTATGATTTAAAATAGCTTTTAAATTATTATATGAGTTTATTTAATATGATCACTGACTTCTTGGAAAACAAAATAAAAGATTATTTATTGCCATAAATATTGTTACAAAGAAGAAAAGTTTTTTTTTATTGTACGTTTCATTTTTTAGTATTACAATGTGTTAATTTAATACATTTATATAAAGCCATTGAAAATATATAAAGCGAAGTGGTCTCCATTTGCTGCAATACAGTTTTAAACGATGAGGCCAGTTATCAATAACACACACAGAAATTATTCAATGCCAATCGTATGGATTATTTGAGGGACTCCAAATTCATGGCATTTAGAGCAAACCTTACTCTGTTAAACTGACCATAAATCATAATCTAGTGGATTAAGATCAGGACTAGATGACGAAGTCCGAATAATTCCTTTCTAATCAATAATGGGTAGATAAGGCTTTATGACCCGGCGCTGATTCTTGGTGAAAGGACCATCCTTGGTACTGATCATGGCGTTGTTACAGTAATTAAGCTCTAATTACATTGTCAAGAATGGTATCTTTTATTATATGACGCCATATTTATTACACAAAAATATGGCCCAGTCACCCCGCCAAACCATCACTGAAGTCCGATAATACCTACGTTGGACTCTGTTGACTAATTGAGAAGCTTCTTTAGAGCTTTCTTTATCAAGTTAAGTCATCTTTTCAAATACGCGACATGGTTCTAGGTGATATCTTCATCTTCCGAGATAAAATCTTATGTTTTCGGACTAAATTCCTTTGAATTTTTCCCCTTACTGCTTTGATCGCCTTTTTCGTACGATTTTCTGTTGCAAGGAAATGAGGTTCATTGTACCTACATTTGAATAATACCAAGGGTATGGAGGATTTAAAAAATTGTATTTTACAATAAACCTACTTTATGTAATGCAATCACAGCGATTCAGTTCTCTTTATCATACCCACTCCATTTTAAAATAACAAAATATTTTACAGTATATTGGCGCTAAAATAAGAAGTAATTTGTAAGTCCAAATTCAGAAGTAATATTTTGGTTATTTTAATTATAACAGTATTTATGGTACAGACTATGTATAATAAAAATGGCACTGATCGCTGTTTCTACATGGACGATATATGAAGATAAATATTTTTGGGGGCAATTACCAATGTAATAGCACCCATAATGATTTTTAATTTTCTTTTTTGTTTGTCTGTTTACCTGTTTGTATGTGCGTTTGTGCACGCCAAACCGCTAACTGCTAAAACTCAGAAAGGGCTGAAAAGATTTAAATGCCATTTTGACTATTGTATTTGAGAAAACTTCTCTTAACATCTAGTCTCTATTCCACATTAATCAGTTCATAAATAAAGAAGTTATAACCATTTAAATTACAAATTTAAGCAAAGTTCGTGATACAAATAAGAACGCGGGAGGGTGAAAAAACTAAATAGTTACAGTCGTGTACTTCACGCAAGCAAAGCCACGAGTAGGTCGCTATTCGAATATATAAAATATTTCCAATCAGAAAAATATTATAATAAAGACGAGAATGAGAAGATGACGATACGACGATACTCTCATAAAATTCAAATAAAGTGAAGATCACAGAAGCTTCAAAGGATATATCGCAAACCTTCGGGACACTTATTATCTATATATATATATAGACATCTAATATTATTATATTTTATAAAAATATTACAATAATATATATGTTCATACTATTCCGTAAAGATTCACGTTAAGTAGACATACGAAGACCGCTCAACTGAAGCAGGTGTTAAAACGAACTGTAAGAAAGTTTCAAGCACTACTCGTACCAGCTTTAATTGGCCACATTTATGAAGACAGCGGTGGATTTTCCAAGCTGTAAAATGCTTGGTTGAGACGCTCAATGTGTCCGCAATTGTTCTTCAAGAACATTCCCCCGGGCGCCAATAGTAAAACTTTGGAACACTCGTAGATACGAGTGCTTCAGTAGAAGAATATATGCTGATTCTTTAAAGAAACATATTTACATAATAAGGTTCGTGTGGAGACTGGATTGTGTATCTGCAGACTAATAAAGTGTGCATTCGATTGTTTTAAAGTGTCTATTGTATACAAATCTTAGTATCAATAAAAAACTTGTATTGCAGGAGTAGGTTTTAAAAAAATAAATTGCATATCCTGCTTTGTTCTCTGCACGTAACAATGAAATAAAATCGTAATCTATTTACACTGGAATAAAACTATAAAAATAGTGTAACTGTACATTGAATATATTTACAAAAAAGTAATTTAAGGGAATGAAATAATAGTAAAAGATATATTCTTTCATTATCTATGAATAAAAAAAATCTGTATGTTTGTTTTTTTGTAGACGCTAATCTCTGGAACTAATAAATGGATTTGAATGAACTATCGAAAAGAAAGAGTTCAGCTACGCTATGACATATATATATATATATGGAAATGGCAAAAGTTACTTAGCATTTTGTCAAGTCATAATGTATGTATGTTACAATATAAGCTCGAAATACCTCCACGTGGGGAAGGCTATATTTTCAGTAGTAAATGCCCAAGCTCAAAAAATGTCTACGCAAACGTATTTTTGGCGGCATCTATTTAGTTGTTAAATAAAAATAATTATGAACATATTAATATTGGGTATATCAGTAATATCTATCCACTTAAACAATAATATATTTAATTATTTGACCTTTATAAATTAAGTAGTTAATTTGATATTATATCTGTAACAGAATCTACTTGATCTATTGGTAATGCATAGTTTCTATCTAAAAAATAAGTGAATATATAAGAACAATATATCCATGAGTAAGTAGACATTCATTTTTATTTAATTGCTTAAATAGGTTTTGATTATTAATTCAAGTCAAGCAAGGCAATTTGCTATTGGATATAGCCCCAATTGGACATTTTCATCATCGAATCGAATCATCGAAGTTTATCCTGTAACTATAAGTTGCTGCCATTTGTAACTTTTATTGTACATAAAATATTTTTACCTTATTTTTTTAGATATTAACTACATAGTTTATATATAAAAAAAATTAGGTAATGCATATTACCAATAGATTTACATTAAGGTCATGCTTTGAAAAGTCTGTATTGTCATTGGATCCAAACACCAATGGCAATAAGTGGCTTAAAAAAGCATTAAATTTTTTTGGATAAATAAATAGATATAACAATATTATATGACCTACAATATAAACTAAAATATATGTCAATTATTATGCAAGCTACAACTTGTCGCAGAACAGTCATTGTTTGATGCGTTATAATTAGACGTTCAAGTAAATAATGACCTGCTCTGAAATACTCGAAACATAGCAATTAGTTAGACAGCTAACCAAACAAAGTTCTCCTCTCATGCCTTCCTATATATCTCGCACTTCTCACGTAAATGTTATATGAATATTAGGTATATAGATAGAACCTATTTTATACAAAAGCGACTTGTCTCGCGCCAAATTGTTTGCGTAAAGTATTTTAAAACCGATTTTAAAACATAAAATCTTATTTTTCTATGTCCTCTTGGAATTTAGAATAATCCTCTCTTAGTTTTCTCTCTATCCCCAACACTCGAATTTACATGTCAAAGTCCAGCCACTATATACGAGTAGTATATACTCGTATGTAGTAGTTCCGGTTGTGCGTTGTCTTAAGTTCAGCCAGTAAGAAAATTGATATATATATATATACTTGGATCTATCCTGCTCTACTTTATTAACTCTGTATGTAAATGCCTTAGTCATTCCAATCGAACAATCGTAGGTAACCGGATATAAAGAACCGACGTAAAGGCGGTTCCGATAAGTTGTAGGAGGTATGTACGTAATTATGTATATATAGATACTAATAGAGTATGTTTTAATTGTTTCTATTACACAATTAAAATTGTACACAAGTAAAATTAGTGTTATGTACTATATTTTTATTTGTACAAATACTCAACATTTTTTGAGACTAATCATTTCTAAAGTGTCTAAATGATCGCTTTTAGCAGCGTTTCGTCAAACTTTGTGTATATCGTCTTAAGAATCATACTTTCATAATAACTAATTATAATAAGGCTAATAAGAAGGCCTATTTAAGGTTATCGTGTAGCAGTGGGTCTTTCTGTAAAAAGCGATTGGTTATGGGCTCGATTCCCACTCGGGGAAATGATTGAATTTAAATTAATATTTCTCCGCTCTGGTACCTAAAACAAAGCGCGACGTTGAGTTCCTCCACTCACACACTGTCTCGATTTTGGGCGAAAAGTGGAGATAGTAGTGTCTTGACATTAGATTTTAGCTATCTATCTTGCTATGTGGGGAAAAATGTGCAAAAAATGTGAAATGCTTGTCTCTACTTTAATATAAAACTTGCAAATAGGAAGCTACTTGCGAGTGTGTTATATTGAACGCATATTTTTTAACAAATCCTAACAACTTTAAAAAATGAGCCTAATAAGGCAAGCTCAGTAGAACACGACAAAAACCATCGTAATCTCCGAACAGATGAAATAGGGCTCTGCTTAAATCCAGCGAAAAAATTGGAAAAAAACAGCGAATGGATAGATTAGCCGTGTTGGGGCGCGGGCGAACCATTTATTGAAAGTCGGAGGCCAACGCGTGCGGCCATTAGTCGTGGCGCTCGACTGAAAAAGTGTCGCTCCTGCTGAAACATTACGCGAGGGCGCTATTCAATTGCTGAATGTATTTCATTCAAAGCAATCGATCTTCAGACAACAGAACGCACACTGAATAAAATAACTCGTGGGGTAATAAATTTCGGATCCACGATATGCTTTATTACTAAGTTTCTCAAAGGTGGTCTTTTTGTTCATATCAAATAATTTACATTAGATGTCGTAAAATGTTAACAGTATTAAAAAAATATATATATATATCATGAGATTGATCGGGCTAGGAAATATATTGAATGAAAACAAAAATTTTATGTAGCATAAAGATATTAGAATTTGATTAATATTTTTATTTTTATTTCTGCAACACATTTACATACATATATTTTTACTAGCACAAAATTTCCTTTATATTGAAATTAGAAACACTATTCTTGGAGGTTGTGGCACCTTTATATTATGTTTTAATCACATTGGATCTGTTGAGACCTGCCATTTGAACTACTTATTTGTATTACACTTAAGATCAATCTTTTAAATGTAATTTTTTTAAATGTTCATAGAAAGTGTTCGATTACTAGAAAAATATATATATGAATACCTGATTTTATTGAATAACAAAACCTAATTAAAGACAAGTGATTAACTAAATCTTAAATGACGTCCCCGGCTTATATCCGATACACGTTCAACTCAAGTCAGAGTATCTATTATATATATCCAGACACTTAAATTTGTAGTTATATGTTTTAATGATCAACATAAATTTTATGAATGATAAATAGTAACTAAATAGATTATACCAGATTTACACATATAATTGTTTTTAGAATAATTGATGTATTGTATTATATCCGAAAGTTATTTGACAAAAAAAAAATACATACTACATTATATAAAAAAAATGCTGCAATGGGACTTCGTCTAACTGTAACTTATTGTTAGTGGTTTCTATCTCCACTCGGGGGAATGATTATAATTCTCTGTTAAGGCACAGCGCGGAGTTCAGTTCCGCCACTCAATGCTCAATGTCTCGATTTTGTCCGGAAGATGGAGAACGGAGTGCCTTGATACTAGGTACTCTTTATTACTCTAGGTACTCTTTTCTCTGCTAAGCGGTAAAAGGCTGCGTTTATTTTTTCATGTTCTTTTACGTGAATTATATATCAGTGAAGTCAAACGCATCCTAGCTGTGCTACGGTAGCGCCATAAATCACTATTACATTGTTATAGACGACTTCTGTGTCGCAAACATTCCGTACCGAAAATGTTAAGTTCATATTTAGTGTAAAATTGATTTAGTTGAAAATAACATATACTAGTACATTTGATTTTATATACAAATGTATCTAGATTTTCAACTAATTCTCAAAGGCGTTAAGTAAATATTTAAAAAATTTTCAAAAATGCAAATCTATTCTACTTAAATTTAAATATTTTATGATGAAGTACACGTCAACTCTTGTATAAGGCAATTTTTCAATTGTAATTTATTACGTTGTTAAGCCGTTCCTACTTTAGGTTAATGATTCAATTCCGGCGATGCTCTCTTGAGTCTTTGAAAGCAGTTTAATTGAAAGCAATGTAAATTATGTTGAGGATTGACTACATTTGTGTTATGAATTACATTTAGTTGATTAATATGATTGCATAAATAGGTGTGTAATTTAAACATATATGTTATTGTATATATTGAGGTCATCGTGGCGCAATGGCACAGCGTCTGTAATAGTGACGGGTTACGGGTTCAATTCTCATTCGATGGAATCATCATACTTAAATTATTTTAATTTCTCCACTCTGATAAGTCAAAGCGTAGCATGGGATTCCGCGACTCAACACGCAATGTTTCGAAGTGACAACAACAATAACAACAATGGACGGAAATTGTAAAACGCAGTGTCTTGACACTTTGTTTTCTCTGACTGCTGACCGACCCTGCTTTGCGCCAAATAGCGTGGAATTAGTTATTTATTTAAAAATAGGATAGAATAAATATTCAGTCACAATTATATTTAGAGCCAGAAATATTAGTCGTTGTAGAATTAATTCTATGTTGTAGACAAACAATGTTTCGTTTCTTATTATTATTATATAAGTAAAAGTTCAGTTCCATTTCTTTTGTTTCAGATGTTTATGTCACATAAAAGGTAAAATGCTTTGTCATAGGAGACAAGTATAACAGTAACTCATTTGGAGCATGATAAAGCGAGAACAAATATTTTTGAGAGCTTGAAAATGAAGGAAATGGTAAAAAAGCGCCGGCAAAGGGCGCTGGTGACTTGATGTGTGTACGATCTGTCAAATAAACATGGCTTCACAGCTGGCCGCGATACTTTTGTGGCTTGGTGGAAGTGAGTATATTATTAAATTTTATTACCTCATATATCTTATATACCAAAACGATAAACCAATTGTACCTCAGATTTGATTTTAGTAATAAAACATGCACTGACTATAAAATGTTTGATTGATTATATAGCTACAATCGATGAACGAATATTGCCTTATCACTTTTACCCAATTGTTCAATTTGCTATGTTGCTTATATCGAATTTGTTTTCATAAAAGAAAGATAAAACATTATTTTCTTTATTAAAATAAGAGATCGAATCCAGTGTCTACGAATCGATCGAATCCAGTTAAGGTGATGAATTATTAAAATCACTCTGATACAATCGAGTTCTGTTTCCAATCCCTTAAGAAAAGCTGATTATTGAAATACCTGAGGGCTCGTCGTACCAAAACTTTTCAAAAGTGCCAAGCTTATTTTGACTTCGCAAAATAAAATAGCTATAGCAAAATATGCACCGAGAAAAGCTAAAGTTATTAATAGTTAAAGTAAAAGGACGCATGAACATCATTATTAGATCTAACTTAGCAAAACTTTTTGTGAATTATACGAATTCTTGACATTTATAGCCAACTAAAGAAAATGTATTTGGAAATTAAGTAACCAGATTACGAAGGATTGTTGATGATGCCGGAAGACCGAGCACATAAAACTATTTTTTGCGTCAGATTTATAGCGGAAGGGTTTGGGATGCTATAAAATTGAGCGAAAAAGTTTCGAGCATAGATTTAATATTTTTTGTGGTATCCGATGAACAAAACATTGGACAATAGGGATGAATTAATCCTCCTACTTCGCTAATCAAACATAGAATATTTAATATGTACTCTAATGGCATAAGTACAGGCATATTAAAGAATGATATCAAAAATGTGGCCTTTAATCTTTAATATGCCTGTCTCGTTGATTATATTATATAGGACAAAACTTGGTTTAAATTATACCCGATTTATCGAAAACAATCACGAAATATTACGATGTGGCATAAATCGTAAATTGAATTTGGTTACATTGTAATGAGTTCTTGTCGAAAATGTGTACAGAGTTTGATCTTAAATTCGATCACGTAGCTTTCACTTGATTTATGTATTCCGACCACCTTTAGTATTGCTGAGGCCAAGATTTGATTACTTACATCAAAACGAAATTTTGTTCAGTGATCCGCTAACGGATCGACCAAGAAGTTAAGAAAAAGTCGAAACAACTTTCCTTTAACATTTATTCTTAATGAAAATCCTTCCATGAAGTATAATATAAGGATATCACGTGTTTATTTTTAGAAAAATAAGCTCACAATATATTACGAGTAGCGGTTAATTTTGGAGGCCATTATGGCGCAATGCGTCTGACTGTAAACGCGATAGCTTTGGGTTCTTAACTTCAGAGAAATAAAATTATTCGAAAAAAGACTTTATTCCTTACACAGTAAGCCAAAGCCATGTGTTGAGTTCCACCACTCAACAAAATATCTTGAATTCTAGACGAAAGTAGAGAAGGGAGTGTCACTAGGTTATCTCTATCTACGAGTACTAGAAAATGCGGGTGTAAAGCTGCAGAAATTTTACTTATTTTAAAGGTGTGCAAAATATGTACAAAACACTGGTATACTGTGAACATGTAATGAAATTAGGCTTCAATAACTAAATAGGCATGACGCTGACGCATGATACTAACAATATTGCAACAATACACAAAACTAGATAAAAATATTTACTAGAATCTTCCATACTGATATATAAAACCAAGAAAGTGTCTCAATTACATTATCTTCAATAGTCACCTTTTACTGTTAGTGCAAACAGCTGCAATAGTAACAAACGAACTAAAATGGTTATAGTATTTTCGACCGTTTTTCGGATAAATTGCACAAAATATCTAGCTAGAAACTCAATGCTACCTGCGTATTATAGCAGTTTAAAGTCAACTACTTTAGCCATTATTGGTTTATATTTTAGATTTTGTGGGATAAGTTCTTTAATTCCTGTTAGAACTTTATATACGTGTACCTACTATTATCCGTGTTTTTAAGCTGTTACGGTTTTTCGTTTTTTTAAGGGGCTATTTTTTCTTTTTACAGGAGAGAACCTAGTGTCAAGAATCTCCATTTTTCTCTTTCCGCCCAAATGTGAGAAAAAAAATATTTAAATGTAATAATTCCTGCGAGTGAATTGAACCCACAACCTATCGCGCTTGCAGACTTTGTCCCACTGCGCCAATATGGTTTCATAAAATATATAAATTAAGTTAATAATTATTATAAATAATTAATAGACTTGATTAAATACTCCGACGGCTGACGATCAAAACAATTTCAGTAACATTAGTTGCTTAAAGTTATAAAAGCGCTCATTTTATACTCTGGGAAAGTTACATCTCTAGAAGATGTTACCTTTACCTAATATATTTGAAGTATTCGTTATCAAGATTTATTTTATAACTTTTGTTAAGTTTACCTTATTTCATATGACTTAATATTTTATTAAATATAATAAGTACAAAGACTATACTTTTTATATATTTTTTTCACACACCTCGTTAAAACGTAGGTCTCTAAAACAAACATGAAGTATAGTCAGTTCATGCTTGTTTTAGGAGATAATACGTGTAAGGTGGCGGAATACATGTGATTGTATAATGAAAATAATTGCGATTCCCTCGAGCACAAATCAAACTCGCACTCAGGGATAGGAATATATTTAAATTTAAAACAAATTTAAAAGCGTGACGAACTATGTTTCTTGACACTAGGTTAGCTCATTCAGTCCGCCATACTATGCAGTAAAAAGCCAGAAGCTATAAAAAATTAAAAAATATTAGATAACTAGCTGTTACCCCAACTTAGTCCGCGTAAAATTTTTGAAAATAAAAGTAGCTCAGCTCAAATCCTTATTACATCAGCTATCTGCCAGTGAAAATCCCGTCTAAATCGGTGCAAAGTCGGTGCAGCAGTTCCAGTGATTAGGCGGAATAAACAGACGCAGTGACCACAATTTTGTAAAATGTTATTTGGGTATATGTACCTACATACATATATTTAGTAAAAAGCGGTAAAATTACATACTATTAAAACAAATATTTAAAAATGTCATTTGTGTTGACTTATTACCTAGGTGTACTTGGTCTACGTGATATTCACCTAAGCGTACCAGAGGCGGTGGGCGTCGGTGCGAGCGCGACGCTTGGCTGCCGATGGGCGCTGGATACTGGGGAGACTCTGTATACCGTTAAGTGGTATCACGGAGCGCAGGAGTTCTTTCGTTTTGTACCTAAAGAACTACCTAACACCCGTGTCTTCTCACAAACTGGCATTAGTGTTGATGTAAGTATAGAGTATATAAGCTTAACAAAGAAAATTAACAAAAAAATTAAAAATTTCCTTTTTAACATGCTTTTATTTGTTTTATCAGTGTCTGAAATCTATCAATCAATGTAAGAAAATATTTCAACGATATTTTGACCCATTTCTTGTCGTTAGATTGCCTAGAAAATATGCGTACGTGTTCGAATTTGATGACAATACAATATTTTCTCTTGATGCCCTTGCAAGGAACACAATAAATTAATTTTTAACTTTTCTAATTATTTTTAAAATAATTTATTTTATTTGTTGCATTTTATAGAACAAGTTTTAGTTATTCTACTATTTGTACTTAGCTATAATGAGCGGCAGTGGTGTATGAGCTAGTGAGTAGTAAAATAATTATAATTCAATATGTACACATATTAAACTTATTATAACTGAGACTTGAAGCGACACTACCTATTTGTTGAGAAATCAATGTGTGTCTCAAAGACTCACATTTCTCGGTGTGAAATATATAGAGATAAGGATAGGGATCTATGTGATGGGTTATTTGGTAGCTATATTTAAATTTAAAAATATATAAGATATGGCAACCTTAACAAATAATTCACTTATAACGCGACGATAAACAAAGCCATAACTGTGAATACATATGGGTCAATGGCTTTGCGACATCTTGCTAGTTCGTTAAACTGTTTCCAGCGAATACGCTGAAAAAAAATCACTTAAGAATCTCGCCGAGCGGGCACGTTAAACCTTTAGCAGTTGGCATAGTGCCATAAGAGAGCAATAAAAGTGTGCCAAAATAATACATTAAAAACCCTTTCAGAGAATAGCAGATACGCAAAGTTGGCTGCGTAGTGAAAAGGGCGATCAGTAATAATCTTTTAAGTTTGATATAATTTACTTCTATGTTTTCTAACTTGATATAAAAGGTCGATGCTAACAGAGTGAACCTATGTACCTACTGCAAAATGTGTAGAAGCTTTTAGCACAACTGATTCCAGCTGCGCGCAAAAGTGTTCTTGACACTTTTCATAATAGTTATCGCTACTCAATATTGAACGTTTAATGCTTATAAGTATTGAAAAATTGTGTATTATCTAAAACTAAAATTTTCACAGTATACGCTTTATCCATTCGTCGAAGTCTTTCATAATCATTTCATAAATGCGCTAGAATGGACTTTAACAAAAGGTAGCAGTACTCCATTTATTTTTTTATGCAAGCACCTGTATAAAATGAAAGCTTTTGTTATTTCAAGTGCATTTGTGTAGTGCTCATGGCATCTGAGTTTGTGTATCATTTTGTTAAATATAATATGTATATAATACACCATGAAAATCGGAACCATGCACAAGTGTTACTAAAAAAATATTTTTATAGAATTGATAATATATTGTATTAAATATTGTTAGTCATTTAGTATGCCTAAATTAGACAATATCATTAATTTATTAATTAATTTAATTTTTAAAACATTTAATTTTTTATGAACAAATTAAAATGCTTCGCTTTATACCAAAAGTTTTAATTATTACAGTCATATAGGTATTAATTTACACAAATAAATTCATAAGTATATGTAATTATCAGGACTTTGGTGCTCACACAAAACAAGAAATTCTTACACCAATTAATCAATGTTCATTCTTTTCAAATTCAAATATATTATTCAAAAGATATATTTCATGAAGTTTCCTTAAACGATCTATATACAGCAATTAATTTAATATTTTTTTTTACTTTTCCGTTGTAACACCTTTCAGTAATTAAAATAAGTACTTACGCCCCAAATTTTGACCGTAGGTTGAATTGAATAAAATAAATGATTGGCAATCACCATTAATTTCGCTGAAACGATTCATTCTGTGATAATCATACAGTCGCATAGGTAGAAGGCTTATTCATGTGAAAGCTTTCGGACATTATGCCTGTAAGCAAAATATTGAAACGTTACCGGTAAATGTTTAATAAATGTGAACATGGCATCCGAAATTATACAACACCTATCGCAATGAATTTGGTATATTAAACAATTTTATTACAAAAACATTTTTATATTTCTCTGTATTTTAAAAGAATTATAATACCTTAGCCTTCTTTTAATATGTATATTTAATAAACACACTTCCGTTGTGGGAGAAAAGGGCTAAATAATATCAATATGTCTCTTTCTCGAATCTTTCTTTCTTTTAAAATCTTATTCAAATATTTATAAAGTCGTACTAATGAAACTCAGCTCTTATTAAATAAATATAGAAGCTCATATATTTCTTTACTTATTATCGAAATTCAGATTCGGTAAATAGAAAGGATAATATAATATCTGACCCTCGCTTTCTGTAAAAATTACGTGGTATTCGATGTCCTCAGGTCTCCCGATCAGGTGCTCAGCAAGTGGTCTTACGAGGTGCTTCGAGAACACTGAGCGGCCGATATCGATGTGAAGTCTCGGCTGATGCACCGTTTTTCCATACAGTGTATAAGAGTGCTTATATGAGGGTTGTGGGTAAGCGTTCAAGAGTTACAGTTATAGTCAAGTTACAAGTAAATATAAGGTTAGAAGTTTTTACAATAAATGTTTGCTCGATAGCGTCACGATTGTGACGTCATCTGGATACTTAATGTACATTAGTACATTGTGTTAAATTTACTGCAGTGAGTTATCTTTAGAGAAGTTAAACTTAATAACAAAAAATAAGAACTAAGATTGTTTTAACTAATGGATGGATGGATGAATATACGTGTACAGTGTTTCCCTAGAATGAATCAAGAGCAAACATTATTTAGGTTTAGTTTTAAATTATATATATGTTTTTTTTTTTTATGATTAATTAAGTTTCTTTTTGGTTCAGTTCTCTACTTATGGCTTTACAAACGAGTAAAGATTGTTTTTTAAACAATAAATTTTTATAACTGTCATATGTAGTAAGTATGTGTTTGAACATTTCAAAAACAGGGTTACTCTTACTAATAAATAATGTATGTACTGTGTTTGTAATGGAATGGAATTTAATTAGTCCAATCTCGTCACCAATTTCAATGTTGATTCTATATTTAGCGTCCACAACGTGAATGGGCAGATTGGTAAAATAAATATTCTGGTTAAATAAAGTTCCTGAACGCAATTAGTTTACGAACTAATAAACAATGAGCGATGTTGATTGCTTGCTCCAGAGATTGCTTGTTTATGAGTTACGTAAACATAATTTAAAGTTTCCTTGGCAATGTAGCAGATTAACTAAATGAGCAAGTTAGTCATACAGGCTTGCCCTGATTTTGACATAAGGAAATTAAATTTGCAGCTGTAAACTGTCTACATAGAACTTAGTTCAATTAATGACTGTGTATCGTCGAACGTATAAGTAATAGGTATAAATCCCAGAGCACCGCCGTGGAATTCTAAATCATAAATCAGAACTATTGTTCGGCATTAAATGCGAAGTAGAACACAGGGGATGTTTGATTAAGGTTTATCTTGTTGAATTTACGGTTATTGTTGAGTAATTCGGTCGCTACAAGGTGTGTACAGTTTGCATACAAACGACCAACACTTATCTATAGTATATCTTACTGGTAAGCATTATGTAATGCGAACTGATAATATTGTCAATACTATCTATCGCTCTCCGATTTATGCTGCACGAAATTACATTTGCAATACGTCAGGTTAATTGCCTTCCTTTATTATATATGTTTCAATGCATTTTGTAATATGAAGATATTTGTCATGGATGTGCCAATTATTTTTAGTGTATTATTACTCAAAAATTCAATCCAATTTACTAGGTTTTTGAGCCAAAAGAAGAACAACCAAGTTCATATAATTGTGTGTATTCTAAAGCACACATATGACAATAATAACAATGTTTACTTGGTTTGAGACAAACTTCGATAACGAGGTTTGTAGAGAACTTTAGCTAGAGCTTGCATTAATCCATAAATGAAAGGGACACAACATGATGTATTTATAGAAAACAATTATTAAACTAAAATTCATTGTTGAATTAGCGAAAACTAATTAAAACATCGCAAATTATTCATGTTATTTACTTTCGCTCGCAATATAGAGAGCCAGAGTCGAATGGTGAGAAATAAAAATAATAACTTAAATTTTAATAGACGGCAAATTTCTAATTTTAAATAAACACTAAGAAATGACTGAATTTAGCGGAGTATTGGAGAATTTTCCAACTTGCTATTGAGTACAATCATTAAAAAGCGAGAGAACAAGAATGTAAACACTTAAAACTTTACTGCGCAGGGTGTTCCCCGTTTCAGTAATGGGGGTGGTTGCTGACAAACAAAGCATACTGAGTTTCAGGCACGACTACCATTCTATCGGTTCGGCGTTGTAACCGGTCTGACAAAATTCTGAGAGCGAAAATGGAATGAGCTCGTATGAAAGATGAATATATGCAACATCTACGCTCCAATGCGTTTCGCTAAAACGCGTACGGCCTCGTCAGATTTGATTTATTAAGATACATTTTCCTTTGCTGAGGTCGCAACTTTTAAACGACAGAACAAAGGACTAATTTGAATAAAATGAGCTGACATATTTCGTAATTAATGTTTAATAAAAATATTTTGATCGCTTTTGTTTTGTTAATGCAAATTGCCTCGTCATGACGGTAATGGGAGAATCGTTTGTTGAAAGTAACCTCTAGATTATCATTATCTTTAAAATAAACGAAAATTGAGTTCTAAAAGCCGTTTGTTCTCAGAGTTACCGGAGACCGGGCCGGTAGTACGAGCTCAAAAGAGTTGGTACTCTATAGGTGATATGCTACGTGCTAACTGCACATCGGCGCCCGGTGACCCTCCGGCGAACCTTACATGGCTACTCAACGGATATGAGGTGAACGTCTAATACCAACAATTTCCTGCGAGTTAACAGTCTTTTGAATTTGTTTTCGAACTTATGTACTACTATTTTCTGTAACATCACAATTTCTAAGAATTTACTTAGTTTTGTTATTCTTTATTAATTTAAATATTTAAATACATATACATAACAAGAAAATACCAGTGGTTTATTAAATAAAACAGCTAAGTTGGTCAGATAGTATGGTAAAAAAGTAAAATTCACTTTTATTTTAAATTTTTAAAACAGAGGTTTAAAATTTTCAAAACGTTTAAAATTTCAATTCTGTAATATTATATATTAGAGTTAGATTTCTAAGTTAGAAGTCTATATATGCACTATATGTTTACAATCGATTTAAAGGTAAAAGGCCTCGACATACCACCATTAGATTCAATGTTTCCACGAAGACAACCTGTGATAAGTGACGCTTCGCTAGAAGACGCAAATAGAATTATTTTCAGTCCATGGGACGCAATTTCTGGCTATGAAGAGCCAGTGACTGACATTATAGACATTCCCAGTGATGCTGAAGGCATACTTGCATCTAATTCTCACAAGAAGTTTGAGAGCACGACGCGAATAACGCCTCGGATAGAACAAATTGCAAGCAAAAATATTAGCGTAGAAGAAGATAAATCTAATAAATCCTCATCCTTCAGTCAACTCGTTATAAGAGTGCAAACGTCGCATTTTCACAAGGTACGTACGTGTGAGTTTTATTTTTGTGAACAATTTAAAATGTGAAGCCGAAATTATCAAGCTGTCATAAAAGGCTTAAAATAATATTAGAGTTTATTTAATTTGAAATTCCGGGTGACACATTACCAAATATTAGGAAGTAATTCAAGACCGACCGTTGAATATATTTTATATATTCAAATTGTATCTGTAAAGATTAATGGAAGTCGTTTTATTCGTATTTTTACTTACATTTCTTGTGTTTTATTAAAAGAGTATTATTAAAAAAGAATTTATTTAATAATAAAAAATAAATGTCTGTATTCTGTGACTGATCGATGTTTATCTAAAAGTGAACACTTTTGCAGACTCAGAACATGTTTCATAAAAGCGTATGATATTTTGACAGATCGTTATTATTTAAATGACTTAAATAATAATTTGAGACCATACTGTATAGACATAGTACTGCTAGAAAGTATTTGACAACACGTGTTATAGTTGTGGGTTTAATTAATACTCAATAATTAGAAAGATTTTGTATTTTTAAAGTATTCTTGATCTTTATCAGCGAAAATGCGAGCAATATTATTTATTTCAATACATTTTAAATTTTATAATTTATAATTGACTTATAAAATTGTTATTAAATGCCTCCTCCTCTACCTCAACTACCTTACCTTAAAAAAAGGTAATACATTTTGTAAATGTTACCTATGTTGAACACCCAACATATACATTGGAGGTATCCAAATGGAGTTCCAACTAAGATATGATGTCCTTGTAGCGTTATTTCAGATTATAAAAACGTTGAATACTATAGTAATAATATAGTATATATATACTATAGTAGTTTAAAGCTATTATTATTTTGTTTTTATTCCGATTGCAAGAGGTTTTCGCTATTTATGTTAATAATAAACTTTAATATGACTCAGTTTACTTTTTCTACGTTTAATTAATTCAAAAAAGTTTAAAGACAGCTGTTATTTATAGTAACGTTTTTCAAAGCTCGTTGAATTGCTGAACCGTAAGACTAACTCTTTGCCGGAATACTGGAAATGCCCACTAAAACGTATTGGAATCACGCTAGCCCAAGCACAGCGCAATTTAAACCATGGAAGACCATTCGTTTGCTAGCCACATTCATGGTTACATACAACGGCTTGGCATCGTTGCAAACCAAGCTTTCACCCGACACAAATCGCTTTCTGTCTACACCAATTACACATTTGCTTTGTAAGATTTTTTTATAATGTAATTTAAGACTAGAATTACTATTTGGATTTTATTTTATATTAATGTTATATAGTATAAAGTAGTTGTACAAAAAGTAAAAAAAAAAAATTTGACTCATTAGTACCACAAGCTGACTGATTGACTGATTGGCATTATGACTGATTGATTCTTCACATATTATATTCTTATGTTTAAATACCAAAATCACTATTTTATGCATTGCACATTTCACGTCATTATTATATTCGTGATAAACTCGAATGAACTTCCAATTTGTCACTACTATAATATCTAAAGAATATAATTTTATTAGTTTTGTATGTATAAAATTATGTTATTAGTTATATATTTTGTTAATATTTTTTACAGTGTTATTCCCACACTAAGGAAATTGAAAAAGACATATATAGCTCTGGCTTAGCGGTCAGAGCGCTTGAAGGGTTTTCAAGAGGCGCGGGTTCAAATCCCGCTGCGTTCAAATTTTTATACGTTTTCTAAATATGTCTATTTTAATGTTATTAGTTTTCTTTACAATTATCTACAGTATAATGGAGAATATATTAAAGTACTATAAAAAATTCAGTATACATGCATTATTTCTTATACTAATTTATTTTTAAACAGGGACGTTTAAATGTTACTTGCGTAGCAGGGATATTGTCAATATGGACAGCGAGCGATTCCCTTTTGCTCGACGAAGAAAGGCCTCAAATCGCTCCAGTCATGGGAAGTCGAGACACAAACTCAGGTATATAATATTAATTTCAAACAATCTGATATAGAAGCCTACATTAATTTATATTTTAAGAAAATTAATTCATTAGTCTTTAATTTTTCACACAAGATTTAGGAATTTTATCTTATTTTATCGTTTTCGTCGTTATTATTTTAACTACTTTTAAACCTAAAAGTAAACTCTATTAACTTAATTACACGCCTTATTTTGTTTATATACTATCAGTTAATATTTACTTTGTACTTTGCACTTTAACGTGTGCTATCATGAACGGTTCTATTTTACCGGTCGATGAGCAGCCCCAAATAACGCCCGTCACGGACTTGGGCAAGGGTTTACGAAGTAGTTTAGTAAAGACTCACCCTTTTTCGACCAATTTCGGCAACTGTCGTGGAAAATTGGGATACTAAATCGGGATAGCTTCTAGTTTGGTATATTTGTGGCGTCTTAATTTTTGCTGTTGCTTACACTTGTGCGATATATTTTTAATTAATTTATAAACTTAATTGATATCAGTATAATGGCAATATATTTTTAGTATATACAGCAGAAGCCTCCAAATGCTTAACCACTATCGCCTATGAATTTAATATTATTATTGTTTTAATTATAATTTTAATATGAAATATAATGTATGAAAAAATCTAATTAAAAATGTTGGCATAGTATCTATATAATAACTGATATTTTAATTAAAAAAAATCCTCCAATTTGTAAACCATATATGTAAAATAAAATTATCATTTATATTTTGTACAATAAGTATATTTGATTTTATTTAGATAACACGGGACGCAATATCCTATGCAATTCCCAAGATTTCACTTTAAAAGTATGAAAGTGTGAGAATGTGTTTCAGCGACAATAACTTCTTGCTTTACTTGACATTTGAACGCTTCTACCGTTTATGAAACATTCACTTCAATTCGAAGGAAATCATATTGTTCGAGATACTTTCTGCAAGTGCTACATTGCTATCTTAAAACACTGTTTTTGTGCAATTTTAAATATAAAACATTATAGTATATATTTTATTTTAAAATGGATACTTTTTAATTTACCACTTTATTTTTATAAACTACTTATTATAGTATAAAAGCTATTTTCCTCGCATATGAAGGTTATTTCCGTGAATATACACTATGGTTCCAAAAAAATAATGAATACAAGAGATTTTTTATACATCGGTATGTAAATTGTGATAAAAAAAAGTTAATCTGAAAATAAAGAAAAATCGTCTGGACCTACGGCCGTTGCAAAAAGAATTTATATTTGTAGATAGCTTTATATTTTTTGAGACTATTAAGGTAAAAACGACTTGGCTAATTAAGGAAAGCGGTTTCTATAGTGCGTTTGTTGTTTCAGGTCGACGGTGCTCCACTTCGCACATCTTGGCGCTTTTAAACTATTTACTGTTTAAGCACTGGTGAGGACTGTTCCCGTTTCAAGTTTCCTGCATAAGTTATGTGCATATGAAAACCGTATTCGCAAACTCTTGGGAAAATAGACGAGTTGCGCCTCTAAAACTGAATATGGGATAAGTTAAAAATAAAACAAGCATCAAATTATTTAATTTATATTTGTTTTGACAGAGATTGTTTATCTGTTGTTTAATTTATTTTTTATTCAACTAAAAAGTTTAAGGAATTAATTATAAATAAATTAATATAAATAAGCTTACGAATTTCCTCTCTTTCGATATTATGTTTTAAAATGTCGCTTAATATCTCTATAATGTGTCTGGGTAATGTTTCGAAGCGTTTTTAACAAATAACAATATGGAGTTTTCAAGAAAATACTTGTGCTCTAATTTACACTAAATAGTAGTAGAGTAAATTGATAAAATCAAGCAACAAACTCTTTAGCAATAGGTAAATTAAATTCAATTTTGTAAAATATTATTTTAGTATTTCCAAAAAGGTTTAATAGACATGACGGTATAAATAAACGGATATTCTATTTTTTATTGTTTTTATTACATTGTACGACCGTATTATTGTTTATTTTGACTCTTATTTTTCATTTGTTTACTTTTATACAAATATTAGCTGTTTTGATATTAAACTTTATAGTTTTGATTTAACTAATATTGGCTAACAGTAAATACTATTACTATATAACTGTAATATATATTATAACTGGTACTATTAATCATAAAGTCTATGTACATAATGTCGAAAAATGAATAATTTTACGTAAAAAATATTACACAATAGCTTTTCGACAACAAGCACGAAAAGTCTGTTTCTGTTGAATCGCACAAATTGATCCCTCGAGGCAAATATTTACGAACATGCACACGAGCATGCAACTTTCTTCCCCATTTAACTCGACTTTTCCACTCTCACGATATATTTAACATAAAATTGTAAATTATAAATATATTATAATTTACAATTTTATCAATTAATAAAATCTTATATAAAATTAATATTATAGGAAGTGATATGTATCCATCGTGGCGCAGTGGGACAGCGTTTGTAATTGCGACTGGTTGTGGGTTTGATTCCCACTCCGTTTAATGATTGTAATCCGCTCATATGTAAACAAGATAAAGAGCGGCGTTGGGGTTCTCCACCTCTACGCATCGATAATGCGTAATTTAGATTTGTTCGCAATTAAAAATATTAAGATATTAGACTTTTGTTTGTTTTGGTAATAGGTATTAGTTAGTGAATTTTCCTGTTATGATAAAGTTATACAGCGCGGAAACAATAAAGCCATCTTCAATGGTATTAAATAGCGTTAAGTCTTTTTCAACATAAGGAAAACAATTTCCTAAGTCGATTCTAAGTAAGAAAGTCTAAATATACTATCTAACAAGAAATAAAATTCTTTTATATATTTGCATTGATTATATTTGTTATTTAAGGATTAAATTTTGTGTCCTATATGTTTTTTACACATTTAGCGATAAACGAAGCAAGAACCTCATGTTAAACACTCGATTCTGCTCCGTCAGCCTATTTTTTTTGTTGTATGAAACCAAAACACCGCAAACATTACCAATAATTCCTAGAGTGAGAGTAAAAGCCGCCATGATTATAGGTACTTGTTAAATCAATTTTCGTGGTAATAACACTTATGATACTGATTTCGAATTAGGGCTTTTAAAAAAATATTTTTAAAATATCTTGTTGCTTAATGAAAGCATAACATTTACGGATACTTTCTTTCAGGGCCCTCCGATGATTGGTGGCAGGAGATTAATACAATTATTTCGACTCAAGCCAGTGTTAGACTAATTATTATTAAGCCCATATTTATAGTTGAGTATCGATTCATTATTTTTTACTCGTGAAATTACATATTTCAAAAACATTTAGTAAGTAAACATAATAAGAAAGTTTTACCAATACTTTGTTTAAGCAAACGTTCGACTGACGACGACGATATTAAATATTATTTACTGTTAATCTTTTGTACTCCACTATATATCTGGGTATTAATGAAATGACAGGTAAAACGATTTTATTGGTGAAGTGATGTAGGGAATTTTATACTTGTATATATGTAGTTTTAAATTACATAGTTTTAAGAGAATAGTGATGTTTCGCTTCACAAGTTTTATGTATGTAACTGTTATCATAAAAATGGTCAAATAAACAATTCCCCATTTCTAAAGTTTGTTTTATTTTGTTTTTCTTTATTCTATTTCTTCTCTCTTCATTGTATCTATATTGTGTATTGTATATTATATATTGGGCCTCATATGTACTGCACAAATATTAAATTTAAAACTAATATTATAAATGACATATTACAACATTTTAATTTATTTAAAAAAACATAATATTGCCTAATGTTTATATATTTAATAAACAGATTATTCCACAGATCATAAATTATTATAGAATATGACAACGTGTATGCTCGAACTTCGTAACGTTTGCTTGATAAACATATTAACTGTAAAGTAAAAAATAAAAAAACGTATCATTTGAAGAGCAAAAAATAAAAATATTAAAATATTTGTAACAGGTTAATTAGCTAGTGTAAAATTCAGCCTTGCGTGCGTTCCATATAAAATTTCTGATGTAAATTTCAGCTGCCAGGTCAACATGATTGAAAAATTCAAAATTTATATGCATTTACAGTTATTATTATGTCAGCCATGTCTGTAGACATTACGTACAACAATTTAATATTTAGACAAAGAAAAAGGCACTACCTTTGTCTGCTATACTTTTTATATTATTTAAAAAATGGGAGCTAGTCACTGAGATTGAAAACATTATAACATGCCTAGAAATCTATCTAACATTGAATAAAATTGACATTAGCCAGTTTCAATCATTACTAAAATAAATTATTTAATAGCATGCAATGCAGAGAGCTTCATGATGAACTCTCGACACTGTTAAGAGTCGTGACTGAATCTAATTATACTAGCTGAACCATATCTATATATAAAAAAATTACATGTTGTTTGTAAGTTTAGCTAAAACTCGAGAACGACGACCCCGTCGTTCTCTAGTTTTCGTTGGCTTTCGCAAATTTTGGTTTCAAAATATTTTTTGAAGTCCAAGGAAGGTTTAAAAGGTCAGAAAACCAAGAAATTGCACGGAAAATAGAAAGGTGATTTATTTTATTATATACTATCTGTGCGTACCTGTCAAACAGGGTGCGTTCGGAAATTAAATATAAAGCAAGAAAAATAGCTTGGACAACGCAATATTACAAGATCTATCATAAATAAAATTCGGCCGCATGATATAATGATATATATTCAATAGTACAGACCCTAGCCAAGATTAATGCCAGGTAGAAGAAGTATGTTTTCAATAGTTTGCCCAGCCATTTTATCTTTAGGTTAATATTTAAATTAATATTTATGATCTTTCTAAGAAAATTTCTGAATGCATTGTAAATATATGATAACAAATATGTTATTGATTTTCAACAAATACGCAACGTTAAGGCAAATAATATTTTTACGGGATTTTTATTATCAGCTGACATAGTTATAAACCAAGATGACATATCCGGTTCAGTTGTCCCACAGAGTTTTTGAATTCAGCAGGATTCGTAGACTTCAACCTAAAATTTACAGTTCATAATACGGAAAATTAATCAACTATATTTGTGCAACGAAACAAGACGACAGTCTTGTTTCGTTGCACGAATTCATCGAGCGTTATCAAAAACGAATGTCATCGAGGCGACAATCATCTGATGAAAGTACAAAGAAGAGACTGTTTCGAACCCACCTACACCGATAATTCCAACGGACTTACCATTTGATTTTAAGCGTATACAATTTTCCCTGCATTTGCTATGACCTAAAACAAAACACAAGGTCCTTGCGATTTCCTCGTAAATTTTATTTTGGTTTTCAAGAGAAAACTAAGAATTTTTTATTAAATTTTAACATATTATTTAATTTTGAGGCGGCATAAAATAGTTCGGTTAGTATAAAATATATCAAAAAGGTTTGTCAAACTCATCTTGACGGCCTTTATAAAGTTATATATTATACTTAATTATGGTGTACAACTAGTATTTAAAAATCTGTATCTGTATGAGAGTTAAAAAAATCCCATAACATTTCACTCTTTCTGGCAAATGAATGTAGCTTGTAGATATATAAACTTAGTATAAAACTTTACCAAAGAATCGAGATTAAACCCCTAAATAACAGAAAATACTTCCACGTAATCGACTTTTGAAATAACCGTTCATGTGTTGTGCACAGGTTGAAAAGTGAAACACACAAGCAATACAGTTTGAAGGTAATGGAAATTTCTCGGACGACTGAGAATTAATGGAGCAGATGCGATATCTTACACGAGTGCGCTTACACCTAGTAGCAATATCATTTTAGGGGCCAATAACTTGTGATAATTCTTATAGGCGTTCTAGTCGAGTAACGAAAAATATTTTATATATAAATAAAAAATAGTTCATACTTCGACATATACTTTCTAGGCAAAATCTGCGAAACTGATGATACCACGATATTTGATTTTGTACCCTAAAAATCAATATCTTTCTAACGATTAAGAAACAGGGAACGGAGTGATGCACGTTTAAGTTTTCTATGCTTTTCTCACATACACCGCCATGCATCAAAATAACACATAATATTTGTTTCATTAACATGAGTATTCTTTTAAGAAACATAAATAGAATGTAACAAAATCTTATAGCCCACTTTATATTCGATGACATACAAAAGAAATATAAAATATTTTTACTTGTTATGCAAGCGTTCACATTTTTCTTCAAAATATTCATTTCTTTACCGAAATTGTCTTTTGACGGTTTTTATAATGCACCGTTCGTGAGTCGTTACAAAGCGTTAGCTGGATTCCGTTTCGATTGTTACATTTCCAGGCTATTTTGAAATGAGTCGACTCAGTTGTTCAATACAAATATTGCTGTGATACAATTTTATATTTTATAACATGAATAGTATTTGATAATCGGGGGTTTTTATCGTAAAACTAAATTATTATAAAAATATACTATGTCTTATTTATAAATAGGTGTCTCGACACTAGGTTCTCTCTGACTAACCCTGCTATGAATTATCTGCGTGAATTATCATATATAAATTATACAACTTAGGACAGCAGCTTAATGTGCTTTCAATTTAATGCTACCAATATATGGTGTTTCCTGCGAAATTGACCATTGACAGGTTACACAATGAATACAATAGAGAGAGTGAATACAAAGCGATTGTTCCTGACGCCTTTGAACTGTGTACTGAACACTTTATCATGTAAATACATTTAGAAACATAAAATTTAGGAAACAATTGTATTTAATATTTGTTCATAAAATAGGTGTAGTACTTATATAACTGTTCACATATACTCTTTATTTGTAACCACAAACAAATGCACTTACAATATGTTAATTTTGTACAGAGTACTTTTTAACATTGGCCTTTTGAGTTCTTTGGAAGACTAAAAGTTGATATATGATGTTTATTTATTTAGTGGTTTTTTATTTATATTTTATACATACGTGTGGCTGTATAAAATTGGCTAATAGCCGTAGAAGGACAATTAGTGACAGAATTTTGTAAATATTTTCTATAAAAAGTAACGAATACTGATAAAAAATATAGATACTTAAAAAAGTCACTGTATCAACGAATATGTACACACATAGGATGACAAATATATTTAGAAACGTATAAAAAACTTCCAAGAGGAGCGGCGAAAGTTTCACATTTTTTATGTTAAGCTTAGAAGGAAATTTCAAAGTATTTTTCTTATTAAATTTATATATTGTTTTATGTTTAAATGTAGAATGACAACTTTTGTAGGAAAAGATCAAGTTACCAATACAAGACTGACTGATTTTTAATCCTACAAATGAAAATGAAAATCTTTTGTTACTACTGTCAAATAGGTTGAACTATTTATAGATGTATTTCACTGTACAGTTTTATTAGATTGCAATGCTGTAGCCCACTTTGAAAATTAAATAACAAGTTACAGAGACTGGTCTATGTGTAGTTTGTATAAATTACTGTTATTAAATTTGCGCTACCATTGTTGTGATTTTATAATATAATTAGGCGGATATAGGAGTATATATAGATAGACGGCTATTTTTGTAGGGATATAGTAATACGGGGTGAGAGGCGAGACTTTTTGTAAATAAAAAAAACAATTAGTCCAGTACAAGTGCTTTTTGATTTTTTTTTAAAATCACATACATATTGTTTATCTTTAATAAATAATTTTACGTCTTTATTAAAATAAAAAAAATAAAGTATATATCAGAAAGTGCTACGATTTTTGCGAACGATATCCTTTCAAATTTAGAATGTGGGAGTACATTGTGCAAGACTCGTGAAACTTGTTGAGAGATAATGAATACTTATTCAAATCTGTTTTCGTTTTACTTTAATAATATTTTTCTCAGCACTCGTTTGATAATAATTTGTGATGATTCATCAATTAGACTGGGTGTAATTTCTTGAGAATATGAGGCTGCTGCTGTTGCACTAGCTAATTTAGATCCTTATATATTTATTTAGCGACTTGAATAAGAACCTTAGAAAAACATACACAATGAAAACAGGTTATTGCAAAGGGTTTTCTCTCTCGTCGTCACGTGGAGTGACGCCATACAGATAAACGAAGTCATACTGCAAATATGACACAAATATGGATTAAATATATTATAGACAATCAAAGTCACATAATAAAAAGTGTTTTTTTTATTATTAATCTATATTATTTTTCTCCATACTATGACTCAAACATGTTGATTATAAAACTGGCGCTAAAAAATGATTTTCGTTTATAACGAGGAAAACTTGGTCTCAGTCGAGTGGTAACGGTTCTGTTTCTATGACAAGCTCTGAGCTACATAGATATTAAGGGCATAGATATCACCGTCTCTTTATCAAATTCTAAGCTAACGGGGGTATTTTTCCCATCTACTAATCTAAATGCAATTGTTATTTAATTAAACAGGTATACCTTTTAAATTTCAATCATATGTATATATGTATCTACTTACTAGCGACCCGCTCACGTCTTTGCCCGCGTTTTTGTTTTCAGCTGTTTTGTATTTTCAGCGGCCTTTTTGTAAAACAATGAAATTCCTGAAAGAGCACAGACAAACAAACAGAGTTACTATCGCATTTATAATATTAGTATGGATTACTTCCATTTACTACATGATGGCATTGATACTGACCCAACATTATAATGAATTTCTGACTGCCCGCACGGATAAGCGTAGTTTTAGACAAGTACTAAGGGTTCATCATTTATCGACTTATTAATTCATCTCTCGACCATTTACTCACCAATCAAACAATAATCACTTTTTTCCATGAATGAATTCAATAGAAATAACTAAAACCATCACTAAACGATAAATATTTTAAACAATAAATACAGAAAAATATTTATATTATGCAAGTATTTGCGAAATGTCAAAATCATAACTAATCTTTATGATCAACACAAATACTGTATTCATTTTGTATAAGCTTTTCCTTTTGTGTTTGGTTCATGTTTACTGACATATCAAGATTTGGCGACCCTAGCTGGAGCCACTTACCACTCTATCTTCTGTCAAAATGAACGCGATAGTTTGTTTATTGCATATATACATCTTTTATTTGCTTATATTGTTTTGAAATATTTTTATAGTTAGATAAACAGGAGGAAAATCCAATATATTGTTATTGTTTTGGTATGAAAGTGTGGCATCGTATAGACCAGACATACCAAATAATTGCATTAAAGGGCGTATGTCTAATTATATATGTTATTTTAGTGGTCCATTATCAATATAATTTATTTTTATGTATATATACTATCTAGGTATCTGTTTTTATTTTTGTAAGTACGCTATTTATGAATAAAATTTTATATTTTAGTCATTTCCCATCTTTTTCTTTATTTTATAATTGCACAGTTTGAAGTTCTAGTTCGAAGAGATCTCTTTAAGAGATATTTTGAATATTGGTAATTGAATATAATTTAATTTTATATTCAGTCCTCTTTTATTATAATAATAAATTGCTTTTGGATGAAACCACTGAAAGCCAATAGTTGTGTATACATCTATAACAATTACATTTTAGCATGCTTTAACTTATATATATATATATATAATATATATATATATATATATATATATATATATACATATATATTTTTACCTGCTCGATTGACCCCTGGTTCTACATTAATTATTATAAAGTTTTATTAAACTTTTATCTAAGCTTAAAGTCCTTAAGAATATGCTGTTCGCTTTAATATGATCATATATCGAGTAGGGCTATTACTTTGGTAAGCATTTATTGTTGTAACATAAAAATCATTAGAAATGAATAATTGTAAGACAAAAACCATTTTTACTGAAATCAAACGCAAAGCAAATAAAGAAAATAACAGATATATACATATATATAAAAAAAAAAATTATAAAACGATTTCAATTTTTTAGAAATTAATATACAAACTGCTACAAAAAATAATTCTAAAATTATTATTATTATATAAATCACAAACAGTGCTATCGGTGATTGAAATTGAAAATTCATAAATAGAATATAAAGAAAATCAGAGATGTATTAATGTATTTATTCACGTGTGGCGTATTTGCTATAAGTCGGTACAAAGGCCGTGGTTAACACCATTCATACGATTCGTTAAGCGTAACGGTTATGTTAATCACAGAATAAGTATAAATGATTAATACTTAGGTTAATTTTATTTGCACCTATTAGGACAAGTTATATATATACCTTTAAAATAGCCTGACTGATTGATTCATCATCGCCGAGAGTATATATTGTAGTTGGAGCATGAGTCCAACTACAATTATTAGGGTTATTTTGTGGAGGTGGAAATTCATCTTCTAAGCGTGTGAAATAGGGGTTAGAAACATGTAAGCTGTTTATTTTTTAGCGATTGCTAAAATTTTACCCCTAAGGGAGCGAAACACGGATTTAAAGTTTATATATGGAAGCCCGTCGATTTTGATGTTAGAGACTGAAACTTTATTTTAGAAATTTATTTTTTTTATAATAAAATACTATACACTTACCTATAATTATGAAACGAAAATATTTACTGAATGTGTGGATAACATGTATTACAAAAATGTTAAACTAAAACCTATTACAACGTTAATAGAAATTTTACCCCCAAGGGGATGAAAAAGTTTATATGGACGTCCGTAATTTCTGAAGTTTTATAAAGGTTCATGTATTTAATACATGAACCTTTATTAAACGTTTATAGAAATTCTACTATTAAGTATATCTTTAACGTTCGTTCGTCACATTTGAAGTCGAACCTTTTAATTATGCTTTGCATAATATATTGAATAAATAAGTATTCCAGGGTATGTGAAATTTTTTGAGGGTTCTATTCAGTTCTATGTAGCCTATTTGAGAGTGAGCTCTGCGAGCAGTCTGTTGGTTCTAGCGCGCGGAAGTCAAACTACGAATACTATTTTAAAAATCTTACTCAAATAAAATAAACGAAAGTTTAATTTTGTTTCAAAATGTATAAAATTTTTATCACTATAATGTTATTCGACTTGTATTTCACACGCGTCTTTTGTTTTTCAAACTAAGAAAACTAGTAAGTTATTGAAGACTTTCAAGAACAGCAAAGCAATTCAAGAAAGTATCTTAACTTGCTAGACTTTAACCGGCTTAAATATTATACGATTCACTAGATATATATAATCTATTACAGTACAGGGTACAGTGGTCAGTTTTTAGCACAACAGTTAAAATTGTCTATCATAAAACGCCTTTTATTTATGGTTTTCAAAAAATCTTTTTATTAGAAGTATATGTAATTTTTCAACAATATTATAGTGATATTAAGTATTATTTTTCGACCCACTGATTAACAAAGTTAAATCCGTTTATATTTTATAATAACGACTTGGTTTCTAGTACATGAGATTTGTACTTTCATTGTATTATAAGTATTAATAATTTAAATTATAATTCAATAATTCTTCAATACAATCTGGCATGGTTATAGCCCACTCATACACATTATAATAGTACTTAAATTAAAGCCTTAGTAGCGACAAATATGCAAATGTTGCGTGAAATAACAGAGGACATACAGATTTGCCCAAATCCTACCCGTAGTCTGTTTATTTTCTGAAATCAACCCTCTGGAATTGGCAGTGATTCCGTACTTACCGAAATTACTTTGCCCACCGCGCTAATTACATCAGACTGAAAATGTTAATGAATACTAATTGGATGGAAACTTTCTTAATTATTCCAATTTTCTGTTTTCTTTCGGTCCACGTTTGTCAACAATAGTCTATTGTCTTAGACGTATTTCCGATTTTCCAACTCTAAATCAAAAGGAATGAGATGTATAGAAACTCTCAGATTAGCTCAAATGCTTTATATTATATTACTTTGTTACTATGAAAGTTGTTATGAAATTTCATCACTTTGAATGAATTTAATAATTTTTTTCTTTTAATTCAAGTGAAGTTTTTTCTTTAACTAAGTAAAATATACCTATAAAATATTTTTAACATATGTTCTGTTTTATATACGTATAAATTAAAATAGTAACATCTTATAAAGTTACTTTCAGATGGCGAATTTGATAAAGCCCGGAAATTTAGTTTTAGTTGCTACCTCTGTGCCAAGTTCTAGATAATTTGCATACCAAATCCTATTAAACGTAACTATAAACCTCAGATTTAAAGTTTAGAATATTTATAATTAAATTATTTAAGTTACAATAACATTCTGGTACTAAAGACAAAGCGCATCGTTAGTTTCGTCACTAAACACGCAATGTCTCGATTTCAGGCGAAAAGTGGAGAACGGAATGTCTCAACACTATGTTTTCTCTGATTACCCTGCTATGTGAGATGAAGCGTTAAGTTTAACGCTTGCTATGCAGTTGCATAGAATTGAAATGAACTATTGTATTAAAACAGGTATATCGAATTTTCGAAAAATTTAAAAGACATGCATAAAAAAGTAGGAAAACACTTAGTGCTTTAGCTGCCTCATTTTAGAGAAAGGGTTGAAAAAGGACAGCGCCTGTTTCTATAAGCAATTTAACAAAAAATAATTCAGGCGGCGAAATGTGAAGAAATACAGTACAATTTTAGCATTAAAAATATGTTTCGGGAAAATAAAACTAGATACATTATACCGTAAACTATTCGTAGTGGTATGCGGTCTATACGTGCCGAACTATACACAAAAATTAAGGAGTCCACTGTCACTTAATTCAGCCTTATATTTTGTTCGTTACATAAACATATCATCAAGTAATATTTCTTAACTAAGCGGAAACGGAAACGGAATTGATTAATATGTTAGAGTTCTTGAAATAACTTAAGCCAAATAACTATTCAAAACGTGCGAGATGCGTGCTTATAACAAAATTGTGTGCTCCGAATGCCACAAATTACGTACATAAAAAAAACTTTTGTACATTTTCCCTTACTAAACTGTTTCACTCGATTAGTCGTACAACATTGATAAAGCGATCACCAGAAAATAGGAACGTATATATTCAGTGATGATTACCGGAGCTAATTTATTCCTATCCCTATCTACTGTTCAATGAACTTGCAAACTTGGCCCATATCTACAGGACAGATCATACTCAGCCTAACTTCGATGTTTGGTACATTTGACTATTTCTTCTTATCTCTCTATTTTGTTAAATTAGTTAGAAATTTTATCAAAGTGACGTTACGTAAGAGAGGTTGTATGATTAAAACTTTGAACCGATTTGATTTGACTCGCCCGCGTGAACTATAGCTGGTTCGTATTTTTAGAGGCCTTTTCGTAAAACAATGACATTCCTGAAGAAATAATAAAAAAACGGAGGAATTTCATATCAATCGGTTTAGCGGTTTGTTTTTCGTTTTGGTTTATTGGTTTGTGACGACATCACATACATACAGAGATACTTTCGCATTTAAAATATTAGTATTGATTCCCGTGCGCAGTACCGGGACCGTATATGGAAATATTTTTATTTTGTGATAACTTCTAATTGTTTAAGCTATTTACAGTTAAGGGCGCAAATATCCTATATTAAATTTTCTTTATAACAAATACATTTATTTAGATAATAACATCCATTCTTCTTAATTTAAGAACTTAGTAAAGTTTCTTAAGCCTTATATATATATTATTATAAAGAATATATTATTATTAGGTAACTGTTATAAATAACAAAAAATATAATTTATTTCATAACATATTATTTGTCCATATTTTTTGCCAGAGCTCTTGAAAACCGTTAAAAAAACCTCGGTTCGAGTACTGGTCTTAAAGATAATCTAGTACGTACATATATAACTTTTTGAAAAGAATATTTCCACCTATGGCTGGCGAGCCATTTTAATAAATATGATCACTCCCTCGAATGGGAATCGAACCCACAACTAATCGCGTTTACAATTAGACGCTGTCCCGATACGATACGATCGATAAGCTCGATAAAAAATATATAGCGGTAACTAATATACGTAGAAAGTATTAAGTGTTGTCTATATGATAATAAAACTCATGTACTCGAAGATAGCGTATTCAATTGTATTCAAGTCGTACACTCGTCTAATTTATTCCACTCCTAATCCTGTTCAATGAACTTGCAAATTTACTTAAGTGCCAAAGCTTCTCTTACTCATAGCTCTTTATTACTTCAATATAATACTTTGCTCCAGTTAAGCTCTATTGACGGGTTTTACATAAACGAAATTTAATCAGTGCTACTCGTATATTTTAGTATTAAAAAATATAATGTTAAATTATCTTTAAACATACGAATAACTAGGTAATGTTCATTATATATATGTATCAGTAATTGATATGAGTCAAATAAATATCAATAACACGTATCAAATATTAATAAATTGTAATTTTGTGATTATATATAGTCAGTCAGTGAATAAACTCGCAGCGCATGAATGTTTTATAAAAACATAGTTATTACAAAATCAGGTCATAAAATAAATTTCACGGAACTTGGAGTTGGAGTTTCCGATTTCCTTTCCTTTCCGATTAATGACCAACATGTAAAAAGTTGTTTTTGTTTGAAAGCAATATGTAAGCTTATTAATCTGCTAGCTTTACTGTACCTATAGGAGTCACAGTAAGACTCCGAAGATTTTATGTTTGTTGATTCCCAAACTACGTAATATCCTTCCATCTAAGCTTGAACACTAGTTAAAAATATATTAATGGCTTAGAGTGAAAAGTTTCTTACTGAATTTGGTATTAAACTCAATGAGAGAGCATTGACGTCTCAAGTTCGGAAAACCCTTAAGTGAAATCCTTTAACTCCTAAACAATTGATTTAACTTGATTAATCTTAGCCAAAGTTTGTAATTACTAATTCAGTAATCCCTCTCAATGTTGGCACGTGAAAGGAAAGTAATAACAAGATGTATTAGGGTCCAATAATTTGATAAAGATTTTTAATCTGCCTTGTTGAAAAGACAATGACTTATCATTCTAAAGGGTAGACCAAAAGTCTTGTTAATATTTCGAACAATTTAAATATATTAGCTAATTATCTTTATCTATATATATAAAAGTAAAGAAATTGTATCCGTACGTTGAATATATTTACGTTAAATATAATTTAGAGAGACGAAAGAAGAGTATAGAACATGAATCTATGATTTTTAAATTTAGCGTCTGTCTGTATCTCTGTATATCTGTTTTGTCCCAGATTTTTGGAACTACTAGACGGATTTGAGTAAAACTTTTTTGCTGTATTTTAAAATTGGACAGAATTTCGAAAGAATGACACACCCGATGTAAAATAAAATAGTAAATAAGAAAAGGGCATTAGCAAGAGTTGAAAAACATTTTCTTTTTAGTAATCGTTCAAATTTTTATGCGTTTTTTAAAAAAAATTTTAAGTTTTAAAAAGTTTTGTGAAACTGATCCAATGAGCCATATAAACCGTAAGAAATAAAGCCTTAGAAAAAAATGTTGATTTAGAAATAGCTAATTTCCATTGACGTATAACAATTAAATATCTAGAGAATCTGATAAAGGACTGGTTTGCCTTGTAGAAACAGTGCATATTAATACTTATTTTCGTTTGAGTTTCCTGCAGTCAGTTTAGTATTGACTTTTTATTTGACAGCGAAACTTGGTTCCACAAACTGCCAACAATTGGCTTTGGGATTTGTTTATCGTCATCGTATATTGTAAACGCTCAAAATTAAATTGATGGAAATCTGGTGGGCCTCATCGGCATGGTGGGGTCAAGACATCCTCTTCCCCCTATATTTTCCCCTGGTGGTCGTTGCCTCGATTACTTTTTCACAGTCACTCTTGTTTCATTGCACAATTAAGGTTGATTGATATTTCATCGAGCTGATGATAACTGGATCCTACTTTTAATTATAAATTGTAAGTTGAAGTCCAGGAATCCTACTATTTCAATTCCAGTCTGTGGGATAGCTGATGAAGTTATCCTAGTTTATAACTAACTTAACCGATAATGAAAAGAGCTATCCCAGGATGGTTTCCTTTCAGTAATGGTCGCAACCCAGATGTGTTGAAAATGAATGACATATATTTGTTTACAAATATTTATAGCGCGCTCAGAAATTATCTTAGAAAGAAAACACATATTAGTTTAAATATTAGTCCAAAGAGCAAATGCCAGCTAAACTATTGCCAAATGTATAAATTATATATTAAATCATGCGGCTGTATTTTACTTATATTAAGTCTTTTAATATTCCATAATCGTCTAAGGTATTTATTTCTATTCCGTTTTATAATATTTAATTTCAAGAACACATCCTGTTCGACGGAGTACATACAGCTTCTATGGGAAAACAAAATTGTATTTTATTATTTTCCGTACAATTTCTGTATGTTTTTTGACCTTTTAAATCCTACTTGGACAAATAATTTGAAAAAGCACAATTAGCAAATCATTGATCGTTCTTAAGAAGTTTTTAGCGAGACTAATAAATTTCATTTCATTTTCTTAGATATCGATAAAAAAAATTATTATTATCTTATTATCTTAAAGTCACTAAAAAAAACTATTAAATATTTTCAATACGGTAAGTGTTTAAAATGACATTAAATTATTTTCCATTTCATTCGTAATATATTCAACAATCATTTAACATCCTTTGAATGCAATTGCTTTTAATCGACGGTAGTGTACAAAACAAATAGACAGCTATTTGTGTTCGCAAAGCAGGTAATTACAAAGCAGATAAATTATTCTACCCTTATTGGGTGATTGGACGCACACGATGGTCCTTGTAGTGAGACTATCGTTTTGCCTGAACATAATTGCGACGAATACTGTATCGAAAATAAACGCAGCGTACAGATGTTATTAAGATGCTTTTTATTATACTTTCGACAATCTTTATACGTCTTCTTCCATCTTCTATACATACAAAACCTTGTCCTGATTAACTGACTGACTGATTTATCATCGCCCAGCGAAGCCCATTGATCTTGCATTTTTAGTCAGTAGGATTGTTTTACCGGATTAGACACTCACTAAGAAAGGATTTTGAAAATTCAACCCCTAAAGGAGTAAAAGTTAGGATTACAGGTTCAAAGTTTATATAGAAATCCGTCATTTTTAATATTAGAGATATGAAACTTTAAGACTTGTGTCTGTCTGTCCCTTCTTGTGTCATTCTCTCCGACTTGTGTAATTTTCGAATTGTGTCATTCTCTTCGCTCTTCACCGTTTTCTTTCCATTTCGTAGATAATAAGGTCTACGCTTTTCTCTAGCTTCTCTCGTTTTCTTTGTTGCTTTTTATTGTCACCAGTTGTCTAGGTTCCATCCACTTCAATCTATTTTTACGTTTTGTTCCGTTTTCTTTTTTCTCTACGCTTTCTCCGTAGTGTCCGTTTTATAAACTCAATCCGCTTTTTCCGTTTATCTGCTCTGTCTCCATTCTCTACGCTTTACCTGTTTACTAAGCGTTTCTAGAACAGAGAAAAGATGAAACCTTTCTCCTCTTTTCTCTGTTCTAGAGAGTGAGAGGTAAGAGGTCAAAACAGACTGTTGGAACTGAAAACTGTTTCTCCGTTTTCTTTTTCGTTTTCTCCGACTTCTATGTCTCTCCTCTATTCTCCGTAATCTCCATTCACTCCGCTTGGACAATTAGTAAACTAATATATTGTAGTTACAATACGTACTAATTCTGCCAAATGAAGATAAAGAGCAATTATGATTTGTATATCCATGACTACTGGTCTTTGTACATATTTGAAGTGGGTCCTTAACGAGGGTCGCACAAAGGGCACCCGGGACTGTTCTATTTGGTACGAAAAATAACCCACAAGAGATCAAAACTACAAATATATCTTAATTGCGTAAGTACCGTTTATTGTAATAAATGCCTCCCATTTCCTTCTTCAACTTATACAAAGTATATTTTATAAAAATTAATAATTATTAAAAGAACATTATAGTAAGTAAGTAAGTACTAAACGCCATCGTGCCGCAGTGAACAGCGTCTGACTGCAAACACGATTTGCTGTGCGATCTCCACTCGGAGAAATTATTATATTAAAATTATAATAATAATTATATTTAAATTATTTTATTTCTTAGCCCTGGTACAAAAAAAGAATTCCGCCACTCAACCCACAATTTGCCGGAAAGTGTAGAAAGGAGTTTCTTGGCGCTAGTTTCTCTCTGACTTCCCAGCTATGCGGGAAAAAGCGTGAGGCCACTTTCTTTTTGCTTTTATTATAGCTCATAACGACAAGTATCCATAAATATATGGAAGAATAAAATTGTTCTCATTTATATAGATACAATAGATAATATTAAAGCGGTGCATGTTAAAATAAAGCTCTAGTCACCCGATTGAAATATATAGTATTTTACGGTATACATTTTGTGAACGTATTATTTAGAAAAGTATTTCGTTGTAATTGGTTTATTTCAGAATAAAAGGAGGTTCTTTGTTGAATAAAATTCTGCAGTGACATAGTTACTGTTTTTATTTCAGCATGTTATAGGAGAGACAGAAATATTGCAATACAATATTTTATTCAAGCATACTTTGATACTACAGACACTTCGTAAGGTTACTTTATTCTAGCAAAGCTGAAATATTTTCAATTTTGTATTAAACGACTACCAAATAGATAAATGAGATTTTTATACGTTTTTTAAACACTTTTTTTCTTTAAGGAGCCTTTGAATTTTTATTTTTATACGCGTTCCACTAAGTTCAGTTGCTCACTAAGTCCCCGCAACTCATGATACTATAATGGAAAAATGAGCAACGAATGTGTACCATATTTCTTAAATATATAACTTGTATGTAGCTAGGCTTAAGTTGTGGCTTTGTGGTTTCTTGAATGGGGTACTATATTAAAGAAAGAGTTTAGTACCAAAACGGCACTATATGTGATGCGTAGCCAACACCTTCCAAATTATATTATTAATTGAAGTACTTAAATTATATTTAGGTTCAATTAACATAATGAAGTGTCACGATCGAGTTCTAAACTTTTGCCAGTTATGGAAGCTCTTGTTTCCGCGCAGTTGTTATCAGTTGTTTGTGAACTATGGCAGTACTGTGGTGCAAATCTCAATAAGAAGCGAATATGCCTGTTCTGTGTGTCATAGAAAACAATATTATTATAAAATATGTTTCTATTTCTAAAGACAAACAGAGTATATAAATATATTAAATTAAATAATTAAATATATAGCGAGATGTGTATGTGTTATTTTCATTTTAAACTAAATGATGCACAATATTTTGACAACATTTTTTGTTGATATTATCAAAGTTATTTTGTTTTGCTTTAATTTTTTTGTGAATATAAAGATTATAAAACATCAATACTAACTTACAAATTAGTTGTGTAGTAATAGTTACTAAGTCTAGATAGTATTTTATTACGCTTTAAGTATATACCTTTATGACCCGACTTCCTCTCCATGTCATCCGGCCATTAAACGTCGAAGCATATCTACTAGGTAACTTAGAACTTGTAATAGGTAAGTATAAGACATTGTCCAACTTAGTAGTGAAGTAAACTTTGACAGATTTGACAGATTCAAAATTTGACAGATTTGCACGGTGATTACAATTAAGTGAAATTACACAAGTGTATATTATTATTACCTAGGCCATAATTATCCCATATTAATAAATGCGCATTGCCTTTCTATATGCATATTTGCAAACCAGTGATAGTGTGTAATATTTAATGTATTAATTTTATACAAAAAATCAATACATATAATAAATGTAACTGATCGCTGTCTGTACATACAAGATATATAAGAAAAGAATATTATTTATCTATTTAACTGTTTGCCTGTGCGTTAGTGCACGTTAATCTCAGTAATAGCTAAACCGGTTTAAATGCAGTTTGGACTACTGGTGTTTTGGTAAAATTCCATTAACATTTAATGAAAAAGTTACAACTATTTAAATTATAAATTTAAGTAAAGTTTATAATATAAATGGAAACGTGGGCGGGTAAAAAACGAAATATAGTCGTGTAGTTTACGCAGGCGAAGCCGTGAGCGGTCGCTAGTTATGAAATATATTTTTTGCTTCCCCATATATACTTTAACTTTGCCAAATTTCATGCATTTTTATAAAAGTATTTAAAAGTTGCCACTAACGGTTATGCGGTTATGCAAACTTGTCTATTTTAAAGGTGAATAAATGTACGAAAAAATTTATAAATATTTTTAAAAATCTATTATGTTACTGCTATGTTTATATATTAGTTGTCTAGCAAATGCTCTTAAGAAGACATTTTCACAATGTCGCTGCAGCGAGTTTATCTAAACGAGACACTTTGGCTTCCCTTCCCATGTGCAAAATATTAAATATATCTAATATGGTCGAGGTCGACAGAAATAAATCAAGTATGTTCACATAAGTACGTTTATACATATGTATATATATAAATATATAATATTGTACATGTTTCATAAAAAATTTAATATTCACCCCTTAAGGATTATGGTGGATTTTGACATTAGAAATATTTCTTTGTAACATCACGTTTCTACTGTGTACATTAAAGATAGGAATAATCTAGTGTTAAGACAGTTCGTATTTCACTTTTCACCAATATTGAGGACGACCGAATCGAACAAACACCGAATGACGCTTATTCTTACCAGACAGGGAAAATAAAAAAGGGAGATATTGATTTATATCTAGCCTACACCATCTCGTCAAATTACAGTCGCGAAATGCGGCACTATGAAAAAGAAAAATATTAGTTAAAACTAATGATGGCATTGCACGAATGTATCCGTGTTGTTAGAATCGGCAGACTGGTATGTACTAAAATAGGCTACTATATTCAAAAGAGTATGAAAATTTATTATAACATATTAATAAATATTACCCAAGTAAATGCGTTAAGGTGCGCGTCCGGCCTAATGAGTATCAAATTTATTATATTAGTCAGTTAGATAGAAAAAAGTTTGCGCAACGAATTTGCGCCATTAGTTACCGCTAGGCAAATCTGATTCAGACTTGATAAACAAATTAAAGAAGAAAACACTTTTGCTTCATATAAAACTTTATTTGTATTACAGTATGTTTCACACTATTATTTAGTATTTATATAAATATAAAATTATATTTGTATATCCTGGCGATTATAATAATAATTATAAAAACCCTTTGTTGCAGATCCACAAATAGGAATAAAAATAGAAAATAAGTTAAATAAATAACAACATGCGAAAAGAAAAAAAAGAATATAATAAGTAAGTAAGAATACACGTATCGTGTACAATAGGTGGCCTTATCGCTAAACTAGCGATTTCTTTCAGGCAACCTTAAGTCATAGGAAATAGCAAATTAAGAATCGGAAAGTGTAAACAAAAACCACAAATTCAATGGCGATATATATTTTTTTTTTATTTAAAATTTATATTTTTTTGTTTATAAATTAAAACAAGCTTTAAACCGTGAAGCTTGAAAAACGGGAAACCTCATTAGACTTCCGTTAAATCAGTATTCAATATTTTTTTTACGTTAAGAAGCCACCGTAATAAAACAGCGCCTGACTGTATACACCATGGTCATGGGTTAGATTTTCACTAGGGGGAATAATTACTATTTAATTGTTTCATTACATTACATTTCTCCGCTCTGGTAACAAGACGAAGCGTAACGTTGAGTTCCCAACTCAACACGCAACATCTCGGATTCGTGCAGAAAGTGGAGAACGTGGAACGACGAAGTGTCATAACCCCAGGTTCTCTCCGACTATTCTGGTATTTTTAGCTTTTGTTTTTCAGTCAGAGGCTATTTTTCAGCTCACATACTAATTCTTTCTCTTTTGATACACACAAAGTAAAATAATGAACTCCGGTTTCAGCACCCATAGGGATACAATCATCGCGTGTAGAGTCAAGGGCTATCTCGCTGCGCCACATAGCCTAATCTATATATCCATACTTAGTATATTACCACACAATCTTATTTCAATATTATAAAATATTTGTATAATACTTTTGTAAGACTTCTATTTATTTACATTCAACAGTGGACAAAAAAGAGAAAAAACGATACGACTTTTATTACCGCAATCATTTGCAATAGTACAGTACAGTATATGCTTCGATACTTTGTTAGCGATTATTTATATAAACAATTAAAAAGGTATATTTTGTTAACATTTTTTAAAGTGTTATTCCCACACTTAGAAAATTGAAAAAGACATATTTAGAAAACGTATAAAAATTTGAACGCAGCGGGATTTGAACCCGCGCCTCTTGCCAGACGATTGTTCGTAGAATAATCTTTGGGTAGCAGAAATTTGTAAAAAAATCCCGCTGCGTTCAAATTTTTATACGTTTTCTAAATATGTCTTTTTTAATTAAAAAGGTGTCTGTAACTACTATTATACTAATGGACTATTTTGTATTATATTAGTAGTGTCATCTATACCAAGTTACTTAGAATATTAAAAGCGCTTAGCTCTCTTTGTACATTACCTACATAATTTATGGATAAACGCTGTTTATAGTTTATAGACAAAATTTAAACTATTTTTCATTTATGTAAAACACTTTAAATTTATTAACCAGCATAAATGAGGAATATTTTAAATGTACATTTTATAGGGGGACACTATTTGGATACATGAATAAATAATGTTGTCCTTTTAGCCCTGTTGACGCGTAAAATACGGGTGCCTTACCAAAGCGTATGCCACTTTATACAATAACTTGGTAGTGTGTGTAACATTTATTTAATATATTTCTCTTGTATTATTATGAAAAATATTCATTATTATATCTGAACTTCTTCTTTAACAGTGCTAAATTTCATACTCCTGCGTTTTCATAACTATTGTAAGTAATGTCGAAAGTTTTGTCCTTAAGTGTTTTAATTATTAATAAATAAAAAAAATCAAAAGTGACGTCACGACAAAGTTATGATGCTAATCTATATCTATTAATATAATAAAAATTAACTGACCACTGTCTCTGTACATTGAGGATATATGAAAAGAAAATAATATCAATGTCATAATTTTCATTTCGGTTTCATTTCAGAAACAGCTAAACCGATTTAAATTCAGTTTTGATTATTGTATTTTGGTAAACTTTCCTTCTCTCTACTTATCTCATCTTTTTGTGATTTAAGTTAGAATGCGGGCAGGCAAAAAGACCAATTATTTAGTTGTGTAGTTTACGCAAGTGAAGCCGCGAGCATGTCGCTAGTCCTTAATACAGTGTCTACAGAGTCCGTAGTATACATACAGAGTGAAAATGAATTAATTTAAAACGCTCTTTTTGATTTGATGCAAAACGAAAATACTGATCTCGTCTATAATTCATTGATAGCAAAGATACGTTGAATTTTATTTTATTTTTTGATATGTAATACCTTCCTGTTTCTCAATGCATAAATTAAAAGTACATGTATTCGTTTACAAGTTAATCTATTTGCGCAGCAAAGTTTTTTTATTTTGTTGTAAGCAACGCGTAATACTTTGTAGTAATAATAAAAAAAGTGGTCGGCCGATTTTTTCCTAAATATATTTCATTAACAAATATTTATTTAATACTTCAAAAACATAATTTCACACTTTTACGATATAACTATGTTTACTATAAAAATATCTATATATATGTATAAAATGTACTAAATATGTGATACTATTTACTTACATAGATAGCTTATACCAATGGATCAGTGTTTGGGGTGTAGAGATAAATAAATATTATGCCTGCAAAAAAGATAAGGTTACCTAATTATTTCGGCATAGATCGGTACGAACTTATATCTAGTTCGAGCGCATGAAAAAAAAAGCTTAAATCCTGTTGGGTTAATTTTTTTTTTTGGCAATTACACATATATAAAATTTTACACGTCCATTATTAAATTAAAAACAAACTCAAAATTAAAAACCATTTTAAGCAAAAGAATAAGAGTTCTCTTAATATCTATATGCAAGCTTAGGTCTTAAATTTAACGTGCTATCTAGGCACTTCGGTTAGTGCATGTCTCAAGTTAAGTAAGAGAGCTTCTGCTTTATTCGCTTTGTCGATCTTAAATATGAAGACTGATACTCTTTATAAGAATAATTTAGTATAAATATACAATAAATGTATAAATATAAATTGAACTGAATTTATAAAAAGTATAAAAAAAAGTAAACGCAATGGTTCGATTTAATTGAATTTAGAAGGAAAGTGGAGAACGAAATGTTTTGACACCGGGCATCTATCTACCATGCTATGCAGGAAAAAATATCAATGTCACAGATGTTTTATCTGCTACAATATCTCTTGATTTATATGTTATTAAAGCAAATTTATAGCCTTAAAAAAATATATATATAATGTTTTTGAATTTAGAGCAAATTTAATTTAATCGTACGCGCACACGGATTTTATTACAAATATCATCCACTACCCGCGTGACATTTGTTTTTGTGGACTTTAGATACTAAGCGAAGTATTACATAACAAGTTCACATTACTATATTAAAATCTGTTTAATTCATTTAGTGTATAGTTGAGTTTATTCGTTTATAACTATGAGCCGTATGCACTTTTTGAATTCAAAGAATAATAAACAATTGCGCCACGACGACACCAATATCCTACTCTTGTTATATATTGAAAAATATGAAACGCAGACCGAGCGTGCAAGTTTGTCTTTTAACAAGGTAAACAGGGCTCTAATATCTTTCGGGAAATATATGTACATTTAAATATTTTTCAATAATTTATATAATGATGCGCAAAGAATGTAGCATTTCAGCTCAGTCAAAATTTCACTGCATGGGACACGCTTAAATATGTGCTGTTTAATTCTTCTCATGCAATATTATTTTTTTATATTTTGTAATAACCACTGCAAAACGTAAAATCCCGATTTAACTAAATTCCCTAGAAATTTACGAGAAAACCTCTTTTAGCTCTTGTTTACACTTTTTCAGAAATTTATATGAAAAAAGGATTTTATATTAATAATTATTGCTTTTTTGTTTGTAATAAATTTCATATAATAGATGTAAATTGATAGATGTTTAAAAAAAGAATTTTTAAAGTATTACAAAAATAAATAATAACTTTTACAATCTCAGTTTTATGATACATATACCTATGATCAAATGTGCCTCATTGACATTCTAAAATATCAAAGCAACTCTCAGGAAAACATACCTCGACCCTCGTTAGTGACTGTTTCAGCGTCTGCACAAAAATTATTATACTTTATTTTGTAAGTTTCTTTATGAAACACGACTTTTATGACATCTTGATACATTTTTAACTGGAACTCATTAACTTTCTATTCATATTATATTCACAGAATTTTCATTTCAAAAACATTTTAACGACGTTTCTCGTTTAAATTTTTACATGCCAAGAATTTGATAACTGCTTTGTGTTCACGATAATATTAAATATCATAACTTGAAATTTCTTTACGCTAAAACTTCAATAATGATAATAAATATTAACAAATATAAATTATTAATATTTGTCTTATCGAAATCTCTCTATTTATTAACCAATTCTCTTTCCATATGCCTCTTCCATTCCAAACGTATCTTCTTAGTACCACCTTAAGCAACATGTATTCACAGTTAAAAGTAAATATTTTTAAAAAGTAAAATATCCAAAGATATTCATTCAAAGTTCGACCCCCTTTTTACTCCCTTACCCAAAAGTTATTTCCTAGTGTATGTTTAAGTTTATTATGACTTACTGAAACGGAAACCGGAGTGAGAGTTCCCACTCTCGCTCCGGTTACCGCTCCTGCTTTCATTCCGCGGGAATGAAAGCAGGAGCAGTAGCGCATTTAGGACCTATATATGGAGCGGGAGCAGGAGCGCGAGCGGGAGTGGAAGCGGTAGCAGGAGCCGGAGCGGAAGTGGTAGCAGAAACGAAAGCAGAAGCGGAAGCGATGGAGCGGGAGAATACACTTTTCAGTCTAGAAACTATTTTACTATAATTTAGCTTAAGTTTAAAATATTTTTATTCTTAAATTCTTCACATTGCATGCACCTTCCCTCAAATTGCATGAATTACAGATAGACTGTTAATTATTGTTAATACTTTTTTAAAAAATCTTTTGTTATTCTATAATATTTTCGTTAACTTTAAATAAAACAACTAGTCTTTGTGTGTGAAATTAATTTGCACCACAATATTTTATCTAGTATGAAAAAGGATGCGACAGCGAAACAATGAATAATGCCGCGGTACGATTGTCGACAGCATTTCCTAACTCAGTACCTAGCACACTTAGGACCTCGTGAACCAATATATAACGTCAGTAAGCTTTCATGGATATTTAACATTGATATTGTTTGAACTAAGACAGTATTCAATGGACGTATTTTACATATTATACGTATAACTTTATCGAAATTGAATTTTGTGTGTATAATTTAAGAAACCGTATCTAACATTCGATCATAGATTTCAAACATTTTATACACATGCCTAATGCATATATTGTAATTGTTTCATAAAGCGCATAAAAGCTTTGTTAAAAGATTTTGAAGTCCGTAAAAGGTCTTAACAAGTCTTTGGTCTATAAGTATAATGCTACCTGCATAAAGCACCTCGTATTTCACATTGCTTACCGTCTTCCGCACCTGTGTTTGAAGATTTGCATCAAGCAACGGTTGCCTTTATCTTATTCCGAGTCCTACGTACATTCGTTTCTAAATTTATTCATATAGGGAAGTTAAATATAGTATTTACCATATGCAGAGTAATTTAAGACAAGTAAAGTTAAAATGCGAAAATACTTAATGATGTTTTTGAGATGTTTTTGAGATATTTTTCTTGCGCAACTATAGCAAATTTTAAGAGTTATGAAGAATATAGTGAAAAGCCGCTAATTTAGCCATGTTTTGTTTCTTTCGTTAAGTAGTGAAGCAAAGGCCACTTTTTAAATCCGAGGTACAATGTAATTTACGTCATACAGTATAAGAATGTTATGTTTGAAAAGAGCAACTGTGGAGTTCCTCACCAACTTTTCACAACAGAACTGCCTTCTAAGCAGGTAGTCCTACCGGAAGCTCACATAAAAATGTCAGTATCTCTTAAATGTCTCTACAGAGATGCTAACAACAAATATAAGTTGTAATAAGCGTATAAGAATTTCAACGTAGCTGGAGGTGGGACGCATGGCTTAGCGGTCAGAGCGCTTGAACGGTTTTCAAGAGGCGCGGGTTCAAATCCCGCTGCGTTCAAATTTTTATACGTTTTCTAAATATGTCTTTTTCAATTTCCTTAGTGTGGGAATAACACTTTAAAAACAAATGTTAACAAAATGTCAGTATTGTCAGTCGTGACAATAGTGCATTTTTATGTTGATTGACATTCAAAAATGCGTGTAAAAATAGCTTGTTTGAATAAAGAATATATTGATTTTGACTTTTATAGAAGATACATTTTTCTATCAAGTGGGTATTCAAGCTAAAAAAATCAGACCAGCACAGACAGTCAGGCTGTAACGATATTTTCTTTCAAATATTTAATATAAACAAGGTTTAAAATGTGCAAATAATGTGACCGGAATTGTGACCGGATCCTCCTGACCCTCTGGTTGTAACAGTAATCTTAACATCCTTGTACTCCGTTTCTTCCGACTATCACAGTGAAATTAGTTAATGCCAAGAAAGACATCACGACAATCATTCATATTTGTGTAATTTAATATACTAAAAATAAATTTAAAATTGTTCAAATAAGAAATCATCGGTTTACGGCAGTGGCATTGGCATCCTAAGTAAATGCCATTCACATGCACGTCAGTGTTCCACTGTTTAAAGACAAAGTACCCAATTATGGAGCAACAATTTAAAAGTCTTTTCGAATAAATGACAACGTAAATGAAGATACAAACAAAATTGATTTTTGTAAACTTTATAAAAAGATTGAATTAATTGAATATAGCAAAATTATGAAAACAAATATTGTTGTTTATATTTGGAATAGAAGATGCAGTTTTAAAGAAGAAAGAAAAATAATTTTAATTTTATTTAATTTTTTCGTTTAGAAGAAAAAAACATTCTTCTTTAGAGCTGTTACAAATCGTACAAAAATTGTCAGTACACACCTGAATGTCACCCTGGATGCAATGATGACTTAATGTGTTGGTTTCCACAAAGACAACAAATTGAGACCCGCATCGATTACTTGATATCTCAAGTACTTTCTCATTTTGAGTATCTCAATTATTTTATATAGGATACTATAGGGTATATACAGGGTAAATCCTATATAAAATATTTAAGATACTATAAAAGAATAAGAACCTAAAAGACGAAGAGAAAAAAGATGGAACGTGAGTAATTAAATATTGCAAATTTAAAATATGACGAACTAGTAGTAAAAATGGGTCATTTTAACATAGAAAAGATAAATAGATACCAATCAATTTTACCGGAAAGTCAGTGTCTAGTTTCCGTTATTAGCCAATAAAGGAAACTAGAACAAATGCCTTTAATTTGATAAGACCTTAATTAAACTCACTTTCTAATACTGCAAACCAAACCAAGTAGCAAACAAATATAAGCAGCCAGAAATGGTAGCACCTGATATGCGAACCAGCGTTTTATATTGATCAAACAAATTAGTCAACAATTTAAAATCACACACAATTTTAATAAAACATAAATGTAGGAACTAATTTGCTATCATACGTTAACTGTTTCATTGCGTCCTGGAGGGTTCAAAACTATAATCAGCCAGCAAGTTTGCTATCTTTTCTCATATTATATCTGCGATGCGTAGTTGTAGCAGAGAGATAGATATGCCACGCCCAAAGCTTTTCCTAGGACGAGCTTTGGGTGATTTCAACGGGTAGTTTATGATACTTTAAATTATTAAAAACCGTTCTGATGGAAAATTAATAAACAATAGAACTTCTGATGGCAAATCTATAATTGAGATCTTCTGATAACTTATTATAATTTCATATATTAATATAAATAAATTTTCTTAACTCTTTTAAAGGTCTTGGGTAACTTATAAATACAACAATAAAGGGTCCTCGCCACATGACATATGAGAGAGAAAGTATTGTTTAAATAGTAGTTTTTTTAAGGATACGTAGATAACAGTTACAAGAAACGTCCTATGAACGTCCTGTGTCATGAAACACAATTGTAGACACTAATTGTAACTAAATTGTTGACACTAATGAACTAATTGTTCATATATATGAATATCAATATATGAATATCTATCTTCTTATATATGAATATCTAATTAGTGACGAAAACCACTTAAGATACGATAATTTATTTATTTATACGATAATTTATTATACGAAACTTATGCGGTGTTATAAGGTGAACGACTGTAGAAAGCATTACATATGTTTATTTTATGTTTTTTGCATAAGCATCTATGCGAACTCCTTATTAATTAGTCCTGCAATTACTGGCTTAAGTGTAATTTGTAGACTGCAAATTGCAAGAACAATTAATAGTTGGATAGTGTCGGCTTACTCAATTTAAGCATTAATGCGTAAATTATATCAAAATACACCGAGTAAGCTATGCGATTATAGACAAGAAAGATAATCGAGATAAATGAGTCAATTTAACAATATATGCTTTCTTCACAATATTATTCATTTGTAGATTATAAAATAACAATAAGGAATTATAAATGTGTTGAATATTATTAAATATAGTCTTTATTAAGTTAGTAGTACTTATTATTAAGATATGTATATACATATAACTAAATTGGCTATGGCTTTTATAAACACAATTTGATTCATAGCGTCGGCACTTCGTCTTACTAGATAAAGGAAATGGAAATAATAAAAAATCAGTTTCCCAAGTACGGCGGTTTGAACTTTTCACTACACTACGATGGCGTTGATTCGTTTACTCATATATGTAAAATAAAAGTTAATCTTTTCACAGCAGAACTCGTTTTCTTTTTTTTTAATAATGGCCTGATTTTGCGATGACGGGCGCAAAATAATCTGCCAGTGTTAACGAAAGAGATGAAGCAGTTAATTTTGTTGGATTATAAACAAATATGACTAACTACAACTGAACAACTGTAACTTAATGCCATTATTTACAATAAACTTGCAAGCTTTCTAATAAAAGAGCTAGAGCTAAATAACATTTAACAATAGCACGGCGTTGTACATTAGAAGGAAGAATACCATACAAAGTGTACTTAAGTTTAATTTAAATTAAACACAATGGGATCAGTAGAGACTTCATCCAAACCACATTCACAAATGGAGCTGTCGTTAATTCTTAATTTAGTCAGATGTAAAGCGTATACACGTCCTAAGCGAAGTCTACAAATAGTAGACGATACTATTAGCGCGGCGATAGCGAGAGAAGGAAGGGTTGAAACTTCCGGTTAGATAGAAGCGTAATATCTACCTTTAATTGACATTGATTTGTTCTAAAAATTATTCCATGAAGATTTTAAAGATTAGATTTTAATCATGAGACAACGATACAGAGCTTCCTTAATATTGAAAACAAGTTGAAATCTAGAACTGCTACGGGATGGCAATTTTGCAATAAAGACTGCAGAGCACTTAAGCAATCTGTAAAAATAGCAACTTTTTTTATTTTGTGCGATTCCGCAAACATCATACGTTCAAGCAAAGCTATACATTTGCCAGAAAAGATAGAAGTTTCTGGAGAACTAATACATATACATATATACTCTCCGCTTTATAATTGACTGTATGTGCCAGCAAGATATACCAAATGTTCCTGTTATTTGTATCTGTTAATTGTGAAAATATTACTTATTCAACCTTGCACCAGAAAGGTAACATGTTCATGTGTATATTTTCGAAATTATAATTGAGTGAATAATAATTTCGAAAGCTATTGACCACGTGAGTGAAAACGCGGGTAACAACTAGTATTACATAAAATGACTCAACATATATTTTACAGCTAAAGAATTTGAACACGAATATCAAGGATAAACCAAAAACTTATGTATGTGAGAAATTTGCAGTCATGTAGCAACTACCGTCTACCCATGTCAAAGTATTCAGAATGAGAAGCACTTTTTTTTTATCCATGCCACGCGAATTAATACGTGAAAAGGGATCTATCTATATCAGGCCTCCGTTAATATTATTAAATAAGTATATTAATATTTTAAAGGTGGTGTTTATGGGTATAGCAAAAATCTTTGTAATGTAAATTATTTAGTAAAAAGCATCCGCCCCCAACTTTGATAGAATGAAAATTGAGTCCACAGAAAAGTATCAATTTAAACAAGTTATCTATTTGAAACACATCACAATCTTTACTAAATTTGAAAATTAACTTTCAAAATAATCTCAGTTAATGGAATCTTAATTAGACATTTGTACATTTACAGGTACCAGAAAGAAGAAATGAAGATATTTCACGGACGGGAATCAAACCCACAACTATTGCGTATACAGAAAGACGCTATCACAAGGCACATTGATGGCACGGAACTCTAAATAAAAAATTATAAGTACTTACAAAAAGACAATACCGTGCAACGGACAATACAAATAGTGAGTACAGTAAAAGACCGCATTAAATCAAGCAGATAACATACTGTAAGTTTCACTACGCATCCTAAGGCCAGTAAGTTGTTATGTGGAACATATTTCACTGTACGCCGTCATTAGTCTCCGCGAGGCGAGCAGACGGACCGCTACAGAGCTCGAGGACCTGACTAGACCTAAGGACCGTATTAGACTTATTGCATTTAATTTAAATTTCAAGACCACGCTGTGGTTGACGATACACTAAAGTTGATAAAGTTTAACTGAAATTATAAATAGTAGCACCTTAATACCTTGCTAGATTTAGAACATAAGATAACAAAGTGAATTTATATATTTTGTTAACATTTTTTAAAGTGTTATTCCCACGCTAAGTAAATTGAAAAAGACATATTCTAGATTATATATAGAAAACGTAAAAAATTTGAATTTGAATTAAACGTATTAAAATTAAACGTATAAAAATTTGAATTTTCAAATCCCGCTGCGTTGAACGCATGGCTTAGCAGTCAGAGCGCTTGAACGGTTTTCAAGAGGCGCGGGTTCAAATCCCGCTGCGTTCAAATTTTTATACGTGTTCTAAATATGTCTTTATAAGTGAATTTATATCCTTTTCAATTATATAAATAGTGGAAATTAAGTTAAGCCGTGCGTACTTAACTTTACTTTACACTCAGTAGACATGACCATTATAAAATTGATCAGAAAACACGTTACGATGGCATCATTGTTATTATTAAAAGTAATATTAGAAATGGATACATTTTACATAATTATTTAAGAAGCCCGTATACGGAAAGAGAGTATAAGAAAGAGTAAGAGTAAAAATTTGCTTTTCCAAAACAATCGGACAAATCTCCTGTGTTTTCGTTCATTAGTCGCGAAAACGTTAGGAGTATTTTCACTGGCAAGATGATGTGTTTCCATTGCACACCTGTCCAAGTTAGCAGCTTATAACTGATACACAAAACGTTTTCAATTCAATATTTCCGGTTGGCTTATTTCCATTTCGCTTTGCTCTGTACTATTGTTATTTCATATATTGTATATTAGATACTGTGACAGTTTTATTGTCCGCAGTTAAAAATTTAAATTTTCGTTATGAAAATCAACATATGTGAACTTTTAATTAAAATTTTACCTCTATTTTAGTATCTAGACACAAATCATTAGAATTAATTTCAAGGTTACCAAGCCGCTACTGCACACCACTGCCATACGGCGGACTTCTGACGCGTTCCAACAATAATTGTCGTGTAGTAACTAGCCACGCAGATGCTACCGTTTAATTAAAAGTTTGAGCCGTAGTTCCCCTTCAATGTTATTGGACTGTTCCATGGCCTTACCCTTAAAATGGACGTAAACTTTTACAACACGTTTATAGGTAATATTTCCCCTCGTCGATATTCCAGCTTGTATTATTGGTAATAGTATATTTTATATCTTTTAAAATAATAATATTGCTTCTGGTAGATTACTTTTGTGATTAATCAAAAATATAACTCTCTAATACTGAGTCTAAGCTCAGTATATATAGTTGTTACCTTACCTTACCTATATTATACGCAAAATACGCAAAACACAACAAGATATGTGTTCATAAAGCGAAAAAATAAAATATAAATTTTGACTACTACAAACTGTAAACACAATTAGTTGAGGATTTGATCCCTCTGACTGCCCTGCTATATGTAAAAAAGCTTGAAGCCGTTTTTCAATCTATGTAAATAGAATAGAAAGAGTTATGTGTGTCGAAAGCTGATAACATATTATCAAAAGGGAAATATTTATACATTTCATTATATAAATAGATATTGTTTCATTCACGAAACCGAAATCTATTTTTTATATAACTTTTTCATTCACTACGCGCACCTGATCCGTAGTTTTTGTCCCTTATTTAAGTTGACAATTTAATTATATTAAATAATAAGCTGTTCATGCATATAATGCAATCGTAACGCAATAGTAATTCGTATGTTTTAACAATCAATTTTATAAATTCGACAGATTTATTACCGGACAATGATTAAAATAACCTTTCGCTAACAATGAACATAAAATTTTTGTGCAATGCCAAATTGCCTATTCTAGTAAAATATTCATATTATATCATTTTCATACGTGATTGCACTCAGGTAAGTCAAACTTTTTTTATCATAGTGGAAATGTAAATTGCCTTTTGTTGATAACATAAACTCTCTATATATTGATATACTATCTTATTATAAAAATAAACGCTTAAAAATGTTGTAATTGGGAAACTAAGAATAAATAAAAGATTAACATTACTATTTTGCTTGGATCTTTTTGGTAATCTTAATGTGATTATTAATTTACAAAGGTAATAAATAATAAAGGTAGTAAAAAATAACTCTGTGTGTATAATACATTTTCAGTTGTAAGCCTTTTTGGAGTTGAAGGGATTCAAATAGTTTTTGGGAAAATCACAGTTTACAAATATACAAATTAATATATAGAGTTTATCACATCAGTAAAATGCTGCTCAAAGTTACTATTCCACTTGGATAAAGTAGCGGGAAAAACGTAGTATAAAAAAATCTAGGAACATATTGATTCATTATATCATAAAACTTGTTTAAAATAACATATGATATCATAAAACTCGTTTAAAATAGCCGAACTATTAAAAAGTCTTACAACAATTGTAAAATACTAGCAGCCCACTTGGCTCGTAAAATACGAGTTGCCTTAGCAAGTTAACAACGTATATGTCACGTTATACATAAGTGTTTGTCAAACACACTATTGCAACACTCTATTACATTTATTTATCATTACTTTCGTACTTCCCCGTTGGCGTAATTTTCGTAAAAAGAAGCCGAAAATTTATCCTTGTCGTATTCCTTGCATATATAGTCAAATAATTCTTTAATATAATTTTTTAAAATATGTGATCATATTTTCTTTAACATTTTTTTAAAGTGTTAATCACGCATTTAGGAAATTGAAAAACATATTTTTAGAAAGCGTATAAACTCTTCGCCTCCATCCAAAAAAAAAAAAAAAAAAAAAAAAAAAAAAAAAAAAAAAAAAAAAAAAAAAAAAAAAAAAAAAAAAAAAAAAAAAAAAAAAAAAAAAAAAAAAAAAAAAATTGTATATTTATATATATATATATATATATATATATATATATATATATATATATATAAAAAAAAAATATATATATATATATATATATATATATATATATATATATATATATATGTATTTCAGGAGTTTGCAAATGAATTTACAATTGAATGACGAACGAAAACGGTACTTTAAAAAATATACAGATGAAAATGTACTCATTTCAAAAATGAAAAATTTAAAACTGATGTTTCATCACCAAGTTAATCAGTATATCAATACAAAAAATGAAAAATATAAATTTATTTTTATACAAAATTTATTTTTATACAAAACACATTTATATACAAAAATAAATTTATTTAAGGCGGTCGTGGCACAGTGAAACGGCGTTTGATTTTACGTGCGATGGTTGTAGGTTCGATGCCTCTGAGAAGATGATTGTATTTAAATTATGTTTATTTCCATGCACTAGCTGGATTCCGTCACTTAACACACATTGTACCGAATATGGGCAGAATGTGGAAAATGGAATGTCTTAACACTAGGTTATATCTATCGCCTGCCATGTGAAAAAAAGCGTCAAGCTGAAAAAATATATATCTTCAAGAAATTTATTTACAAAAATATGAAGGATGTAGATTCCAATGGTGTAGTAACTTGGTTGTAGCAGCAGATAAGTAAATGTACATACCTAAGTGCTCACTCGGTCGCGTAGCTTTAATTTCCCACTAGATTGCCTCAATAAGGGCAAGAAGTCAACCGTAGCTCTTCAGATGTGGCTACCTCATTTGTTTCGTTATAAAATTTATATATTCTATTGTTTTACTCATTTTATAATTCAAAATAAATATGTTACTTTAGAATTTTGGAAACTTAAAATATTTTACTTTAAAATATTTTGAATGCTTAGATGATCCATTTTAGAGGTTATACATATCTAATAATTAATAAAAATATTGTAATGATAAATTAGTCTGTAAAATTCATTGCATACTTTATACTTAACGAAACTACGATTTTGTATACCTACTATTTTTAAATAAAAAAATATATATTCTTTTAGCTAAGTAGCTAGTGCTAACGAACATAAATTAGTTATTATAAAAATAAGTTGTAATAAGCGTACAAGAATCTCGACGAAGCCGTATGTAGAACGTATGGCTTAGCGGTTAAAGCGCTTGGACGGTTTCCAATAAGCGCGGGTCCGAGTCCCGCTACGTTTAAATTTTAAAACTTTTTCCAAATATGTTAGTGATTTCTATATTAGGATATTTTTTTTATATAAAAATATATTTACATTCTTGAGACGTCGTTATAGCAATTGTGATGCTTTTTACCGAATGTAATAAATGTGAACATAAATCTTGCACAATAAATTCACTGAATAAAAGATATTTATTTGACAATAAATTTTCAAAAGATAAGTAGTCTCAATATTAAAGTTATATTTTTACCTTATTAATTTAAGTACAAATTACAACTTATACACTTAAGTAAAACTTTAGTAACGCCTTTTTAACATTTTAAAAGTGTAATTCACACACTTAGGAAATTGAAAAACATATATTTAGAAAACGTATAAAAATTTGAACGCAGCGGAATTTGAACCCGCGCATAGATTGATTGTTCATTGAACAGATTGGTCAAAGCGCTTGGACGGTTTCCAAGAGGCGCGGTTTCAAATCCGCTGCGTTAAAAATTTTGTATGTTTTCTAAAAATATGTGCTTCACGCTTTTAGCAGGGTAGTCAGAGAGAACCTAGTGTTAAGGACACTCCGTTCTCCACTTTCCGTCCGAATTGGAGACATTGCGTGTTAAGTGGCGGAACTCATCGCCGCGCAATAGTATGAGAAATAGGTATAACATATTTATTTATTCAATTTATTTTAATTAAACATAAATATATACATTTTTAACCAATTATAAATTAAAGATCCATAAACTTCAAGAACCTTGTAATACATATTCGAGTGCACAATAGAATGCTACTTCCGCGTCCTCTCTTATTCAGCTGTAACAGGTACTTTTTGCTTTCTGGTAAATGCATATCTAAATATTTTATTCCCAGTTGTATGCATTACCTGAACGAGCGCCGGAGCGAACAAAAACTGCTTTGTAGTCTGTGATAAATGCGAAACTTTTTCTTTCTCTTAACTGTACATACATAGTTCCATCTGGATTTTACAAATATTTTAACATATATTTTTTGTACAATTATATTTTTATTCAGCACTAGCAAAAAATATATTTTTTATTTTTTTATAAAATGTTATGTTATGTTGCTAAATTAACAACGCTGGTTTGCGTTGTTAATTTAGCTAATGAGATTATCGCTACTAGGAACCTCTTAAACACACCTATAACCTATGTTAATATTTTAATAAAATTATTGTTTTAGAAATACATATATTTAAATTGTATATTTATTTATGACTTAGGCACTTAACGGTACATATTAATGTTAATTTATTTGCTTATATTTTGTGTATTTGATTACATTAGTGTGTTCCGTTGGTTTTGAGTTATTTGATGGTGATAAGTAGTTTAAAATTATTAGTTATCATATATCATAGGATCATAGCAAGAAAAGGCATACTATTTAAATCAATTAAAAAATGATATATACGTAAGATTACATTTAAATTATCTTCATTTCTTCGTTCTGGTGGTAAGACAAAGCACTTATAAGTAAGGGCGGAAAGTGGAGAAAAGAGTGTCATCACACTAAGTTCTCTTTGACTACGTTCCATGTAGGAAAAAGCGTCTAGCTATTTTGTTATCTTTATATACCTGAGACGCGCATTCTAATCAAACTCAAATCGTAGAGCTCTATATTAATAATATACGTATGGAAAGAAATTTATATAAAGAAATCAAAGTTCAGCTCACAATAATTTACATTTTCAATTTTGGTTAAAAATAAAATTAGGCGTATATGAACAACGATATCACAATACCTTATAAGAACTATGTAACTACATACTTGTATATATTAAGCACCCAAAATTCACAGAACTAAAATATTCAAATTAAGACAGAAGCCATGGTACAACTTAACATTAACTGGTGTTATCAGTAAAAGCGAAAAAGGCTTGTCAAATATCGGTAAATAGATTGGATAATTTTATTGGATACTTTTCATACTTATTTTAAATTTGAAATGAATAAACGATATGAAGCGACCATGGCACAGTGGGAGAATGTCTGAATATAAACGTAATGCTTATTGGGTTCGATCCCCTAAAGTGCAACGTCGAGTTTCGCCACCCAACTTCTCCAGTTCGGGCGGAAATCGGAGCCACTAGAGAAAAAGTGTAAAGTTGCTAAGATTACAATTTAATAAAGTAAATTTATTACTTTGCTATAGTAATCAGTTGAAAATCTAATACATAAAATATTGGGAAACAAAGCTTCTAGCGTGAGTTGGATCTACTTAGGATTAATTTATTTCATTGCCAGCCTGAAAGCACTTAATCGGCACGCACTAATTTATGTGAGACGTTTCGGAACAGATGATTACAACACTCTGAAGTTCAAGCCATTTAATTGTGTCGATTTTGCTTTACGTTACAGTATATATAATAAGTTTTATTAAACAAGTAGAGGCCACCTTTGCGCAGTGGGACATCCTTTGCGATGGTTGTGGGTTCGATTTTTTATTAAGTTTGTTACTGTTTTAATTAAACTTTAATTAAACTTTTTTATTAAAATATCGCAAGGTATTGTCTTAATAGAAGCGTGGAGAGCAGAATTATCAGTATAATTATATATGTGTATGTGAACATATCCGTTTCTAAGAATGTCGTCTGAATTTCATATTCCCGCGTTACTTAAATCACAAACTTTGCTTAAATTTATAATTCAAATAGTTGTAACATTTTTGTTTTTGAACTGATTGAAATGAAATAAACAATGTTAAGGGAAGTTTACAATAAACAAAATTGCATTTACGGCTAATCGGTTAAGCCGTAATCGAGATGCGTGCACAAACAGACAAACAAAAAAGCAAATTAGAAATCATTGTTTAAGGTTCTATTATATTGATAGGTGCCCCTAATAATATATTTTTTCATATACCTTCCATGTACAGAGAGCGATTAGTTACATTTTTATTATATGAATAGACTGTATTATCAAAAATCACGTAACGTGACTTACAACTTAAAATATATTATGATATTTTCAATATATTCTATAATAATCAACAAATATAGGTCGTAAAGGCAAGAAATAATAAAAAATGTTCCAGCTGCATTGGAAGCTTTGACGATTTATACACACAAATTTAATTATGAATACTTAACATTTGCGACAGCTTAAATCATTTGCCTTTGAAATTATTTTATAAAACAGAGTGCTCATTTTCATTCTTTACAAATTTAATTAGATGTAGTATTTCATAGACTGCGGCAAAAACTTGAAAAATTTCGTCAAGATTAAAATTGTATTTGAAATGATAGTGTGATTTATATATTGATAAGCTATTGCGGTGCAATAGGAAGGCATGGTTGTGGGTTCGATCTCTGCTCTGGGGAATAAATTTTTTAATTTTCTCGCTCTGGTAAGAAAAATAACGACGTTTAATTCTTTGCACTGTGAAAGCTTTGCTAACTACCCGAAAAGCTATGCGGGACAACGTGTGAAGCTGTAAAAAAAAATAAAAAGACCTATATATCATATAAATGTTAATTTTGTTAACACTTTGCAAATAATATTTAAGAACAACATTGTAGTGATTTTTTTAAGAAAAGTCAATTATTTACTCATTCTGAAAATATAAATATAAATAAATCAAACAAAATTGTATATCCTAAGGCGTAGTAATCATCTTTTGATTCTCTACAGTAGAATATATAAATTATTTTTATGAAAAAAAATATTATGCGTATAGTAAAATAAGGCTCAATATAAAAACACCTAACAAATAAATTTATTAATTAAACAATACATATTATAAAAAAATCGTTATTATACAAGTCCTTGATTGGCTGACTACTGGCCATAGAATGCTAATATATCGCATGTAGATTGCTTTGCATTAGTATAGGATAACAAAGTGAAGTGAATGAGGGAAGAAAACAGAGTTATACAATCGATACTATGCAAGACAAATATGAAAATAATATGGCAAGTGCTTTCAAAAATACGCGCAAACTAAGTAGCGAGCACCAATTTGTAATATTTAAAAAAAATATACTGTGGACCTTTTTACGAGATATCTTTTTTATTATGTACCTACCTATATAAGAATAAGGAAATATAAATATAAGTTTTAAACTTTATTATCTACGCGTTAATGTTCTTTTAAATCTTTAAAACGTTATTAAAATATTTACGTAGATATATTATACTATTAAGCGATTGATGTACAAACTAGATAAGCGCTACCAAATACAACACGGTAAACAATAGTTTTCACAATTTTTTATGAGAAAATCTATTTTATATTCAAGTAAATCATTATACCTATGTACGTATGTAACTAAATAACATATGTTTGATTTACTTTACTTATTTTACCAGAGCATAAACATTACTTTTTAAAAGGCTTTCCCGTGTGTCATTTTAATATTGTATATGCGATGAGACCTATTTTACATTATTATTAGACTTTATTGATAATGGGTTTGTAGGATCATTGAAATTAATGAAAGCTAACATGGCGAATAAATTTTAACATAAACAATCTATGTGGTTAGCTATAATGTATAATATAATTAAGCACACAGTAATATAAAAAAAAACATAATATATGAATAAAGACGCTGTCGTGACTCAACGGAACGTGGCTATTGAATATGTTAGTTGTGGGTTTGAATAAAGGCTTTGGTTAATTTATACTACATCTGTCTGGTAAAAAGAGTTAAGTTATGCGTAGTTTTATTTTGCAAAGACGAACAACAGAGATCACTAAGAATTCTACTTCTAATTCTAATTCTCAAAATTAAGAATTCTAATTCTTAAAATTAAAACAAAACCAATTGTATTGACTATCAAAATAATATAGAAATCCTATCAAAAACCTCCTTTACATACTAGGGTCCATGAATAAACTCGGGAGTCAGCCGTTACCGATGTTAACATTGGAGGTGTAATTGACCTTAGTAATGACCATTAGTACTATATTATTTTTTACACACGAGTATTTTTAACTCTGTTACCGAACTTTACTTACTATTTTATCCCTTATTATATTATCATATGTAAAACTGATAGAAATATTAATATGAATAAATAATGAGGTTCCCGGTCTTCTGTAATAAGTACTGATAACTTAAAAAATTCAAAACGAAATATCAAAATTCAAAACGAATATTGGTAGACTTTGGCAATATGCATGTAGCCGCTGCCACCTTCATTAAGACATTGGAGCGGCATGTTGCAAGGTACACTGCATGTTCATCTAAACATGATTCCTCTATTACGTGTCAGATCTGTCGGCCATCAGTAAGTACGTTTGGAGAGGTGGCTTAGATGATAGAGATAGAGGGTGGTTACTCAACGCATAATTTAATACTTAGATGAATAATTCACTTGGAAAATTACATCTTGGATTCTATTAATTAGAGATCATCCATCCTACTCTACACGTCCATCCTCAGTTCCTCTCCAGAAACCTAAGGTGATTTAATTTGACCTACGTTTCAATTTGACTTAAAAAATAATATTTTGTAAATTTCCAAATGTATTAAATGCCCTAATAACCAGCGCTAATTAAATGCCTTAATTTCCAAATGAAAATATGTTTGAAAGTTTTTGTATATAACGATTTGTAAAACTAACGTGTAGGTAATTAGACATTCTAGAATTAATGTCAAAATTAATATTTTAAAAAAAAATGCAATAAAATAATCTTATATACTTCGCCACCCTACTTAATAATGACATCATTTACTTCGCTTTATGAAACATTTTTTTTACCGCTTCACGCTTTTTTCCGCATAACAGGGTAATCAGAGAGAACCTAGTGTCTAGACACTCAGTTCTTGACTTTCCACTCGAAGTCGAGACATTGCGTGTTGAGTACCAGATGGGAGAAATGAAAATATTTTAAATTCGTTCAAGTGGGAATCGAACCTACAACCAATCGCGCTTACAGTCAGACGCTATCCTACTGCACCCCAATAGATAAAACAAAACATTTGTACTTTATTATGACTTCAAAATACACAGGACCAAAGTGGCATTATAAATTTATATATATGATAAAATGTTTTTTCCTAAATAGCATTTGTTACGGACGATTAACCAATAATTTATTTATAAATTTTGTGAGCTGAACTGATTCAATTTAAACTGTATCTATAAAATTTTATAATAATCAAATTTTGATTGTGCTCAGTATTATAAGACTAGTTGATATGTTCTAGTTCGGATGCGTAAGTCAAATAACTTAGATTGAACTAGCTGTGCCCGCGACTGGGACTTCGTCCGCGCGGTGTAATAAAATACAAGTAGCCTAAGTTACTCCTTATTATATCATCTATCTGCCAGTGAAAGTCCCGTCAAAATTGGTCTTTACCAACTGCTGCTGGCCGATCCAGAACCGTTATTTTATTCATTTGTATAGATTGTTATATATTCTTTATCGTATTATAAATAATTGCACAGCGAAAGCAAAAAAGCTAATTTTGTTAATTTACAAGGGTCCACCCTTATTACTTATGTACCTAATATGTACCATATATTATTTAAAATTATTTACAGTAAGAATGATACATCTATTTAAAAATATTTTTACCATAAAAGTAATTGGCAATACAAATGATAATTTAAATAAAATGTATATGTAAAGCTAATTGATTACAAGTGAAGAGGTAAGAAAACGAGGATAGCGTATCGACAAGTACAAAATGTGTTACAAAAAAGCACATTTAAAATATTCCAGTCGTATTCAGGGAAATATTATCTTATTGATGTAGAAACTTTTTGGTCAAATTAAATAAAATAACGGTCAATGATCTCTCCGGTTTTACCCAAAATACGGGGTTAAGATAAAAATAAGAATTTATATACTAATATGCGAATACGTGCTGAAAAAACTTTTGATCCCTTTTTAAGGAAATTTGCATACGCCCGAGTACGAAGTTTGGCGTATATAGAATATCATGCAGAATGGTAATACTTTTTATAATATAATATTTAATTAACAAAATAAATGTTTCACACATATACATATTTTTTTTATAAATAACTAGTTGATACCCGCAACTTAGTTTGTGTGGCAGTGGAGTTAAAAAAAAAAAAAAAAAAAAAAAAAAAAAAAAAAAAAAAAAAAAAAAAAAAAAAAAAAAAAAAAAAAAAAAAAAAAAAAAAAAAAAAAAAAAAAAAAAAAAAAAAAAAAAAAAAAAAAAAAAAAAAAAAAAAAAAAAAAAAAAAAAAAAAAAAAAAAAAAAAAAAAAAAAAAAAAAAAAAAAAAAAAAAAAAAAAAAAAAAAAAAAAAAAAAAAAAAAAAAAAAAAAAAAAAAAAAAAAAAAAAAAAAAAAAAAAAAAAAAAAAAAAAAAAAAAAAAAAAAAAAAAAAAAAAAAAAAAAAAAAAAAAAAAAAAAAAAAAAAAAAAAAAAAAAAAAAAAAAAAAAAAAAAAAAAAAAAAAAAAAAAAAAAAAAAAAAAAAAAAAAAAAAAAAAAAAAAAAAAAAAAAAAAAAAAAAAAAAAAAAAAAAAAAAAAAAAAAAAAAAAAAAAAAAAAAAAAAAAAAAAAAAAAAAAAAAAAAAAAAAAAAAAAAAAAAAAAAAAAAAAAAAAAAAAAAAAAAAAAAAAAAAAAAAAAAAAAAAAAAAAAAAAAAAAAAAAAAAAAAAAAAAAAAAAAAAAAAAAAAAAAAAAAAAAAAAAAAAAAAAAAAAAAAAAAAAAAAAAAAAAAAAAAAAAAAAAAAAAAAAAAAAAAAAAAAAAAAAAAAAAAAAAAAAAAAAAAAAAAAAAAAAAAAAAAAAAAAAAAAAAAAAAAAAAAAAAAAAAAAAAAAAAAAAAAAAAAAAAAAAAAAAAAAAAAAAAAAAAAAAAAAAAAAAAAAAAAAAAAAAAAAAAAAAAAAAAAAAAAAAAAAAAAAAAAAAAAAAAAAAAAAAAAAAAAAAAAAAAAAAAAAAAAAAAAAAAAAAAAAAAAAAAAAAAAAAAAAAAAAAAAAAAAAAAAAAAAAAAAAAAAAAAAAAAAAAAAAAAAAAAAAAAAAAAAAAAAAAAAAAAAAAAAAAAAAAAAAAAAAAAAAAAAAAAAAAAAAAAAAAAAAAAAAAAAAAAAAAAAAAAAAAAAAAAAAAAAAAAAAAAAAAAAAAAAAAAAAAAAAAAAAAAAAAAAAAAAAAAAAAAAAAAAAAAAAAAAAAAAAAAAAAAAAAAAAAAAAAAAAAAAAAAAAAAAAAAAAAAAAAAAAAAAAAAAAAAAAAAAAAAAAAAAAAAAAAAAAAAAAAAAAAAAAAAAAAAAAAAAAAAAAAAAAAAAAAAAAAAAAAAAAAAAAAAAAAAAAAAAAAAAAAAAAAAAAAAAAAAAAAAAAAAAAAAAAAAAAAAAAAAAAAAAAAAAAAAAAAAAAAAAAAAAAAAAAAAAAAAAAAAAAAAAAAAAAAAAAAAAAAAAAAAAAAAAAAAAAAAAAAAAAAAAAAAAAAAAAAAAAAAAAAAAAAAAAAAAAAAAAAAAAAAAAAAAAAAAAAAAAAAAAAAAAAAAAAAAAAAAAAAAAAAAAAAAAAAAAAAAAAAAAAAAAAAAAAAAAAAAAAAAAAAAAAAAAAAAAAAAAAAAAAAAAAAAAAAAAAAAAAAAAAAAAAAAAAAAAAAAAAAAAAAAAAAAAAAAAAAAAAAAAAAAAAAAAAAAAAAAAAAAAAAAAAAAAAAAAAAAAAAAAAAAAAAAAAAAAAAAAAAAAAAAAAAAAAAAAAAAAAAAAAAAAAAAAAAAAAAAAAAAAAAAAAAAAAAAAAAAAAAAAAAAAAAAAAAAAAAAAAAAAAAAAAAAAAAAAAAAAAAAAAAAAAAAAAAAAAAAAAAAAAAAAAAAAAAAAAAAAAAAAAAAAAAAAAAAAAAAAAAAAAAAAAAAAAAAAAAAAAAAAAAAAAAAAAAAAAAAAAAAAAAAAAAAAAAAAAAAAAAAAAAAAAAAAAAAAAAAAAAAAAAAAAAAAAAAAAAAAAAAAAAAAAAAAAAAAAAAAAAAAAAAAAAAAAAAAAAAAAAAAAAAAAAAAAAAAAAAAAAAAAAAAAAAAAAAAAAAAAAAAAAAAAAAAAAAAAAAAAAAAAAAAAAAAAAAAAAAAAAAAAAAAAAAAAAAAAAAAAAAAAAAAAAAAAAAAAAAAAAAAAAAAAAAAAAAAAAAAAAAAAAAAAAAAAAAAAAAAAAAAAAAAAAAAAAAAAAAAAAAAAAAAAAAAAAAAAAAAAAAAAAAAAAAAAAAAAAAAAAAAAAAAAAAAAAAAAAAAAAAAAAAAAAAAAAAAAAAAAAAAAAAAAAAAAAAAAAAAAAAAAAAAAAAAAAAAAAAAAAAAAAAAAAAAAAAAAAAAAAAAAAAAAAAAAAAAAAAAAAAAAAAAAAAAAAAAAAAAAAAAAAAAAAAAAAAAAAAAAAAAAAAAAAAAAAAAAAAAAAAAAAAAAAAAAAAAAAAAAAAAAAAAAAAAAAAAAAAAAAAAAAAAAAAAAAAAAAAAAAAAAAAAAAAAAAAAAAAAAAAAAAAAAAAAAAAAAAAAAAAAAAAAAAAAAAAAAAAAAAAAAAAAAAAAAAAAAAAAAAAAAAAAAAAAAAAAAAAAAAAAAAAAAAAAAAAAAAAAAAAAAAAAAAAAAAAAAAAAAAAAAAAAAAAAAAAAAAAAAAAAAAAAAAAAAAAAAAAAAAAAAAAAAAAAAAAAAAAAAAAAAAAAAAAAAAAAAAAAAAAAAAAAAAAAAAAAAAAAAAAAAAAAAAAAAAAAAAAAAAAAAAAAAAAAAAAAAAAAAAAAAAAAAAAAAAAAAAAAAAAAAAAAAAAAAAAAAAAAAAAAAAAAAAAAAAAAAAAAAAAAAAAAAAAAAAAAAAAAAAAAAAAAAAAAAAAAAAAAAAAAAAAAAAAAAAAAAAAAAAAAAAAAAAAAAAAAAAAAAAAAAAAAAAAAAAAAAAAAAAAAAAAAAAAAAAAAAAAAAAAAAAAAAAAAAAAAAAAAAAAAAAAAAAAAAAAAAAAAAAAAAAAAAAAAAAAAAAAAAAAAAAAAAAAAAAAAAAAAAAAAAAAAAAAAAAAAAAAAAAAAAAAAAAAAAAAAAAAAAAAAAAAAAAAAAAAAAAAAAAAAAAAAAAAAAAAAAAAAAAAAAAAAAAAAAAAAAAAAAAAAAAAAAAAAAAAAAAAAAAAAAAAAAAAAAAAAAAAAAAAAAAAAAAAAAAAAAAAAAAAAAAAAAAAAAAAAAAAAAAAAAAAAAAAAAAAAAAAAAAAAAAAAAAAAAAAAAAAAAAAAAAAAAAAAAAAAAAAAAAAAAAAAAAAAAAAAAAAAAAAAAAAAAAAAAAAAAAAAAAAAAAAAAAAAAAAAAAAAAAAAAAAAAAAAAAAAAAAAAAAAAAAAAAAAAAAAAAAAAAAAAAAAAAAAAAAAAAAAAAAAAAAAAAAAAAAAAAAAAAAAAAAAAAAAAAAAAAAAAAAAAAAAAAAAAAAAAAAAAAAAAAAAAAAAAAAAAAAAAAAAAAAAAAAAAAAAAAAAAAAAAAAAAAAAAAAAAAAAAAAAAAAAAAAAAAAAAAAAAAAAAAAAAAAAAAAAAAAAAAAAAAAAAAAAAAAAAAAAAAAAAAAAAAAAAAAAAAAAAAAAAAAAAAAAAAAAAAAAAAAAAAAAAAAAAAAAAAAAAAAAAAAAAAAAAAAAAAAAAAAAAAAAAAAAAAAAAAAAAAAAAAAAAAAAAAAAAAAAAAAAAAAAAAAAAAAAAAAAAAAAAAAAAAAAAAAAAAAAAAAAAAAAAAAAAAAAAAAAAAAAAAAAAAAAAAAAAAAAAAAAAAAAAAAAAAAAAAAAAAAAAAAAAAAAAAAAAAAAAAAAAAAAAAAAAAAAAAAAAAAAAAAAAAAAAAAAAAAAAAAAAAAAAAAAAAAAAAAAAAAAAAAAAAAAAAAAAAAAAAAAAAAAAAAAAAAAAAAAAAAAAAAAAAAAAAAAAAAAAAAAAAAAAAAAAAAAAAAAAAAAAAAAAAAAAAAAAAAAAAAAAAAAAAAAAAAAAAAAAAAAAAAAAAAAAAAAAAAAAAAAAAAAAAAAAAAAAAAAAAAAAAAAAAAAAAAAAAAAAAAAAAAAAAAAAAAAAAAAAAAAAAAAAAAAAAAAAAAAAAAAAAAAAAAAAAAAAAAAAAAAAAAAAAAAAAAAAAAAAAAAAAAAAAAAAAAAAAAAAAAAAAAAAAAAAAAAAAAAAAAAAAAAAAAAAAAAAAAAAAAAAAAAAAAAAAAAAAAAAAAAAAAAAAAAAAAAAAAAAAAAAAAAAAAAAAAAAAAAAAAAAAAAAAAAAAAAAAAAAAAAAAAAAAAAAAAAAAAAAAAAAAAAAAAAAAAAAAAAAAAAAAAAAAAAAAAAAAAAAAAAAAAAAAAAAAAAAAAAAAAAAAAAAAAAAAAAAAAAAAAAAAAAAAAAAAAAAAAAAAAAAAAAAAAAAAAAAAAAAAAAAAAAAAAAAAAAAAAAAAAAAAAAAAAAAAAAAAAAAAAAAAAAAAAAAAAAAAAAAAAAAAAAAAAAAAAAAAAAAAAAAAAAAAAAAAAAAAAAAAAAAAAAAAAAAAAAAAAAAAAAAAAAAAAAAAAAAAAAAAAAAAAAAAAAAAAAAAAAAAAAAAAAAAAAAAAAAAAAAAAAAAAAAAAAAAAAAAAAAAAAAAAAAAAAAAAAAAAAAAAAAAAAAAAAAAAAAAAAAAAAAAAAAAAAAAAAAAAAAAAAAAAAAAAAAAAAAAAAAAAAAAAAAAAAAAAAAAAAAAAAAAAAAAAAAAAAAAAAAAAAAAAAAAAAAAAAAAAAAAAAAAAAAAAAAAAAAAAAAAAAAAAAAAAAAAAAAAAAAAAAAAAAAAAAAAAAAAAAAAAAAAAAAAAAAAAAAAAAAAAAAAAAAAAAAAAAAAAAAAAAAAAAAAAAAAAAAAAAAAAAAAAAAAAAAAAAAAAAAAAAAAAAAAAAAAAAAAAAAAAAAAAAAAAAAAAAAAAAAAAAAAAAAAAAAAAAAAAAAAAAAAAAAAAAAAAAAAAAAAAAAAAAAAAAAAAAAAAAAAAAAAAAAAAAAAAAAAAAAAAAAAAAAAAAAAAAAAAAAAAAAAAAAAAAAAAAAAAAAAAAAAAAAAAAAAAAAAAAAAAAAAAAAAAAAAAAAAAAAAAAAAAAAAAAAAAAAAAAAAAAAAAAAAAAAAAAAATTTATTGTATATTTTAAAACATTTTTCAGAACACGTATAATTTTTTTAACACAGCGGGCCTTAACCTGTGCCTCTTGGAATGTTACCAAGTGGCAGGTTTTAGGCCAGGCAGTCTTATTAGCTTAGCGCTTTCAGCTCCTGCCATTCGCGACGTATTAACATATGTAACACGGCATATAAACGAACAAAAAGATGTTCACTTTACTATATATATATATATATATATATATTATTTCCGTCATAAATCAATCTATTAATAAAAACCACATTAAAATTCATTTTGTACTTTGATAGAGTACACAGCGAAGATAATTAAGTTTTATATTACGTTATCACAATGTAAATGTAATGTGAAATTTTACTTAAATAATACAGATTTTGCGCCGTTACTATATACTTTTAAATTGACATTGTACCATTTAGTAAGTGTATATCAAAGGAGTTTTTGTTATTTACTGTTAATAATAAATATGTATATTATAATAACTGTACTGTAATTATAATGAACATCAATTAATATCAATATCTCTCTAATCTTACTAGTAATCTTACTGGGCTGATTAACTTTTTCATCGCCATTACTACAAAGTATAGAATAAAGTCACCCTCTTCCTAAACTTTCTTCTTTGGAACCACACAACGGATTTGCACTTCCAATATAGGGAAACATTGCATCGGCTTTTACCTATATTGGAATATTTCAGTCCCAAAGGTTCATACGTAAAAAACGTTCTTATTAAGTATTTGTATAATAGAGAAAATTCCATATTTTATGATGAAGTCGTCAAGTATACGATTTGCAAGCGTTTACATGGCTAGCGCTGTCCAAACTGTATGAGATACACCAAAATAATATACTTGAAATCTGTAGTATCATAAACTATCCTGTATATACTTCCAGACTATAACCGTCTATCATACCAAAATCCTTTCATTCCAGACCAGAACTTTTTGGGTGATTGCCGCCCAAAATAACAGACAGACAGATAACAATTCTACCGATTGATTTTTTAGCTTCTGTTATCGATATATGGACCTAATACATTTTTTTCTTATATCTTTCATGTGACAATCAGAATTCAATTCAGAATTGACTTTTCTACTCTTTTATTATATATATATATATATAGATTTTAGGGAATTACAAAGTAGTATTAAATATTTGATCGTCAAATAAAATACATTAAAATACTCATATGTAGGTAATGGCTGCTTTACTTGCGTTCGATGTCATTGTTTTTGCAACTACTTTAAACTATTTTTTTAATTATATTTTTTGTACAAATAGCTATAAAATATTAAAGACAGATATAGATTTGTATATTTGTGGCGTGATTATAAGCACATTATTTTAATCTATTCTATTATACAAATAGACAGTAAGATTACTGTCTCTAAAGTTTCATCTCGTTCGTGCTCATGTAACATTCTCAATTCTATAGATACAGTGAAAAAACTTAGATAAGCAAATCGACGGATAAAATATTTTCCTTATGAATGTCAATTAAATATCAAGTGAATAGAATGTTTAAAGCAAAGGATTTAATTCACCAAGTTATATTTCATTTCTTGGAAACTAAATTAGGGAGATTTCATTCAAAGATTCGTCTGCGGCGACGATATTGTGAAACAATTGCGCTTTAAAAACAAAATGTTTCCTTATTTTGGTGTAATTAATTTAAATAAAATGATGAAAACTCGCCTATGATTGTTTGGAAGATGCTTTCCTTTGAGAACCTTATTTGTTACAACGTCAAGCTTAAGAATGTCTATGAGAGTATTTTTTCTAAGAATGAGATGTTTTTCATGGGTAAATTAATTTCAACAAAAATATTAACCATATAACTAACCATAAGGAAGATATCTTTGCACGAGTGAAATAAATATCGTTTTAAGTATTTCTTTTCATTTCCTTCTTTGAGCATTTCTTCTTCAACTTGCAGAACCCAAGTTGTTTTTTTTACAATAACAAACGAACATTTACCATTTTATCATATTACGTTTTTATGAACATAGCTCAAAGAAAAATAAGAACTTTCTATTAAATATAATCATGGCGCATTGTTACAGATTCTGACTGTATAAGCGACGGTCGTGGGTTCGATCCCTTTCAAAGGAATGAATAAAATTGAATTATTATTATTTCTTCGTACTCTGTAGACAAGACAAAGGCCTTGAGTTCCGACTCACTGTCACTTAACATGTTATATCTTGGATTCAGGCGGAAAATGGAGAATCTAGTGTCCTGGCACCTGGTTTTCTCTGCCGTCGATAGGCACAATGCGGGAACAATCGTTAACGCTAACGACAACTATCAAATTACCTATAATTTATAAGTACATATAATGTACATGTACTAAATTAAATCATATTTTGTTTTTTTTTCACATTAATTTCGTCTCATACTATTAAAATTTTATAGCAAGAGAACTTATGAGGGAAATTATTCTTAGGGAAGGAATTGAGTTCTACGAAATGGAGTCTCCGAAGGGCGAAAGAATAATGACTTGAGGCAAGCGCTCGACGTTACTTACGAGTACAATTTTGTAAAATTATTTATATCAATTTATCTTCCCACGAATTAAGAATTAAATGACTTGAATTGGAAAGATAAATTACTAACCTGCCTATAATTGAATTTTTAAAAGCCCTTCAGAATGATACATCGTTATTTTATTTTATGATATTTATTTTTTTACTTTGAAGATTTATTAAGTGCGTTAAACAATTTGATGTTATGTTCAATTTGTATGAAATTGTGAGGTGGTCCCCCTAAAAACTAACTATTTAAATATTAAAACTTAGTACCATGACTCTCTTTTTTGAATTAGGAAAACTGAATTTGCTTGTCGCAAGTCAATATTTCCACTCGTAACAGAAACGAGCAAAATATATAATAGTGGTAGTATGATTTTCAAATTTTATACTCTGTAGTTACGACAATCTCGCTATACGTTGCCATTAGTCAACGAGGCCCGTTCCTGACTTGAAAACCTAAATAACGAACAGATTTAATATGTTCACATTTCGTTTCTATGTTTAAAATTCCATAAAATTTTAAACGTTTATTTAGAAAACCATTCTCTCTTGCCAAACGATTGTTCGTAGAATAATCTTTGGGTAGCAGAAATTTGTAAAAATCTCTCTACAGAGATGCTAACAACAAATATAAGTTGTAATAAGCGTATAAGAATTTAGACGTAGCTGGATGTAGAATGGCTTAGTGGTCAGAGCGATTGAACGGTTTTCAAGAGTCGCGGTCTCAAATCAATATGTTTTTAATTTCTTACATATAATGTAACACAGTACGTTTTTAACTTCTCGCTCATAGCAGGGTGGACAGTTAGAAGTCAAGACACTTATTTTTCCACTTTCCGCCTGAACTAGATACAGTGCGTGTTTGGTCGTGGAACTCAATACCATATCTATTTTTATAATCATTTGTCCCAGTGGGGACACAATCCACTCCACACCCGTGGCGTTTACAATCACTACGCCACAATGGCCTCAATACTGTAAGCACATATCCATTATTAAAACTTTAAAAGAACTTTATTTAATAGGCTATATTCTAACTCCACTATAATTAGTGTGATATGTGTTAACCCCTTGTGATATCGCACTTTAATGCTGAAAGCTAGGAAGCCGAGAGCAATGTAGCTTGACGAGCTTTGTCGTCTAATATTACCTTATGTCTAGGCGTAACGTAATATATAAGCATATAAAATGTTTTTATACATTTTGAAATGAAACTATTTTAAGCGGATTAATCGCGTATTCGAATTCGTATTCGAAAATACATTTTAGAACCGGACGTGTCGAACACTTTACAGTAGTCCGTGGTCACAGCTAGTCTACCTTAATGTTAAGTTAAAATAGTTTCATTTCAAAATGTGTAATAATCGTGAAAATCAAATAACTTATTATGTTTTTATACATTTAACTAATAAAAGGCGTCCGCTTATTTCATAATTGTAGAAATATTTCTATATTTTGCCCCAAAGCCTAGCGAATTAAGAGCAATTCAGATCGAACGAATTCCCGTCGTTGGGTGCTACGCGGTACGACAATCCAATTAATAAGCAAACCTTCCGTATTCACTGTGAATATCAAATATTTGTATAGCAGCAAACTGGCTATTATAATAAAATATTTATTTTGTAACACTCACATATGTGATTGTGATATGAGAACGATATAGGTGTGTACAGTTTATTTTACTATTTTGTGTTTATTAAGCTTATGTAGTATACAAGCTTTATGGAGAAAGATTTAGGTTATATAAAACCTTTTTTTTATTTAATAAAGATTTATTTAATATATATACCTAATTATTGTATTGTATGTAAACATCGATTACCTTTTAACAGTTTTCAAATACGTTGTATACATATTTATGTCAGTAACAACCTTAATGTAAAGTAAATTGTCGTAATTATTCAGTAATACTAGTGGGATTAATTGTTATCTTCCCTACAACATTAACACCAAGTAAGAAATAGTTGGAGCCATTAGAGCATTGTTATGCAAATTGTGTACAAATCTTAACTGTAACGATTTGATAATAGAAAACTTTATTTAACTTTTGTTATTTAGCCTTGCTTTATTCCGCTATCCATACGTAAAATTTATAAAGATGTAAATCAGATGTCGTGAATTAAGCTTCAAAGTACAAAATAAATACAAAAAATTGTATAACCGCTATAAATATGTTATTGAGCGTGCGAAGCACTTTTTGCTGGTCAACTCAATGAAATTTCGACGCTACGTGGTACGTTTATACAGATTGGTCTAAGGTGTGTTTAAATTAAAGTTGAGAACTTTCGTAATTAGCGTAGCGCAAGCAAGGTAAATTCACACTAAGACGTAAAATTCGTACGATTGTATCGTTACATTTATTATAATGATTTAATATTAAGGTGTGCATTTGTGTTTTTACATGTTTAAGTCAAACAGTAACATTTTTAGCAAAAAATAGTTTTCAAAGAAATTCTAGATTTTCCCATTTATCTATACAAATTGTCTTTACACTTTTTCTACTAATGTGCTCTCAGAGTATCGCGAACCACATTACATCGTGAAATGCTAAGTTAAAAAAAGCATAATACCTCAGAATCTAGAACTATCAAGGTATATAATTTATATAGCAATATAAAAATATTATTAGAGAAAATTACATATCATACAACTATTATTTTAAAGATAAAATTTACAATAATTTTTTTCCTTAAAATTAATATTTTATGTAGAGTTATTTTAAAATAATATTTAATTTGTCTATTTATAAAGTAGTTTCATTATTTACCAAAATTATGCGTATATTTACCACAACGACAGGCATTGTATTGATTTGAACTCATATAAAAGCGTTTTACTTAAGTATAATGAGCAGATAACCATAGCAGCGTGATTTCGTATCTGCCGCTGCGTAAGTGCGCTCTTGGTGCTCTACGGCCGAATATAAAATGTTATTGGGTTTCGAATGTCGATATTCAACTTTACGATACTGATCTACAATATATAATAAATATATTTCTATATATATATATATATAACTGCATTCCAAATTTTCCCGATAATTTGACTCTGAATAAATTAAGGTGTGTGTGTAGCGACAAAAATAATTTCGTATTCCGTCTTAGTTTTCAATATTTCCGCCCCATCTTTGTCTATGCAGAAAATCATTTAAATCAGTTCAGTAAATTAATAATGAAGAAGAAACCTGACTATATTAAGCCATTGTGGTTTTACCTAATTTAATACTTTGATCGAGAAAAGTAGGTTTTGTAGGATTATTTTTTGTATATGAATGATTTATCATGAATATGATTTATTATGTAATTTAATATAAAATCACACCTTATGTTTATGTATATTTTTAGTATTATATAATATCACAATACTAATTCAATTACTTTTATTTGACACAATAATATCCTGTAATATGATGTGTACTTAAATAAAATTATGGCCACAGAGCCTATTAATGGTACGATGTTTGGTACTATTTATATCAAGCAGTAACGCTAAACGTATTTTACTGTACCCTAACCATTACTATCGCTGTAAGAACCCAATCCTACTCGTCTTTAAATATTTTTCCCCAAGTTTTATACAAAAAATAAACATGTAAGCAGTAGGTTGCCTTTATAAACGATTAATGTTATAAAAGGTTCTGAAGATTTACAAAGCACTATTCTAAATAACATTGTGTAATTATTTTCTTACTCTTCATTTTATACATAGTTATCTAAGTAGTACTTTGAAATAACTGAAATTTACAGCGCGAATAAGAAACTATACTATTAAATAATATGTTCTTTTCCAAAAATGCAATTTACAATTTATTTCAGCTTTACATTATATTTATTAGTTATATTACTATATTATATATTTTAGACTTATTAAATTAGTAGGAAAACTATAATAAGGATGTTTTATTATTCTCAACGACCACACAATGTCTCGTTTTTGGACAGAAAACGGGAACGGAGTGTCTTAACACTAGGTACTCTACCTTGTGTCCATTTTTTTATTGTAGCTACCTATTGTATATACCTACATATATATATTAATTTTTTATATATTTTTAGATATTTTTTTATTAATTACACATTTATGAATAAAAAAAAAGATATATGATATAAAAGTGGTGTAGATTCAAATCCTGCTATGTGTTTTTTCGCGTGTAACACCAGAGCTACAGGGATGTAACCGGCCTTTCATATACATACATATATATCTATAATGCAATACAAAATGAGATATTTGTAATTTAATCATGTAAAAGAAGTAGTATATTAAAAATATTTTCTTTTAAAACGGAGTCTATATACCAATATTTATTCAGGTATATAACAACAGTATTAACCAGGAAAAAATATTATCTTTGCACCCATGAATTCTTTTTACTTGACACGTTATCTTGCTGTCACAGCTGATACAACGCGCCCTTGTGGGTGCCTCACAGTTTTCGTTTTTGTTTGGCATTTTATTTTCTTTCTTTATTAAATATTTATTGTAATCCCCGAAATAATATTTTTATATTTTGATATAATTACTTATTGAAATAATATTAGTCCGTATTTCTGTTTTAACTATAGTTGAGTTTCTATTGAAATAATAATAATTCCTTATTTTCCGTATTTTTTTTTACTTTTGACATTTCTTCATACATACAGGGTGGCTCAGAAAGACCGAAGTGGTATGAATTCTGACCAATCCAGACTGTTTCCTTTGGGGTTATTTAAAAAGGAAAGTTTATGTAAATAAAGTCCCCGTCCCCTTAATGATCAGTGTGTGTTTATGTTCGTGTTTAGTCCTGTATATTATTTTTTATGTAGATATATTTAATATAATAATATAAAATTATTCTTCTTCTCGAATACGAGAACGATATAGAATACTTTATCGTTCTTTTCAATTTATAATCTAAATAGTGTTACTTTATCTCTTTTTTACTGATCAATCTCCGTCGTACATCCTCCATACAATAATACATTGGCCAAGTGATAAGTGCTCAATTTATAATATTTATGATTTTTAACTTTACAGATACATGCGAGGCTATCATGGCGCAGTTTGACAGCGTCTGACTGTATACGCTGTCAAACTGTTATTATATCATTCCCCCAAGAAGAAGAAAATTATTTTAATTTCCCCACTCTGGTGACAAGACAACGCGTGGCGTTGAGTTCCGCCACTCAACACATTATGTCCCGAATTCGGGCGGATAGTGGAGAATGAAGTGTCTTGACACTTGGTTCTCTTTGCCTGTCCTGTAATAGGGGAAAAGTGTGAAGCTGAATAAATTTTTTTATATACAAATAAACCTGAGAAAAATTATAAATTATCAATTGAATCTCTAATTATACTGCAATTCATAGGTTATGTGGATAGTAAATACTTAAGACAATACTTACATCAATACTTCCAGATATTCAATACTTCAATCACAATACTTACTAGATATGATTAAAAAGGCAGAGAGAACCCAGTGTCATGAAACTGTTTTGGTCTCTCCGCTTGAATACGAGAGCTTCCGTACCACCGAGTAGCGCAACTCAAACCATATTTTGTCTTGTTAAAGAAGTAAAATAAAAATACTTTAAATATAATCATTTCTCTGAGTGAAGACAGAACGAACCTACAGCCAGCGAGTTTACAGTAGGATGCTCTCACACTGCGCCACAGTGACCTCGTTATGATATTAACAACCATTAATGAAATTAAGCTGCTTAAAAATATAATAGTTAAACAAATTATCATGTCCAATAACAGGAGACAGTAATGAGTATAAAATAAATAAAAAATATTATACAATGCCAGGGTATCGAAATAATAACGACGGTTGATTTACACGATGATATATCCTACACTTCGGGTGTATTATAGGAGTTTTATTTTTACCTGCAAATACCAAAGTAAAAATATAATTTCAAAAGTTCGTGTGTTTCTGGGAAAAAAATACACTGTTCCCAATATTAAAAGTATTATTGAAAATATATACCGCGTGGTATATTTGAATTATTTTCATTTCCCTCTTTTGGTAAGACGACTACCCTAGTAACTTTACCCTATCTCTACTCTAAAAGAAAAGAAAAATTCTACTTAACTAGTAGGTGTATTTTTTATTGAAACTCATTGTTTTATTAATAAACAATATATTAATGCAACACGCTACTTGCATTACAGCCCAGATTTGTAGATCTATAAAACTGAGTGTTCTTACTCCTTAATGAGATCGATTTATTTCTCACGGTTTGGTAAAAAGGTAAAACATCTACGGGTTATTACGCAATCTGATTTAGGCAGAGATTAAATAAGTAAAGCATACTAGTAATTGAGTCTTATGTGTACCTGGCATAATTTTGTAACGCCTATCGTAAACAGTACCTGTGTCAAAGTGAAAAATATTTATTATAGCTTTCCATATTAAAGTTGACATTTTACGAAGGAATCATAGTGGTTTTTTTTTCTAAAAGTCTGTAACTACATAAATAACGTGACTTAGAAATGACACAAAACATAATAAAAGAAGAAAAAGGAGACAACGGCAGAACCCTTCAGGTCCGACATAATCTCCGCACCCATTAGGGAAAGAGAAGAAACGAGCTTGCATCTGATTACACTTCAGAATGTATCCAGCCAATTAAAAAAAATACTTAACTAAAAACAAAAAAATCCAAAAAAAAATCAAAAATCTAGATATATTATATTTATAGTTTATCATAATAAAATTACTAATTGTAGCTCGTAATTCCATACAAGTCAACTGACGAGGTAATACCTCGTCATGAGAAGAAAATCCATATCATTCTATGGATTCAGCGTGCATCGCGTTGCAGAAGAAGGATCTCGAAGCATTGTCTGGTACTTGCGACCAGAACCCTCAAGTCCCATGGCCGCCCCTTAAGCCTTCATTTTAAATTCAGAGTAAGGTGGCCTGCACTATCCGAATTCATATTTCTACATTACCAAATTTGAAAAGACTCGTTAATGCCGCTTCCTAAATACGTGTTAGAAATTATATATAATTAATATAATGCTATAAAGGCCGATATCTTTTAACTGATTATAGAGATATCTCACTGTTATACATCATTTCCTGGATAGTGTGTGAAGTATGAAGTATACGTTTACTTTAAACTGTAACTGTAAGTTCTACCAGTATTACACCTTTTAAGCTTCTAAAGTAAAGGAAAATGTCCTGTCTGGATGACGGTATTTTGTACTGTTTCTCATACATATCCATCATGAGAGCCCAATCAGAACATGAATGTAAAATTGAGTAAGGTTTTCGTGTTGATTCTTTAGACTAGCCTTATGTTAGAATCTATTTATCGTGTGTTGGTTGATATATTTCTTTGCACTCTTGCTACAGAAGCACTAACTGCTGTATGTATGAATTCCATTACCTTATCATGGCGATGTACCCTACACTCAACCAACAAATATTTGGCTGTCACTATTGTCTCCCTACAGATGTAGCAAGACTTTTCGGTTTTCGGTGGTTTTAAAATGGAGTATTTTACCAAATTTCTTTGATTCTGAATAAGTGAGTTAATGCGTTTATTAAGGTAGAATTTTAAGAGTGCTGGAATTTTAAGACCAGTCATGAATTAAGGCGTACCATTTAAGCGCTAATGTGATACAGAACTTTGCTATAGTTAGAAACTCGTTTTGCATTTCTAAGCCCATAGCGTGCACTTTATATTTATCATCCTCATCTTGCCGAACAAAAGATTTTATAATGTCAATGTCTTGAACTTTTCTGTTCGATCCATGTCCTACTCTATTCGATTCTGCTCCTATCATAAATTATTTGTGTAACTGAAATTGAAGTCTTAAGTTCAGCTCTCGGGCACTTCTGTCTTTTGGGAATTATGTAACAATATTATAATGTGATTTTCCCAGAATATGTCTTTTGGCGTCTCTTAGTTGTTTATAGAGCTCCGATGGTTTAAATAGGGATGAGTAAAACGTAAAATCTGATATTTTTAGTTTCCGAAAGAATTTCAAGAAATCGTTTCTTAGTGCTCCCCATATAAAATTTCAAATACAACATTTTTTACAATGCGACGTCGTCTTTTACAATTATGACCTTATGTATTGCTTTTTGCGATTAATGATGTACCAAGTGAATCAATTTAGAAAAGGTGTACGGTACTGACTGGACTCACTGAATGCATCGTGTACGCTGCACCAAGTGAGGTAATTACTTTAAAAAAATCACAGATTCAAAATGCAATAACGAACGAGTAACGCGTTATAGATTCAACCTTAAAAAAGCTTTGAAAAATAATGAAGAAAAAAGGCACTTTTCCAGTATCAGTTATAACTGGCAGCTAAAATATACCAAATTATTAAATTATAACAAGACAACTTTCACGCGTGCTTCACAAAGCTGGGTCGGTTGCTTTATATAATAAGTGCCCAAACAATATTATATTGAATATTTCACATCACAGTCCCATCATACTGCAAAGTGTACAAAGCACAGTTAAAGACTTACTTTGGTTAAGTCGTCTAGAAACCGTAGTGCTTGGATGTCGCATCAAGGTAAAGTTCTAAGTTTGTGTAAGTTGTAGGGCTCTTATCGTTGCAGTTGACGTCTCTGATGTTAGTACTTGTTGCTTCTAACTTCTCCACTATATTTAAGTTAAATAAGCTAAGACATTTTAATGCTTGCTTTGCAATAACATGCTAAAAGATCTGAGACGGTAATGGATATGTATTCAATAAAATTGTTATCATATGTTCTATGTATATAAATTAACAAACAATTAAGCACGGTTAACAATGTGCAAAAAAGCACGAAATATGATATAACATTTTTTATTATAAGTTCTAATGATCTATGCATTAGATGTGCAACTTATGGAAAAAAACAGTATAAACAATAAATATCTCTTATCTTGAAAATATATTACAAAGTAAAGAAGAATGCAAATGGCGGATTGCAGTAGGACGTTAGCTATGTTTTAGTCACACACTACACTCACACTAGATAATTGTATATTCCATCACCATCGGGGCATAAAGTCTTAAGATAAAATATTCTTTCGCTACTATTATAAATGCGAAAAAAAAACAATAAACCACTAAAATCTTAATAAATATATTTCATATAAGAGTGTGATCTAATGACAATGAGCACAGCAGTTGTCGAACACAAGCACTGTCCTCTACACTATTATAGGGTGTGCTCTCTTAGTGCACAGTCATAAAATGCAATCGAGCTTTCAAAGCGATAAAATTAAATTTCGTACGTTACCGGTTTGTACTTTAAAGTGGTCGATCCAGAATATTACATTGAATTGAATATTAATTTTCATGCGGTGGATAGTCTGGAATATGCAAATATTAATACAATCTGCATTTACTAAAATTTTAGCTAAAACTATCATGATTTATTTTGAACTGTCAGCTTGTTTGCAATATAGGCTCTGTGTTTGTGATGGCTCACAATTGTGTTATTAAATTTCAAAGCATATTTTAACTGCCCTATATCTAGGCAGATCGCGGTATTAAATATATATACGTATTAATTATTATGAGACTATAACTACCTAGTAAAAATATAGTTTAAATTATAATTAAATTTGTATAGAAGGAAGAGGAGTAGCAAGGAGTATTAAGAGTCAAGTTAAACTTGGAGCGGAGAGAAAAAATGTGTAAATCACATAAAAACTTAAAAATATGAAGGGATTCTCCTTTGAGATATGAAAGGGAAGACGGACTGAAGAGAATATTATAAAGAAGACAGAGAACGTGAGAATTCCGGTAAAGTCGAATTGGGAGCCACTTGAGCTTTTCACAAAATTTGAAAACATGGTCGTACTTGCGAAGTCCACAAATGAACCTTAGCGTCTCCAAAATATCTGCAATATTTTGGAGACGCTCAGGCTTGTTCCATTGTTCCACTTTTTTGGTAGTAGGAGTGATTGAGCCAGCGCAACCTTAGTAGGACTGGGTAGCAAGTTGTAGTCTACGTAATGATGCAAGAGCTGCTAATATTTTACGGCTTACCTCACTAGTTAACAGTTTCCAAGACAGATATTGATCAAAAATAATACCAAAATGTTTAACTTTGTCGGTAAATGGGACTTTGGAACACAATATCGGGATAATTTTATGTGGAACACGTTAAGATTTTTTGGATCTCAAAGGAGGAAACTCATACAGCTACTGATATTAAGATCTTCTGAATCGAAAGAAAAGAATTAAAAGTGTATATGCTAGAGGTGTCAATAATCTCACATAATGGTGAAATAAATATATATAAATTAATAACATATACATTTAAATACAAAGTATATTATTAAATATGCAAAATAACAATGAATATCCTATATCCTATAATATATAATAAATAAACACTTATTAATAATAATTTTATTATATCATATAAATCTATTTCAATTTACTAAATTTATTCACCCACCTGTCGGTTGCCATAGGAAAATCTTACAATATATGCTATGTTAAGTAAATAAATATATTTTACGTACCACAGAACCAGACGTATATTTTATTATACTAGCCGTGTTATACAAAAATACTTTAAAACAAGAATTGTATAAGCTAGTATTAACATATGTATAAGCTAGAAAGTTAAATACGTAAAAAGCCTCATGTCTGGTTTAATTTTTAATTTGATGTATAAATTAACATTAATTTAATGTTGTAAAAAAAAACAGAATTTGTAGGTAGTAAGAAAAAAACGCAGAAAGTAACCACATCACAATTATTTTTTCATAAATTGTTTTGGACTTTACACCTGTTACCTTTTTTGTACTGCTGTTAGCCGGAACAGTGTTTTGTGGCGATTTCAAACTCATTAGGTTTTCCAGTTCAGAAAAACACGTAATTCGATGGCTGTTGCTGTCAGTAACTCACATGGATGTTACAAAAAAAAAAGGACGCACTAGCCTATACGACGACTTTATAAGAGAGCTTGACAAATCTGTTAGATCTAAATTTTCACCTATTACAGTGACGACTTTTGTCAGAAGATCTTCCATTTTTTCTTCTGGAATTCTATGGATAAGCAATATTTTGCTCCTCCTACGCATCTCTTGACGATCCATGTCCCTGATTAGAAGTTCTACCTGCCTCTGTACAGTAATCAGTGCAGAAAGAGTGAAACTCGTAAAGTTGTTAAAATCTGCCGCCAAGGAAGATATGTGTATTTTTTGCCAAAATTCATTCATCTTCATATTAAACATCTCGTTATTTCGTTCGTCATAGAGGAAAGTTATTTTTTTATTGCTTCCATGATGTACAATAGCAGTGAAAGTTGTTTGATTAGTATATGTAAAAATTTACATTTTTCAAACGGTCACTGTTTGGAGGAAAATAACACTGGTAATGTAATGTAACTTTTCACCATTTCGTTTCCATAAATAACTTAATTAAATATTATAACTTAATAAATTATGCAAATCAATATTAAATGAAAAAAAATATTTGACTCCTTCTCGCGAAAAATCCTTTTTTTAATATATGATATCCTATATAATATATGATAAAACGAGTTATATTTTTATTATTATTTTTTCCCTTTAAACTCAATAGATATGTATTGATCCTTACCTACCATAAAAAGAAAACCCAATTTATTCACAGACAGGTAATAGCTACGAAAACGAAAGTTAATTGTTTGTTGTGTTTTATATTATTAAGTAAAGACTGTTCAGCTTATAATAAATGAATTGACTTGGTCGTCTCATACAGCATCGTGAAGACCAGAAGAAGACCACTTCTACAGCATTTGTATATTTAATGTCACTAAGATTAGTCTCTACTCTACACTGTAATAGAAACCTGAAATCGTCTACATGTATGTGTATATAGACTATTTCAGGTTTCTATTCCACTATTCGTGTTCAAAGTGCTGGAAAATCGAATTGATTTCTACAAACCTTTGTCGTAATATGGGATATGAAAAATTGTTTTAGTCGGCCATGTTGCACCTGTGTGAACACTAACGCTCACAGGGAATATGAAAATTTGTCTGTGATGTTGAAAAAAAAAGATTTTTTTAATATAAAGTTGTTTTCATACCAAAACAATGAAATGAAATTCCGGTAGATATATTGAACATTTTTCAAAGGGCATACAAAAAATTAACATCTAATTCCATTACTTACTACAGTAAAATTATTATGCACCGCGGAAGGAAATGAAAGCGACAAACGCGGATTCAGAGAGGGTCTAAAGAATAATGAGTGTTGGCTCGCAAGCGTGTACCGTAACTCACACTTCTAAAAATTATTTCATACAATTTGCCTTACAAAGCGAAAAACCCAAAAATGTATGTGTTAAATTTGTACATATTTTTATAGATTTTGTTTTTAGTCTGAATAATTGTAACTAAATCTCAATATCTATCTTATAATATTGTTTTTGGAAATAGCACAAAATTACTATAACTGAGAGCGATGGAACATTATATAAAATTTGCCTCGTACACAAATGATGAGGACAATAGCGTTATAAGTATAAAGAGGCGATAAAGGCTGGCAGTCATAAAATGGACTCGTATTTGCTATTGCTGATTTGACGATAGCGAAACGGAAACAATATATTGACAAAATACGAATTTCATGGAAAGGATTATGTCCTCTCTGTTGTTCTTGATACTTTGATCTTACGTCATTATTTGCTATAAATGTACTAAAATATTCATAATACCAATTCAATTTATATATAACAGTATTTTAGGCTTTATTTCATATCTACATTTAATTTTTTTTTTATTTGCTTCAATAATGTAATATTGTATAAACTTCTCTATCCGCGAACTTTCGTAAAAAGAGGCGGAAAGTTTTTTACTTACATTAATGTTTCGAATTTTTGTCAAAAATTTGTATTACATCTGTTGATTATTTACATGAAGACATGATTTGTATTGGAGGACGATTGATTGGAGTGGGATATTATAAAAATAAACTTTGTCTGCTTGACAATTAACGTCAAATCAAGAAAGCTATCGATATATCGATAGTACTTTTCTTATACAGCTGAAATTTTAGGGTACAAAGTGTAAACAAAAAACAAGCTATATATTCTCTTACAATTCATCTCCACGTATTTTTTGTATAGCAAAGAGAAACTAATGTCAACACAATCCGTTCACCATTTTCCGCCTAAAATCGAGACATTGCATGCTTAGTGGCGGTTTTGTATTAGGTACCAGAGCTGATGCTCTTAGTTTTATTATATACCTATACGTTTTAATAATGGAGGCGTTTCGGCGCAATGGGTCGGCGTTAAAAGCGATTGGTTGTATATTCTATTTCCAATACTGGGAATGATTATATATAAATTATTTTTATTTCTACGCTCTGGTACCACAACGGTGTTTGAATTCCACCTCTCAACACACAATGTCTCGATGTCAAGCAGAAACCGAACGGAGTGTCAAGATATTAATTTTTTCTCTATATAGTCTTGCTATGCGAGATAAAGCTTGAAGCTGAAAACAATATACTATATTTATTAAAATTGTATTGTAAATGATTCCATAATAATACAATTTCATAATTTAAATCTTGTTAAGATATACATTTATATACAAAGAGAGAATATTTAATAAACGTATAATGTACATATTCAAAATGAATTGAATATAAAAAATGCATAAAAATATATTTGCTGGTTGTTTCAATATACCATCGGGATTAACAGTTATCATAAAATTTTAATTTATATTTTTGTTACTATAAAGAAAAATCTAATGCATTTTTTATTTTCATCTCGTTTAGTACTAAAAGAGATAATACACATACATCTTTAATTGTAAGGCTTTCTAACAAAAATAATTTAATCTCCATCGAAAAATAGACTCTTCTGACTCATTTACTGTAAAATGTTTAATGGAAAATATTATATTAATTTGTTTTTAATTAACAATCTATGTTTAAATGTAACTCCGCAAGTTATAAAGATTTAGTCTTTTTTAATATGAAATTGTTTATGGGTTACGTATTCGACCGACAGGAAATAAGAAACAAGATGAGATTTAAAAATGTTATATTATTTTTATATCTAAATAACACACATGCATATACTTAGGACGCAATATTAAAATAATATGTCAGAAACATAAATGACTTCATCTTGATTTCCCAAAAGGTAACCTCATTGAAGCGAAATGTTTGCTGGATTAATACTAAGTTATGTATGGTTTTTTTGCATATACTTTTTAAGGATATGTTTAAGGAAACGCCTTGTGCCAGTCCATACTTTATTTGAGGTAAGAATGAATAAAATATGGGAGGGGGTTTCTTGGATATAGGCTCTCTGCCTATCATGCTAATACAATGAAAAAACGTGAAGCTCCTTTGCTAGGAACTCGTTGGCGGTATTGATTGCATTAACCTACACGACTATAATTATTACGTATTTTAAGCCCGCATTCTCGCTTAATTCATAAGTTTCACTCGAATTTATAATTTAATCGAATTATACACATATTTATTCATGTGTTAATGGATAAGGGAAGCTTAAATAGTACACAACTTTATTTTCAATTTCTGTATTTCACTACAAATCGATACAGTCTTAATTACAAAATAGTAATAAACAAAATCGTTGTAAGGAAATAAGAATTTAGTTAACCCCTACTTTGAATACTAGAACAGAAAAACTTTAATAGTTTTTCTGTGTAGTATTGAAATTACCAAGCTTAGCAGCCTTATTTATCAGGCAAGGCAACTTAGGTACCTGCTGTCTGGTAGCGACCAGCCATTCGCAATGTATATAAGACCCGATGCAACCGCCGCTTTTAAACCTGTGATATCTTCTAAGACTTTCTAAGATTCTTCTAGGCCTTTGACTTTTTTAAGACATACATTATATAATTCCTTATAGTACAACTAATGAAAGTCGAATACTCCTTTATTATTATTTTTTTTACTTATTAGTCAATATTTAGTAGACACGTACTGCTCGTCCTGATCATTAATACGGAATACAATTACAGATACGTTATTTCCTAGACAAAAATCACGTAAAATCGATAATAGCAATAAAAACTTACTATTTATTAAAATAGTACCTTGCAACAGTAAAAATATCATCTGTTAAGTTAACTTACCAAAGAGAAGGACAACCTTTTTAAGACTGCTTTAGAATTTGCGAAAATATTTACATTCCATTCATTCAAAATAAAAACAAGTGGGAAATGATAGCATTTCGGTAACTAAAGAGCAAATTTAATTAAGCCAAGCAGGCACTTGACTTTTACAATCTGAGGCTTGCCAACAGTCTGCCAATTAAAAAGTAACTGCGATTTGTGCTATCCACAAACTCGCTACCTTCTGAAGTTGCCGTGCTCTAAGTAACTATTAATGTTTGAGAGCTAAAGCGCAGCTTTTACAATTCAAACTAATAAATAGTACCTTCTGAATTGAATCCATTCTTTCATTTTTTAAATATCTAATTAATTTCTTTGGTTAAAATAGTTTGATATTTTTCATATTGGTAACAGATGGGAAATGGAATGAAACGCCGATTTTATAAGATATTGAAATGACGAAGAATAAAAATGATGCAGCAAAATTATACTTAGGGTAACAGTTTATAATATTGAGGGTTATATTATTTTTGTAATTAACATATAAATATAATTTATTCGGTACTAAAGTCCAAAACTCAAATGTACACGAAGAAGGGCAAAAATTAAACTGGGTGAGGAAATAACACAATATAAGTGCTATAAGTCGATTCTTTCGGTCGAAGTTGAAATATATGAATTTTTAAAAGCAAATATATAATAATTAATTATGCAGGTCATCTTGGTGCAATGGAGCAGTGTCTGACTGTAAGCGCGATTAAAACTAAGGTAAAGCGCGGCGTTGAGTCCCGCCACTCAACACGCAATCTCTCGATTTCGGGCGGAATGTGGAGAACGGAGTATCTTAGTACTAATTTATCTCTGACTGCCCTGCTATACGGAAAAAGCGTGCAACTGAATAAATGACAAAGAGCCCCGATATAAAATTAGAACATTAAGACAATTCCATATTAAGGAAAAAAACTAAAAGGCTTTATTAATAATTTCATGTATCCTGGTGAACTTAATATTCTCACTAGTATTTAAATTTCTACTGTGCGGAAATATCGAAGGAACGTAAACGATTTCTCCAAGAATTTTGTGGACCACTAAGTTAAAATGGGTCTCCAAAGGAATTCGGCCACTACAAGATTTAAAAAATATAAAGTTAAATATACTTTATTTAGTAACGAATTATTTAGAAAATAAGATAAGAAGAAGCGATTCATTAAATGAAAAAAATTTATGATAATTGTTGCAGTAAATAAAAAATGTACTGTAGTTATTTTTGGTTAAATATAGTTCGTTGTCAAAATTTCGTCTATAAATTTAATACAATTACATAATATTAAATACTTTTTATAAAATAAAGCTAGTGAATAATCAAAATAACAGTACAGTACAACGGTTTTAAAACTATTAAAAAATTCGTTAATATATTAAAAAAGATATTTAACTATAAGCCAAGATCTAAAAAGAGGAACGGCTTTACAAAGTCGCTGACGGCACTAGCCTTAGAGAACGAACGTCAAAGAACGATATAAGGACCACTTGCTCTGGGTCCGGGCCTGCTTTATCGTCATCTGCAGCTACGTTCAAACGCCCACTACTCCACGTGAACCACTCTAATTAAACTGGGTGTCCCCATTGTACTGCCCCTTGGATACATATCATTTTCATAATTTACACTGTATATAGGAAAGAATTTTACTTATCTCAACAGACTTGCCAGATATAATTTTATTTTTCTTCACACATCTATCAAATGTTAGTTACGGGTCAAATCACTTAAATTTCTATCACTTTATATATGTTTGACAAAATATGCATTTCGAGAGGAAATAAACGTTTCTTTATTATTATTTTTTAGCGTGCTTTTACCTTTTATAATAAACATACTAACTAAACAGTTAGTTTAGTTTAATAGTATGCTTTATGTGTCTATAAACAAATATTATAATTTATAAAACGGTTTTAGCTCAATTTTAAATTACGATTTTTTGAATGATGCACTGGTTATAATGAGCTGTTAAGTTAAATCAATCATAAAAGTTTTGCGGTAATGGTTTGCGCCGCAATATCCTAAGTTGCATTTACAACGCAAGCTTTCTAACTAGAGGATAGATGAAAGTTTTGACGTTTAAATACAGAGAATATTTACGAGTTCCTGATTAATTATTGCACCTGAGATTCTTTGTATATGGACAAAGCAAGTTGAATGTATAAAACTTGTTATGCTATTTTTTGTATTTACAATTTTTTGAATAATCAAAACATACACAAACTCTTATAAAGTACAATAGTTGTCACATTATAAAATTTAAACGCAGTGAGATCCGAACCCGTGTCTCTTGGAAACAGTCCAAGCTCTCCCGATTTTTCTGACAAAAATTATTAATATCTATTGAAATGATTTTCAATAGATATTAATATTTTTTTTTATAAAAAAACGAAGTTTAGCTAAGTTTTACAAAATGATATTTGTACTTTCTACTTAATTGATTCATTGAATACATTACTATATATAAGCCACTACTACTACACACTATTATTTTTTTTTTAATTTTCCATATTTTTACTATTTAGATACCTTTTACCATTAAGTAAGTGATTTCGAAATAACATTAAAAAGCAGGTACTTTTTAATGCTTGTAACGTAATATTTCATACAATAATTCGGAGGATACTGAACTATTTAACATTATAATAAATAATTATTTACATTACATCATATTAATATATTTTCAATTAAACATTGAATCGATTTATTCATGCAAAATAACGGATTACGCTGAGAACAATACTTATAAATCAACTTTAGTCAGAAAAGCAATGAAAAGATCGATGATTTATTTCGCATTTTTATTGCTTTACCAGTGTAACGTGCCATTTGTGTAACTCAACATTAGCAGGTTTGTGTTACACAGCGGTTTATGAGTACTTAAATTTGGTCGTAAATGTTTCTTCTTCAACGAACAAGATATTTAATGTTTCGGTGTCTATACTCTGCGGTAGACCGCGACGTATTGGCAAAAGCGCAAATTTCCGACACCAATAACCGCACTATTATGCGATTAGTACGTATTGCTTATGCATCTTGAAGTCGATTAAACAGAATTTATAGTGGGAAAACTCTCCTAATAATTCTTGTAAATACTGTACCATAAAAAGAAATATAGTTATAGAAATATTTTTTGATAAATTATTTTTTTTAAAATATTTTTAAAAATATTTAAAATTTAAATATATTTTTTAAAATATTTTTTTGAAGTAAAATATAGCTTTCCCTCCTCTGATAACTATTTCCCCCGGAATCTACCGAATTCCCAACTCCATCTGCAGGTCAATAAAGCCTAACCCATTTTCGTGGGGCGCATTGATTTTATTTAACGTTCAGAGGGCCTGCTGGGTACAGAGGGATGACCACACCGTACCGTAGGAGTATTGTTAGGTACATTTTATTAAAACCTTTTTTTTAGTCATTAACAGCCAAACTTGTCAAAAAACTTATGTAAATAAATATATTTTGAGGTTATTTTATAACAGTAACTTAAAAACGTTGAAAATGTAACAGTGGCACGTCAATATCGGGTTCGTCGCAATCAAGGCGACGTGATGTTATAATTTATCGACAATTAATTGACGTGTGCACAGTGTTGCACAACCCTACATTTGTTCCCTGAAAATTACTAACTACGCACATGATAAATTGTGACGGTCGAATTGCATGAACCTATTAGCGGGGAGCATTTTCATAAAATTTCGCAGCTTTATCCGCGCACTATGCAATATAATACAAATCGGAATCGAAAATCCATTTAACGCACCGTAAAACTTCAATGTAACGATATGTTTTAAATTTCACATCGGCAAATAGGTCATATCATAATCACAATGCTACGTTATACTATATAAATGTATAATTAAAAATTATAGTTTTTCCGATATTGAAATTATCGAAAAGTCTCATATTTTTATTTGGTAATAATTTGCTAAATATTACAGCAGTAGGTATACTTATGCATTAAGGCCTTAATTTTATTCTACGTATTAAATATTTCTCGCAAACCATTTCCTCCCATTAACTTCCAATGCTTTAAAATTTCCTGGAAGCGGCAATTACTTTCTGTATTTTTTTTGGAATGTTTTGGGTGTACAATAAAGAATATTATAATACTAGCGAGCTTTGACTGCGTAAACTACACGATTATAACTATTTCGTTTTTACATCCCGCCCGCGTTCTCAGTTAATCACAAACTTTGCTTTAATTCATAATTAAAATTTTTGTTACTTTTTTATTTATCAACCGATTTAAATAAAATAAACTCTTAATGTTAAGGGAAATTATATATTCCCCAAATATAACAGTTAAAATTCTATTAAAATCGGTTAAGCCGTTTCTAAAATAAGCATGCACAACACACACAGACAAACAGAAAAGAAAATTAGGAATCATTGATTTGGGTTCTATTACATTGATCATATACTCGTATGTCATATATCTTGGTTATTTTTCTATTATATGTATAGATTATTAAAAAAACACAAAGTCAATTACATTCACAAATCTGTTTATCTCTTCTACATCACTACTGCGGGTAACGCGCTCACTTTGCGGCTTTTGGAAAAGCCTGGATATATTATGGGCTATGAGAGATATTGTATAGTAGATTAGAAAAAAACTATTTAATTAAATCAAGTCAATCAAAATCTATTACTAAAAAACCTTTCGAATATCCACAATGCAAAAATGTTATTTTAAAAACATTTTAGTTTTACACAGACATTATTTATTTACTTACATTTAGTGATTTGGCCGAAAATTTCTACTACTAATTGCCCATCGTGGCGCAGAGAAACAGTATCTGACTGTAAACGCGATTGGTTATGGGTTTGATTCCCACTCGGAGGAATGATTATATTTAAATCGTTTTCATTTCTCCAATCTAGAGTATCTAAAACAAAACCCGGCATTCATATCCTCTACTGATTACAAAAAAATCTCGATTTGAGACGGAAGCGACTCTCCGCAGTGTGGTAAAAAGCGTGTTGAAACATTGTGTGTTGAGGTGCAAAAAAATAATTAAATACCTATATCTATTCCCCTGAGTGGGGATCAAATCCACAACGACTCGTGTTTACAGCCAGACGCTGTACCACAGCACCACGATGGCCTCAACTTAAACATAATTTATTATATTTAAATAGATTTAGACATTAAAATCATAACATATGAAGGCTTAATGAACTTATTATGGTAATAAATACGCCTTCATGAATAACACATGTGCTCTGAAAATTTCGCTGTTTGTGTTTTATCAGGCGGTAAATTTGCATTATAGACACCAAGATAACTACAATGAAAACGGCTTGAAAAAATTTATACATAAAAATAAAAAAACAACGTTTTTAATTATTTAATCATCTCATCTCGCTATGATCTATGTTAGCTATGATGTCCAAAAATCTTTATTTTAGTCCATCGTGGCGAAGTGGGATAGCGTCAAACTGTAATCGTGATTGGTTGTGGGTTTCGATTCCCACTTGGTGGAATCATTATATAAAAACTATTTCAATTTCTCCGCTCCCGTAAACAAGAGAAGAACGTGGCGTTCAACACGACATGAGTGTAATATACGCGGTAAGTCTTGACACTAGGTTCTCTCTGACTACCGCGCTATGCGGGAATAAGTGTAAAGCTGAAAAAAAAAGAATAGCTTTTAGCTCTCCTTCTCTCTTTCTTTATGATACAATTGAGTAATCTAGATTCAATTTATATTTATATATATATATATATATATATATAAATAACGTCATAACAAGAATTATCAATCTCGATGGGATCAGGATAGAATCCGTCCCCCACTTTCCGCCCATTATATAAATTGCGTGTTGGATTGCGAAGCTAAGTTATTCAATTTATACAATAATAGTAGTGTTGTAAACTTTGTTGGTTTTAAAAAGCCTTATGTCTAACGTTAAACAACAAGCAAAGCAATTTGAATAACAAAGCAATATGATAAAAAATGAGTAAATGCCAGTAATACAATTAAACAAAATATCCTAATAATCGTGTAAAGAAGAAAAATTTATAGTTGCCGCTCCTAAATTATTTATAAATAAATCTTATAAACGATATAAACTTTTAGAATGAAAATATGTTTTATGAAATCACATAGATTCCAAAGTATTTTAATAAGCCTATCACTGTTCCACTTTACAACTTCTTTTGTGAAAACCTGTTATAATATATATAAATAAATAAATATATCAGTTCATCAATTTATTTTGGTGGAATTTGTTAAACTCTATTCTCTATCTATTGTCTTGATTCATCTGATTTAGATAATCAAATGAATTAAGGCAATAAACTGGAAAACAAAGAAGGAAACATACGTATGTTATATATATAGGTTCACTGACTTACACTACACTAACCAGACTGGGAATGTCAACTACGAGTATTAATATTTTGTATTACGGATATATTCTGTATAAATGGTATTCAAAGCTAAGCCACAACTATTGTGTGCAATAATTAAAAGATCTAAAATTAAAAAGATCAAAAAGAAAAGGTCGTCATATCGCTTCTATATTTGACTGTTAATAAGTTGTTATTATTTATGTGAGATTGATCGGCACAGATAAAGATTTTTAATCCCTTCTAAATTTTGCATAATATCAGTTAAAAAAAGACATATTTACAAAACGTATAAAACTTTGAACGCAGCGGAGATTCGAACCCGCGCCTCTTGAAAACCGTTCGAACGGTATAATATCAGTTTGTAAATAATATTACAGTATAACTTAAACGGGTAAACAATGAGTTGGTGTCATAATACAAATAAAGCGTCCTCCTTAAACTACTTCGATACGATTCTCTTAGTAAAAATATATATTTTATTCTCATTTATACCCAAGTGCCCGAACAACTGTAACGAGATTCTCTAAAATTGTATCCACATTGAAAATTTTCAACAAGCATCTGCGCTCCAAGTGTTTCGGTCATATTATGTAGAAGTAAGCGGAATAAGCCGTACTTTGCAACAAATCCAACCAAAGTCCGAACTCGACTTGGATTTGCCGGTGTCCGTTTTGTGCTTGTTATTCCAGCGTTCTGAGACCGTCCAGACTTAAGTGGCTCACACACTGGAAATGAAATCGTCTAACGAATACATTTGTAACATGTAGAATTTGTATTAACTACCAAAGTTTTCAACATTTGTAATAGAAAGTTATATTGAAAGTAACAAAATTTGTACCAGCGCCTCTTAGAAACCGATTTCCAGATTTTAATATCTTTCTCTAAATTATCTTTCATATTCTAAGTGCCTAATAACATTCATTTTAACATTTTTTTTATGTGCTATTTATATACTTAAGAAACATTTGAAAAATATAAAAATAAATTTCGACAATAACGTTGAGCATAATCATTTTTCTTTTTTTTGTTAAATCTTAAAATTTATTATATCTATTATTATATCTAAAGACCTCCTGATTCATACAGTCAGTTAGTTATGATTACCTATATCAGAGACAACAAAGACTATGAGAAAAACCAAAGTCGTTTCAATAACGATCGCTAAGTATATTATAATTTAATTCATAAAATTTGTTAAGAAAAATTGGCTGAATATTTTGTCAATAAAGATATATAAAGTAAATGTTACTAAACTCTTAGTCCAACGTTAAAGCACTTAATTACTGCGATGAGGCGTACATTTGAAATACTCTCTACAATATTTATAAAATTTATTTTATTTTGTCAATGAGTTTAGACAATGCGCGACATTGGCTTGAAATGTCCAGTTGCGTACTGAAAATTAGAAGTCAATGTTGTATTTCATAAAAGGCAAAGACAAAAATGATTGCCTTTGCGTACCCCGCAAAAATGCACTAGACGAGAAGAGATAAAAAAAGATGCTGCGAGAATGCTTGCTGCGAGAAAAAACGTTAACCTTTTATTATTAAGTAAATTTTACGAAAATCACATATTATTTAGTTTAAAACTGTAATTACATTCCATAGAAACTTAACATTGAATAACAATTCCATGAATTCACCTTATAGCTTTAGTAATTAAAACTATAGATTACAAGAGAGTTTTTTGATCCAGGCTGTTAACACTACTCATATACGTACGAACTACTGAAGTCTAATATATTTAACATATTGTGATTATACATAAAGTGCTTATATAAAATATATTTTCTAAATGTTTAAAAAAATATATTTTAAATTATTGCCATTACTCAAATTTACATTACCTACTCTATCGCACCTGATTAGTTCCGGTTAACTTCATTACGGTATGCTTGAGTAAGCCTCTATTCCCACGAGGTAACTTAATTGACTATTAGTTATTAACGTTGTCAGTATGTTAAATCTAGCTGTATACGCCGAAGAGGATCAATCATTTATGAATTAACCCAATTAGTATTAAAATCCTCATATTTTAATACTAATTACTTTCTTGTATGATTTTGATAAATATAAGTTCACTAGTCTAATTAGAATAATTGCGGCGTTAGGCATTCCATTTTTGAATACATAGTTGTATCTAGAATAGACAGATTCTTGAAAACGGACAAGGAGTAATTAATCACTAAAATCTTTGGCTTTAACTGAGTTATTCGTTATAACGCTATATATTGTTTATTATATTTAAATTTAAAATGCAAAGTAAAAAAATGGTGGAGACCTGTTAAATATTTTCTAAAAAATACTAATCATTTCATAAATAAGAGTTATCTTTGTTTACAGTATACTTTTTCCTTGTTATTTTATATCCTTATAGATTTTACTTAAAATCTTATAATTAGAACGTTTTGTTTTGACTAACAAGACTTATTTCTTGTTGAAATGTTTTGAACTGCTTGCTTAAAATTATTTTCTTTTTATTTAGATTTGATAAAAGATTATAGTATTAAAGTAATAACAGAACGTTCGTCCGCCGTAGTTTTTTTTTTTTTATTCTTTCAACAATACACTAGATATATGAATTTTAGACTACGTAGTCCAAATCACATTGAAAAAAGCTTTGGATTTATCTAATAATGGTATAAATACATGATTCATAAAATAGTAGCTCTTTTTTTATCTCTTCATTGTTAGAAAGTAAAAATTTTTCCCAAATAGCATTTACAAATAGTACGAACTACAAAGCGCTGCCTACTTTTTACAATAAACATCCGACAAACACGGACATTGGCATGAAAGGACCCCTACTAAGCTTTATTTGTTTTACCTTTATTTACATACTGTTGTTTACGGCTTTGTGCAGTGTCATCCTAATTGACAGTTGCTGGAAATAGTACATCTCACAGTTTATGTATAACTTTTATGGATGACAAGAGAAATTATATATATAAAAAGCAAAGCTTCTTAACTTTATAACAAAGGTTCAGCTTACACTCGAAGCGCTACACTCGACGATAAAACAAAATATATTGAAATAAAATATATATTTTTTAATTAAACTTATTGTTTATTTATATATAATATATATTTTTTTAAATTAAATTATATATATATATATTTATATATATATATAATTTTTTTATAAATATATATATATATATATATAAAAAAAAATTAAATAATTTGACATAATACATAAAATTTCCTCATTTTAGAACGTTCATATTATCATCGTAATTCATTCTATATAATAAAATGATAATAGTGCCATTATAGAGCTGTCCGTATAAAATGTACGCGGCCCACTAATGGTGTCATGTCGTTACGATCGCTTCAGTCGGCGTGGCGTTACAATTTGTCCACCAGTAATTGACGTCGGTTGTCAGTATGCACCGCGTGTTTACATCGCTTCGTTGAAAATTGCTAACTACAAGTGCGTACGTGGCCCATTACGACTTCAAATTCCACTACACGTTCAATTTGAATAGTCTAAAAGCAATAAACACAAATTAATGTTTATTTTGATATATACCGGTCTATAAATCTACTGTTTACAACTTTTCAAGTATAAACATCCAACAAAGTTTCTTAGAATTCCATTCAATGATATATAAGTCTTTGTGAATATTATTCAAGTTACGTACTTTACTTAAGATAGGATTGGGATCGTAAAATACGTGGAAAGAAAATTCTGTTTGCAAGAGGCAAAGGTTAAACTTTCGTTTTGTAGCATGTACCTTTTCATTTATATAAAAAAAAATTATAAGTACGCGTATATGAAAGATTATTTAATCTGAATGATTATTTCACTCGTAGCAACGTGTGAAGTGAAGCTAAGGTAAATATTGACACAGCAGCCAGTAACATTACACAAACGATTTGTAAGCACTTTTGAAGTTAATAACTCAAAATTTATTACAGCGATATAATAGCACAATATTTTCAAAACAGTACGCAAACAGTGCTAAGCTCGGGAGATAATCCTAAAATTCATTTATAAGTAAATTGAAGCACAAGGAAAGATTAGCATAGCTATTATGTATGTTATTATTTGAAAACAGTAACTTGATAAAGAAAATTTAAATAGCCAAATACAACAGACGAAAAGCAAACAAAGACATAAGGAACGCATGGCTTAGCGGTCAGAGCGCTTGAACGATTTTCAAGAGGCGCGGGTTCAAATTTTTATACGTTTTCTAAATATGTCTTTTTCAATTTTCCTTAGTGTGGGAATAACACTTAAAAAAAATGTTAACAAAATAAGCAAACAAAGATTTTAGAGTTTGTGATTACACCCAATTCAATTTAATCGTTGCTTATAAATAAGTTTCATTATCTTACATTTTCAAGACTTAGCAGCCATTTAAATCTCTTTTTTTTGTAGACATTGTCAATAAATAGGCACATTCTTAATATTAAACTTAGCTCCTATTTGTTACATTTAAGGTATAAAAAACAAAAAATATATAAGATTTACGATGAAAAATGACCTCCCAGTTGACATAAAAATATCAAGTGCCATAGAGTAGATAAAACACTATAAAATTCTAATAACATGAAAAGTAAATGAGAATCAATTGTGAACTTCAAATAATTCTATAACATTATTAATAGTATTTTAAAGTGGGTTTGAGTAGATAATTAGGTCGGAAGTACCTAATTATCTAGCCATAGCTACATAAATAGACTAAGTATTTGTGTAAGCTTTAAAAATAAAATATACATACAAGAATTTGCTCGAGAAACTACATTTTACCACAAACCTAACCATAGAGCAGAGAGGATGGATTTGCGAGTGTCCGCTCCATGCTTGTTATTCCGACGTACCTAGAGAGCGACCAGGCTTAAGTGGCCAACACGCTGGGGGCGCATGCAATCGCCTAACGAATGCATCTATGAAAACATACTGAACCTTTTATATAAAAATATATGATAAAATAAGCTATTTTGTTCATTTTGTTTAGTTGACGTATACATGCTTCAAATAACTCACGTTTGTACATGACAGTGTAATTTTAACTTAGTAGATAATTGTCATCTAAATTAAATATATAAAATTTACATAAAAGCCAAAGTTTCAAAGAACGAATGTAAATCTGAAAGAAGCCTTTATGAATATGACCAACTACATATCTACATAAGAACTTAATTACATTGTATCATACTATAGGCCTTCATTAATATTCTTTTCACTCGTACGAGGCTTGTGACGAATTTTTCATTTGAACGAGGAAAACGGGTCGTGGAAAGAAAACGCGCTGACTGCGAAGGGGAAAAAATAAAATGCATATCCTAAGTCTTAATGATCGTCAAGGGATGTCATTAGCTGATGACCACTGCCGTATGACTTAAACTAGAATTAGGTACGTTTACGCTCATTACCAGTGATTTTGTTTAAATGGAGTCCTTTCGCATTATATATCAGGACTTTGATTATACTGAACACAAATAACTAAAGAAACTAAGAAATAAAAATAATATTTCACTTAAAATATAAGTTAATATTTTTATTATAATTTTTGCTTTTAATTCATTGAAAATATAAATACATATGGTAAATAATGTAACTTATGAGATATTAAAACTTACTTCTATTATCCAATTATAAAGAACGAAGAATATAAAAAGAACTATTGTTATTACACTAATGAGAAGTAGATGTTTCTATTTACATTTTTTTTATTCAAAATGGTTGGCTATATTCCAACACGAGCAATGATACGTACGCTTGAAACTTTCAACCATCAAGTAGTTTAGTATTTTTCCGCTTTGTTTCGAAGTCTCGTTTAATATATAAAATGACTTATGTCAGCGCATTCACCTGTGAGAGCTTATTTGATCTGAGACGATTTGATTCAGGATTAAAAAGTGTTTTATGTACGCATAACATAAAAATAAATCTTACTGCGTATGTACGGATTATAATAATTTATAAATTCATTAAAATTAATGGAATAATATAAATAAAATGATATTTTTCCAATTCTATGATATACCGACTTAGATTTTTTTTTTATTTAAAAATGTCAACCAAACAATTCGCTATAATAGCTTATTAAAATATTTGTTAATTCTTAGAAGTTAGTACCTAAGTATTAATATATATTTTACTTGCATCGATCGAAAAAACTACAAAGAAAATAGAAAGAAGAAAAATAAAGAAGACTGATCCTGTGATAGTTGTCGATGATAGCAAATTTCAAAATCATGAGATTCAAACTTGTGGTTTGCCTTATTGTGTTACAAAATGTATCTACAAAGTTGGATTCTGCCACTAAACACATAATGTCTTTATCAAAGCAAAAAATGGAGAAATAGCTTAGTAAAAGCTTAATAAAAGATATACCTACACCTATAAATATATATTAATAAAGATACAAACTACAAACAATCTGAATAATTATTATGAATAGATTATATCTTGTTATATTGTAGCGAAGTGCATCAAAACGCTATTTAAAGTGATATTAATTTAACACACCACAAACTGTACAGACAGTTTGACATAGGCTTTCAATTTCGCTGGTGACCAGGTTGATGATAGAGTGCCGGTCAAAGGTGCCTCTGTTGATTAGTTTCCTTTGTTTCAATTGCTCCTTCTGTTCGATATCTATATAGTACTGTACAGGTAATATTATTCAATGTAAAATACTATTTTGATATTTAGTTAAAATATATAACATAAATTTCTTAAAAGTAGAATGTGTCAAAATAAATTTGACTATTTAGATTTTAGTGGATAGTGCTTGTGAAATATTTAATAATAATCATACATTTATCTATTTATTTTTCTTTAATTTTTACACGTTTTCGTGGTAATTAGAAACCTATAAATAAGTCACTCTCGTTTTCCAATTTTATCTAATAAGACTTACATTTAATAATTAAATATTTTCTAACAAGATTTACTTTTGAATATAAAGCTCTATTTCACTGCCTACCTATGAGAATAGGTAGCCAGTGAAATAGGAGGTATCATAGGAGCATAAATGCAAAAATCACCTAAGCGAGATTCGAACCCACACGGCGAGTCAACAACAACGGCTATTTAAGCACATTTCACGGCTTCAATAATTGATTAGTGTTTTTTTTTGTTTTGCTATCAAAATTTATTATTTACTACAATAACTTTCGGTATGTAACAGCATATATTTTTGTAGTATAATATGAATAAAAAAACAATTTGTTTTGGAAAAAAGGTAATGTTTCAATCGAAAATATTAATGTTTATATCACGGCAAACGTATTGAGTAACGCCATCTAGTGTAAGTATTATAAACCTTTTGGAAGGACATAGTTCAACATTGTCAAGTTATGGTTAGCTAAGGCGGATAAGTTAGCTACACATTCAGTTATATAACCTTTATATAATTCTTACATAATCTTATATAAGGGGTAACTAATTGGTACTTATGTAACAAAATGATAACCATGAATGAAATAAACATCCTGGTCTCCAATTGCTGATCATATCCTATGATCATTTGTATTAAAGACTAAAGCATAAATGTATTAAAACACACCAATTTAGTTACACATTTATTTTATATTGTAAACATTCATTTATTTAAAAAGATAAGAAATAGAGAAAAATTTGGTGCAAGAATTGGTATGGGGCCCCAGGTTGCCTTAACCTAGATTGGAATATAATAAACAGAAGAAATGCTCAGTGATTTTTAATTTGATCCACTGGTTCAGCTATGTCAGCCTTAAATTTCTTAGCTTGTGTCTCCTCAGAATCTTTCTCTGTATCATCTTTACATATTTCATGTAGATTATACTTCTTATAAGAATAATAGTTGTCAACAACACTGAGTAAACAAATACCTTTGATTATCTCAACAATAATACACAAGCCAGGATTTTTTAAATCTGCTTTGTTTCCACCATTTTTAAGAACAACCATTTCGGCAAGTTCTTTTATGATTAGATCTCGAGACGCACTGCTGTTAAACCTTTTATTGAAAATTACTGCAAAAGTTGACGGTTCTTTCAAAAAATACTTGTCAAAGAGTTTCCCTGCGCACTCCATTATATCAGGCAAATTTGCTTTGCATGTAGCCATGATTGGTAATAAGCGCAGTACATGCCTTGTCTTTTGCACTTTTGTAGTAGATAAGTCTTTCATAATAGCATTTGTTAATTCTTCCGGAGAAGGCAAATTAGTCTTGATAAAGATACAGTTTGAAGCTCCTGTTTCAACCACCTGGAAGCGCTTGTGCCTCAGAGATTTTTGGGAATTCTTTTTCATAGACTCTACCTCGCGCTTGAGCATATCCCCAATATCAGTGTCATTTTCAGACTCCGTTTCAGATCGCTCATCGGATTCCACAGACGCTGGTCTTTCTGGCGGAAGATCATCTTCATTTGGGTATAGTTTGCCTGCGTACTCGTTTAACAAATTATACATTTCCTTTACACAATCCTTTTCTCTGAAGTTACATGTGCAAAAGAAACCTCTAAAGCCGGGTTCCAAAAAGTATTTGTTTCTACGTTTACGAAAGTAAAACTTCTTCTTTTTCCTGTTATCTCCCATTGTAATCAAAGGCAAACTACGCCCTCGTTCCAGAAGTGGCACAAAGGATAGGGCGATGATATAACTATTATTACGTGAAATGAATTATGAAATCATAATAACATAGCAGAGATACACCCATGCTAACACAGTTGTCATTTTTGACAACTGATACTATAGACTACAGACAATATTACGAAAATATACCAATGATAATTGAAAATGCTAAATAATTGAATAAGTTAGTTAATAAAATAATTTAAAATACCTTTTATATGAGATGACCATAAAATTATGAATTTGCAAATGTAGCATTCTTGGTGTAAATAATATTTTATTTATAGCCATACGACATTTATACATGTCGGCATTAGTTTATGCAGGGTGATAGACTAAGTATAATTTAAAACTAAAAGCGCTGACATATACACAAGTTTTTTGTAGGTAGAACCCCTGACCTCAAGGTCTCTGACCGCAATGCTCTGTATAATTTGTTATCCGCGGAAACGCATTATACAGCCTGCCGCTATGCCGATACATGTCTTGTGTTCCTCAAATACAGTCGCGGACAAATTCTATTTGATTTTTTATCTATTTGTTTTCGCGGTTTATATATATAAGTCGTGCAGTATTGGTAAGATTGCAAAAAAGAAAATTATTAACCCGGCAGTTTAGGAAGATGTTTAATGATTTATATATTTAACACTATGTTGTCGTCATTTTATATACATATACTACTTTACTGATTATTCATTTAGTATTGTATGTGGCTTATATAGTATTACAGTGAATACACAAAATTGACGAAACACGCTAAAGCAGCGAGGCCCTTAATATTGTAATTAATCAGATTCCAGAATAAGATTGCAAAATCAGACCCTGCGCAAACTTCCCCTCTACTTTTACTTGTAATTGTTGTTAATAAAAAAAGAAAAAATAAAAATACTCTGTCCTATAAGTATGTATGCGTTTATTCAATAAACTTCTAATAACATTATATACATCGGATAAATATTATATTTATTTTATTAACCAATTCTTAATATAGACTTAACTAAGAAAATACTAGTATGATAAATAATACTTTTAATTTGCATTGATGCGAAGTAGACATTTTATTATCACTATAAATGAAATATTTCCTTGTACTGTCTGGTTATTTGAAATTGCAGTATTTTGTCTTCATTATTGTTGGTAAATTAGTAACAACGGGTTTCTTTGACTTTGGGCATACGGTGATGCTGAGAACAAAATGTTAAATAAACATTATTCTAAGATTAAGTCAACACCTAGCTTTGCTACCTGTTATGTATTATATTACAAGCAAAATATTTAAATGTCAATTAATAATAAAAAAAGTAAAGGCTTTTAAATACATTAATTACAGACATTTAAATAAGAAAATTTACCTTTTATACAATTATTTAATCTGTGAGGGAATAATCTTTTTATTCTAGACTTTCTCAAGACTTGATTTATCTAATTTTACTTCTTATTTATAGTATATTATTTGATTTACTTTACAAATATGAAAATATATAAAAAAATATCATGTCTGACTAAAAGTTAATTAAAAATTTTCATGTTTATTATATAAGTATAAATAGGTAAAGGTGTATTTCACATTGACTAATTTACGTATATGTTCCTAAATGGCTCATATTTATATACTCACAGTACATTAATATAATATTTAACAAATCTTACTCAGTATTATATTCAATTGATGATATTTTAATATATTCTATGTAAATACTAGACGATTTCAGCAACCTCCATGTCATTGGGTTGAATAAACTTGCTTCATACTTCCATTCAACAATAACTGATAGAGGTGGGTATCCTGTATCTTTGAATGCAATTAGTTTAGTCTCAATATCACCTGGCCTGTAGTATTTTCTTAAAAAAAAAGAAACAAACAAATATGAAAAAAATGCATTGCAATTATATTCGAAATTGTAATAATTTGTTTGTTAGCTTCACTTGATAACAATGAGAACCTGGTGTCCACTCCATTCGTCACTTTCCACCCAAATCCGAGACATTACGTATTGAGTGCCGAAACTCAACGTCGCGCTTTGTCTTGTGCCTTGTACCATAGCGGAGAAATGAAAATAATTTAAATATAATCATTGCTCCCAGTGGGAATTGCGAAAAACCCACAACCATCGGTCCAGACACTGAGACAACCCGCTACACCAAGCGTACACGATGGTCCAAAAACTGTAATCATGTTTTGACATTTTTAAAGTGTTATTCACACACTTAGGATATGAACAGACAGTCTTCAAGAAGTGCGGGTTCGAGTCCCGCCGAGTTAAAAATGTTATATGTTTTCTATAAATGTTATAATATACTTTTATATATATATATTGTTACACTTTCAGTGTTAAATATTAGGAGCTCTATACATTTTACAACTACATGCTATAACAATATCAAGTTTTGAAGATTGTATTTAACTAGGTCAAAAATAAAAAATATTTATAAAAAATATGGGAAAATTTTATATGAAAAATAATTATAATCGTAGCTCGACACGAAAGATAATGTAAGTATCAATTATTTGTACGTTTTAGATAACAATGTGTTTTATTTATATTAATGAACTATAAATAATATTGTTAAAATATTTATAAATTCAGTATATAGTAAACGTCATACATCTTATTTTTTTATATTTATAAAACGTAAAATAATTGTTTAAAACTGTGATAATTTAGTTCCGTGTACAATTAACGTACTTGAGTTATCTCAGTACAAATATTATGATATTAATGTATTTATATACTGATATTTTAATTATTAAGCGGTAAGTAGTTTTAATATAAGAAAATTTAATGGAACTAAAATTATTTTTCCGTCTTGGACCGTTACTAAGCGCGGCTTTCAATTTCCTAGGTGTGGAAATAACACTATAAAATGTAAAAAAATATATATTCATAACTAATACTTTTGCTTTCTAAAAATATAAAGTTTAAAGTTTTTTTTCCATATACACGAACACTATGCAGATATTACAATTTTATTGAGCAATACAAACAAAGGGTTTTCGAAGTCGAAGTCATTACTAACTAGTTGAAAACAGTGATATTGAGTTAGAACTTACAACAACTAAAAGTTAGATTTAGTAAATAGTAAATTCATAACGGAAATTCGAGTTTACTTTAATTAACATAGATACGATACGATATAATTAAATCACGAGTACTAGAAGCAATCTCTTCCAGGCAACCAATAACAAAATATTTACCACAAGAGAACGCAGATAGTTGTATAAAGTTAAATTTTTTGCCAATAAATATACTCACATAAACATCATAGAAATGAAATTAATTTAATAAGGACACTTACTGTTCGTCATTCATGAATTTGTGATCATTTTTGTTACTATTCCTATCTACGAGTGTGACGGACACGCGTCCGACGTCAGGCCCGTGCAGTCTACTTTCAGATGAATTAGATACCTTTAGAGACACCTCGTAATGGACTCCTGGAATATATAAAGAAAATATATAACAACAAAATTAAACCGACGAAGTATTTACTGAAATCAATAAGTGAATACGCAATCATCCCCCATTTTTCTGTCCTTAGGTCTAGAATTTTTGTTCAAAATTTTGATGGGACCAACTTCGTAGGATACCTTATCTATTAAGAAAAAAATATCAAAACTACAAAAAAAATATATAAACTATAAATATATAGTTAGATATAGTTTATATAAAAATATAAATATATAAACTATATCAAACTAAAAAGTTATGCGTAAAAGGTCTAACATAATATAATATATATGTGCCGAATTGACAACTTCCTCCATTTCCTTCGTCGGGTAAAAAATATAAACTTTTCTATACTTTATTCAAAAAATATTAGCTAAAACTAATATTTTTTAAAGTTGATATACACTGAGGAAATTGAAAACCAATTTAACAGCTTCACGCTTTCTCCCATATAGCGTGGTAGTCAGAGAGAACCTAGTGTCAAGACACTCCGTTCTCCACTTCCTGCCCAATTTCGGTATATTGCGTGCGTGTGGTATGTACCAAAAAAGAGAATGAAATAATTTTAAATATAATCCCCGAGTGGGAATGGAACCCACAAACAATTGCGTTTACGACGCTGTCCTATGATGCCCTCACACAAAAACAAATATTTATTTAATAACTTTTATTATGGAGTGGTTAACTCAAAACTGAAACGCAAAAACTGGCCATAACGAGCACGTTCTAAAATATCTTATTATGATTTTCAATTTATAGACTTACTACAAGTTAAGTCACTTTTTTAAGGTTGAATTTTCTAATAATCTAATAGTGTAAATGTATGAATAAATATGTCATCTGATAAAGTGAATTATCACATAAACTAAAAAAGGTTGTAAATCAGTCGACAGCCAAAACTTTGTTATACAAAAAATTCTATTTTAGTATTGTTTTAAAGTATTATTCACACACTTAGGATTAGAAAAACATTAGCAAATTGCGACGTAGCTCGATAAACATGTATGGCCAATGGCCAAGAGGTGCAGGTTCGAGTCCCACTACGTTTACTTTAATACGTTTTCTAAAAATAATAAATTTTATATGAAATTACAAATCAATACTTACGACAAAACGGTTTAGATCCTCCAGTTAAAGCGTATAAAGCAATATTACTATTAGTATCAACGAGAGCAGCCAACTGCAACTGCCTATAAGTTTTATATGAATGCAGTCCCATGGGTACACATAGGTGCTTGTTGTCACATGCTGCACAAATACCTGCTTGGAAATCCTAAAAAACAAACGAAATTAATTGTTAAATCTATACATATAATAAAAATGTAACTGATCGCTGTCTGTACATGTAAAATATATGAGAAATAAAATATAATGAAAAACATTTATCAATATAATAAAACTCAATACAATGATTTTATTTTATTTTCTGTTTGTTATTTGTGTGTCTAGCTAGGACGACATAAACAGATAAAAAAAAAAACATAATTCATAACGACTATTTAAATTAGAACTTTGTTCAAAATTTAAAAAAAAACCACGAAAAACGTTTTTTCTATAATTCTATTATTTTTCAATAAATAAATAAGCAAATTGCACCCACTTCATAAGATTTACACTGTATAGCCATAAAGGGGCACGAAGGTGCCACACTCTCGGTGAACAGTTCGTAGCTCCTCTCGTGGTTGCAGCTCACGTACTTCACAACTTGCAAGTACATATCATTCTCTAGGCTCTGATTAGTTGGCGAGTCGTTCTTACACCCCGGTTGTGTGGAACCTCCATTGGGATAGAAGTCCACGTGCCCTATCGGTTCTGATATGCCAAAACCTAAAACAACAATGATACTCCTTATTACATCAGCTATCTGCTAGTGAAAGTCCCGTCATAAACAGTCCAGCCATTACAGAGATTAGCCAGAACAAACAGACAGACAAAATTTGTAAAAAAAGTGTTTTTGGTATATATGTATCGTATATATGTATCGTGTATCCATATAGTGAAAAGTAGTTATTTTAATACGACAAACAGTCACTGAAATTTTATTTATCTGTATAGATGTATGGATTATTCATCAAAGAAAAATACCACAAAGTAAATGACTGTACCAACTATAATTGTGGATATTTTATGTTACAATCGTTGTCAGTTCCCTAGTCTGGTAAGAAAGAGTGCTCATTGGGTTTCGCCACTAAGTTAAGTAGTGACAAGTGTATAAGAATTTCGGAACAACTGGATATAGAACGTATGGCTATAATTGGACGGTTTCCAAAAAAGTATGTGTTCGAGACCCACTACGCTCGAAAATCGAGTTGGGCTGCCAACCTCGTTATAAACGGGGGTGTGGGCTTAAAATACTATCGTCCTATATACACACGACAGAGAAAAGAAAACGAATTTAACACTATAAAGAACAAAAAAGGTTGTTTTCAAATATATCGCTACCGAACAATATGGATATATCCAACGCCACTAATAATTATTCCATGATCTTTAAAAAAGTCAGCGAACTCAAGCTGAGACTAAATATATATCAGGAACGAAAATTAACTTAATTTAACAAATACATTTTATTACATTTTATAGCATCACGCATAACTGGGTTGAAAAAACCAAGTGTCCAGACACTCCGTTCTACTTTCCGCCCGAATTCAAGACTTTGAGTGGCGCTTTGTCATGTGCACCAGACACGAGAAATTAAAATAATGAAATCATGAGAATTCTTGCAAGTGGGAATCGAACCCACAACCAATCACGTTTACAGTCAACTAAATAAATAAATAAAGAAAAATGTCAACAATTCTTAGAATTGTAGAATGTATTGTAGAATTTTCATATTATTTATAAAAAAGCTCGTTTTTTAAATAATAACACTAACCTGAAAAATACAAAGGCATGGCATTGCTGTGAATAATATCTACATATTCTGCATCAGATCTGTCCAATCGTACCAAAGACACTGTATTACTAAAATAAGGCGCCGCTGGATCTAAGCCGGTTATTCGACCCAATTTAAGATTAAATTTCTGAAATAAAAAATATATATGCCATTATAAATAAAATAAAGCTGAAAAAAATTATATCGAGTCAAACGCGGTGCAGTGATACAGCTTCCAACTGTAAACACGATGGTAGTGGGTGTCCATTCAGAGAATAAACATATTTAAATTATCTTCGTTTCACCGCTGTATTGCAATGTAAAAAAATACAACTTTATAATATCAATTATATATGACTATTATATATATACAATGGCAATAAATTGATATACATAAGAAAACTAAATATAACTAATAGTTAAAATACAAACCTTCTGTAAAGAATGACCACAGTATCCACCTAAATGTGCCCCCAAAGAATGGCCAATGAAGTGAAAATTGTTTAAGTTCTTTAATTGTAATGTATCCTGTAAATAAAAAAAATAATTAATTATAGCATTGCGATGTTTAAATACGTATAAAACCTACATTATTATCTTTAAAAATAGGTAAAATTAGTATTTATAAATGGTAAAAAAACTGTACAACAAGACAATTTATCGCTTATCCTATATATCTAAGTGCACGATTGCATAAAACTGCATATTTATGAAAACTTGATTTTAAATAATAAGAAGGCTCAAATTTCTAGATGGAAGCTATTAATTAGCTGAAAATTAAAGGTGATGTTAGACATTACCATTGAATGCGAAATAAGTATCACGATATAAATAGTATGAAAAAAATATTATACATTATTATAGTAATAAAATATCTCAAGTATAACTCTGTAGAGAAGCAGTTAAATCTTTTCCTTGGTCTGACAATATTCTCATTTTCATGTTAATTATAAAATCTAATTAAATAAAACAAAAACCGTGTTTTAATTAAATTATAAAAATAAGACATTTAAATTTACTTACATAAATGTTATGTATTAAATAAGCAGTCATAACGCCAACAAGTCTTATATTGGCCACTGCTTGGCCGTACGGAGGCTGCGACCCTCTACGCCAATCCACTACAATGACAGTTGCTGCGTCATTGCCTTGTAAATTTAATAATGCGTCTGCCATGTGTTGAATCTTAAAACGAATATGTTATATTTTATTTATAGAGTTATCTAATAATTATAATCTGGACTGGAATGTATAGTTTATAAAATAAAACATTTCAGAAAAGTTTGTAGCCACTCATTTGGTTTTCGATCAATAGTCAATAATTAAATTTTAAACTGTTTATTTACATGTAACATTGTTGATCGAGGATATCGTCGCGCAGCGTCGCATTGTATATGCGACGGTGGGTTCGATCTCCATTCGGGGGAATGATAATATTTAATTTTGTTTCATCTCTCTGATCTGGTGACAATACAAAGCACGGCAATGAGTTCGGTCACTCAACACGCAATGTCTCAGATTCGGGCGGAAAACAGAGAACGAAGTGCTTTGACACTAGGTTCACTCTGACTACCTTGCAATGAGGGAATAAGCTTAAAACTAACTTTGTCAATTATAATAAACGCCAACCTTGCGAATTCTATTTCTTTTACAATTAGATATATATAAATAATGAAATAAAAAACACAAAACTTGCCTAATTTCGAAATTCTAAAATTTATTTTAGTGTGTTGTGTGTGTAGTTTTAGTATATATGAAAAAACATAAACAGGCCAGAAAGTATTTTTTGAAAATCTACCTAATTATATTAATTAACAATAATATTCATTAATAATTGTGGTGGGAAATAATTGTTATATACGTATATAACCATACATATGGGAAAACCATACATATGGGAATTGATGTTTTCTAAATTATATGCAAACAAATAGCAAAAACAATTTTCGATACAATTATGAAATTAAAAATGTTTACAATTTACTAAAACAGGCATTTAAATTTAGAAATCTAAACATTAAAAAAACTACTATATGAATAAATCATGGTCCTCTTACCCATAGTTTATGTCCCCCTTCCAAAAACCCATGTGAAATAAAGTAGAAAGGTCCGTTCGGATCTAGGTTAGCATTCTGGATCTTTGTTGTATCTTTGGCTTGTAACAATACTGGTATTTTTCTGTTTCTTCTTGTAAACACTGCATATCTAAAAAAAATGTGAAATAACATCTTGAATACAAAAAGGACGTACATTTTAAAGTAAATTAAATATCAATCATTGAAATCGAAATCAAATGTTATAATAGAACACCATTTACTTCCTTCAATTGGATATAATAAAACGCTAGTATAGTAAGTTCATATCTAAGTTATGAATGCAAAAGTAACTCATTCTTTCTGTCTCTGACGTCATCACAGCTAAACCGCTGAACCGATTACGATAAAATTTTATATACTTAGTCTGGCCATAAATACTACTATACTAACTGTAGTTAAGCCTCTTAACAACACCATGTTCAGTAACCAAGAATGGTCATTTAAGCAAGACTCGGCGCCGGGCGATACAATAAAAAAAAATGTTTTTCTTTGTGACAATATGTAAGGCAAGACTAAGTAGATACTTGAGGCTCATGGGGCTTTTTTCTCATGGGACTTTTTTCTCAGTGATTTTTAGTTTTTCCAGGAATTGTCTTACGACAAGGCTGCCGAAAATACGATACAGCTATAGTTTATGCGGGCGAAGTCGTATAAACATAACTCAGTTTATCGCTAAGCAACTTGACATCAAGCCCTCAGGTCCAAAGGTTGTCGGACCCTTTAGACACACACAATATTTTTTACTTATCTATTTTAAGATATAACGTCACACTGCAATTACAAGACAAATATTTGTTGTGTCGCAGTATTGATAGATAGGATAGGAGTCACGGACGAGCCCCCGCCTGTTATCAAGTTTATATGTATATTAGGATACTGTACTTTGAACGTCGGAGACATCTAGAACTTTCAGTTTTATAATAAGTTTTTTTCTCGTAAAAACTATGTATCTTATATATTACTAATATATAAAATAATACAATTAATATATTATACATTTTGGAATTTTCTTTAGTCATACTATTAAGCCTTAGTTTGTAAATACTTTTTTTTTTTTATTTGAAATGTATAATCAAATTTAAATATCGAGAAAACCAAAATGTAAGTAGGTACCTACTTAAGAAAATTGGCAGGTAAAAAAATATAGGCCATACTATTACATTACTAATATAATATTATAAATGTGAAAGTAACTCTGTCTGTCTGTATGTGACGTCATCACGGCCAAACCGCTAAAGGGATTGTGATGGAATTTTATGTAGAAACACTTAAGTCTTGGGATGAACATTGCTACTTCTTTCTACCAATTTTTTATACTTGTCTAGGAATTCCATTGCTTTACGAGAAGGCTGCCCGCGTGAACGTCGTTAGTATAAAATAAATATAATGCTGTATTGGATTCCGTCTTGTTTAATATTAAGATCTAAATATACATGCGTAACTAAACTTCAATGCAAATACAATATATAACTTAGCTTTCTATAGAAGTTTTGAAAACTCAATCCGCAACACTTGGAAACCACTTGGAAACCACGAAGCAAGATAATATTTACAATATATATATATATATATATATATATATATTGTAAATATTTATACGTGCATCGTATTAATTAATGAGTTATGAACGATGCAACGGTTAATTAAGAGGATCTTATCTGGTCGCGATTGACGTTCCGGGATAAACAAACGTTATCAATACATGTCTAATGACATCATTGCTAGTAAAAGACACACCCTCTTTGTAAGATAAACTTTATAATTAACTAGCTTTCTTTTACGTAAATAAATACTATTTTTCTTTAAATAATTATTAATTTTAACAATTGAATTATTATCGTTAGCTTTTTTATCTTGTTCAACCAGGATATACCTAATTTGTGATATTGATATGATTTAAAAGCCCATTACTTCTTTAACAAGCATATGATGCAAATATAATCTTATTAAAAGACACGGGTATGAATATAAGATCTATCAGAATAATCCATTTTATGAGCTTTGACTTTGACAGACGGACTTAGAAAGAAGAAAGGAACAACAATTGTAATGGGATCGAAAATATAAAAATTTGCGTGACATACGAGTACCATCCAACTATAATAACATTAAGTCAATATTCTTTTTTTTTAGAGGCCTCTTTTCTTTGCATAGCAGGCTTGACCAAGAGAACCCCATGGTTGGGGTTCTCTTTGACAAGCCGCGTCTACAGTGAGACGCTTTCACATTGCACCACGATTGTAAATTATTAAATTACCACTGCAAGAAACAATTAAGCAAACCCTTTTTTACAATAGAATATCCTTAATACACAAACCAAAGCATGTTTCCATACAATTTTTTATTAGATTAGTACGATAGTCGTCCCTTTTAAAACGCAATTTATGGTACAGCGGCAGCGACCTAGCCTGTAAGTACTGAGTATATTTTAATAAATTAGTCGTAAACGAAGTTGGCACCGTATTAGAATGAGTGATTGTTTTGACAGAATAAATTAAATGTAGTTAAACAAAAACCAAATTAGGTGAATTAATAATTCAATTGAAGATATGATTTACTCACAAAAAGGGGCCCTAGGTAATGATGAAGAAGAGCAACCCCAATTCTGGTAAGAACCCAGACATTTTCTGCAATACGTAGCGAAGGCGCATTGCAAAGTTTTAATTAAATTTGAATATGGGCTATCAAAAACTGTTGTCAAACCAAAATAAACGATGTGTATCTAAACGTGACCTATAATATTTATCCCGTATCAAAAAACAATGTGGCCAAAGTTACCACACACATTTGTAACCGCAAAAGTAGGAAATTTCATCAAATCGCAATTAATACCGCGGAGCTTTAACACTTAACATTTTTTACAAAAAGCAAAATCATAGCATTAATTAATTACTAACTAATTTCTATTAATATTTAATTTATTAAAATACAATATCATAAACAAAAAATATTTTAACACACAGTTTCGTCGGATCGGATGATGTAGCAGACAAATATAGCTGGTTTCCACCTAATTTTATAAGATTTTTAAACTAATAATTGAAAACACTACATTACCAGCCTTCATTAATAAACAAGTCAAATATTTAATTATATAAAAGTGTAAATGAAATATGTTACAAGTACCTTACTCCCAAAGTCTCTGGAGAAGCAGGGAAATAGTTGTCAGGTCGATTTTCAGTCCACGGGTATGCCTTCGAGAAACAGCCGTAGGGGCTGTAGCATCGCTCTATCTCTGCATCCTCTTATGAAAAAAATAAAGTGAATAAATTTATTTATAAAGCTATTTTTCATCAAACATTGTTTTAAAAAGCGTATTATAATCAATCAATTAAAGATTATTAAAAAAATAGACTAACCATAAAATGTACTAGGAAAATTGGTGACTAAGGTAGAGTTCTGCTTATCCATTAATACCATTATAGTCTGAAGCATTAGTGTTGCACTCGTTTTGTTCAACATGTTGAATGACACACACTTATTGTTACCACCAAACTGTACTACGTGAAAACCGAAACAGCCACGTGTTTTATCGATGTTCTGTGAAATATGATATGAATAGTTCAAAAGCGCCCCACTAACAGCTCAGTCGAGTGTGTAATGATTTGTTTTCAAGGCGTCTCTTGTTTATATAGTTTACAAATGCACTGAAGACCTCAGTACATACATGGAATAATAGATCCGCATTGCTTCTAGTTAGCACTTCGCAGACGTTCCGGGATATGCCGATAAGAGGGGTTACAACGTTATCAGAACGTTATTTGTTAAATATGATTGACGCACGAGCAGTCTGCCGATTAAACAAGAATATAAGAGTAATTAATATATGAACTGTGTACTATAGTTAGTTATTTGGAACGTGACTAGCTGATCCCTACATGTGATACGAAGCTTTTATCCCTACAAATCTACCCTCCGGTTTAGTTTTTGACAGTGTACATAACACAAATAAGCTCTACTACAATAATTATTAAACCGATAATACAACATTTATTTAAAATTTCCATTAAAAATGCTTACTTGTTTAAAATTGTCATAAATATCGCTGTGTGTGACAAATATTTATATAGAAATTGTGATAAATATCTCGATTACATTAAGAAAAGATTTCACACTAATTACTTGCAAAAAAATAAAACAGATATAATCAACACAAACAAAGAAAGTTTTTAAAGCAAACATTATCTGTGGACTTTAAACCAGATAAAATAAAAATATGACTTATAAACAACGAACTCATAGCCACTACAATGAATAACATAGGCAAATTCCACGTCCATTAAATTTTTTTTGAAAAATACATATTTAGTCCCCGCTGCGTTTAAATTTTTATACGTATTCTAAATATGTCTTTTTCAATTTCCTAAGTGTGCGATTAACACTTTAAAAAATGAAAACCAAATTTTTAATTGATACGTACACGTAGAAGTAATTAAAAACTAAATAAACAGCCGTTATAGTTACATTGATTACCGTAAGGAAGTATTCATAATAATATATTAATGCAAATCCTTACATATCGTAAAGACCGTTCCACATGAGCTGAACCAAGATGGTCACCGCATTTAACTTGAAGCGACGACAATGAAATACAATACAAGCATCACTTATCGCATTGAAGCAAACCACAGTAATTATATCGGAAGTAAATATATAATTACATAAATAGGACAAATTGTTAACCATTAAATATATAGAATAGATACGTACTATAGTCAAAGTTAATAACTAGTAATAAACAAAATATATATATATATTTTTTATAATCAATATTCAATCAAGTCGTTTATCTAAATTTTGCAATAATATACACAAAAGCACTATTCAACTTCATTCAGAATCAACTCCTGATTGGATTCAAAGGATGGACATATATGATAAACAGTACTAAATTCCTGCTAATGTAGGTATCTCGTCATACAGATCTTACATTTTCTTTCTCTAGAATCACAAAACGTGTCACATTAGAAGAAATTATATATTGATTCTGTCGTTAGCTATATATAAATTCTGTCTTGAACTACCATTCACTATTTAATTTCTAGCTCGATTTTTAAAGGCAGTATTGGCACAATCTTTTCAAATTTATTTAGTTAGAGCTCCGACTGTGGAGGAGATTGTCAATGCCCATATTGCCCACACGCTCTCCAGGCCTCTCCCAGGCAATGTTCCGAGGTCCTCTCTGTAAAACGATAAGCACTCGCGTGGATACCATGGAATGCCAAGAAGTTTATTTTCACGTACATTAAGATGTTTTTTTTCAGCTTCACGCTTTATCCTTAGCGGTTCATAATTTGGGATTCATATTAGGTCCGTTTGCAGGAAGACTCGGCTCGGATATAGTTCATCAGGAAAACTCCCTACCGCGAAGTTTCCACACGTTGAGTGTACTCAAAATAAATAATTATATGTGTTTGTGTGCGTGTGTATGTATGTCTATGTATTTTTTGATAAGGTATTTATATCTATTTTATTTAAAATATATACTTTAAATTCCACATGTTGTACAGGTTGGATGTTAGAGAATGCGCAAGGCTGACCCTTGTGGGTGGTACTGTGGGACTCACCAGGAACTAACACCCGATACTACCCACTAAAACCCAGCAGCAACTCTCCATCCCCATGAGACGTCGCGGGATTGCTCACGCATACGCCTCCGTGGACGGCCCACCTGTTGCGGGCCACTGTCGCCTTCAGGGTGCTCCGGGGTTCCTTCCAGAGCACCCGCAGCCTTGATATCTTGCAGGAGGATCACTGCGACCCTCCTGCAGTAGCTCCTCTAGGGTAGGGGGAGTTGGAGATTCGCATACAGCCTTCTCCTCCCCCCTGGCCTTCGGCGGCGGAGCGAATTTGTATTTGTGCTGGACTCGCGCACCCACCCCGCGGCCTCCTTCAATGCGACCATCGCAGACCAGTTCCTCTCACTATCCAGCATGGCCCCCACCACACTGGTTAATGAAAGGTCCTTACCCACTACAGCCGTCAAGGCGTGGCGTTGTGGGGCCCAAGCGGGGCGTTCGGTCAGTCTGATACGCCGAACCGAATAGAATGCTACGTTAACCCCGTATATTGTGCATATCCATTTTATTTAATAAACAATATATAAATAATTGACATGCAAATAAGGGGTGTTATTAATAAAGCGCACCTACGACTTATACTATCAAATTAGCTAACAAATATATTCATAAGCTTTAACATTACAAAAAAAATAAATATAACAATATTTTTTTACGTTATGTCCACGGTTAATTAAGAAAATAAAACGTCTTTAAGTCAGTCTTCACTTTATTTCTCAAACGCCATTTAAATCATTAAACACACAATCAAAAGTAATTATTTCATGCACTTCACAATCAATAGGTATTAATATACTATAACATAATTAAAATACCACAATAATGGATTCCAGTCGAAATTAATATATAATAAATTAAATCTAATAAATGCTTAAAAAATTTATATTACTAAAAAACGCCCTCAAAATGAGTTCTTAGTCAAAATCTAATAACAGGTAAAAAATATTTATTATGAAAAATAAAAAAGAAATATGGCACATATTAATAATTATGTTGTGTACCAAACAGTGTACTGAAGCTGTATGATTATTTTTTTAATCTTACAAAATAGGTATATTTGTATCTATTAATAAGGCATTCTCCGAGAAAAAACAGACATTCTAACAAGTAACAATCTTTTCTCAAAGTCGAAAAAAATAATTAAATTATATATTATTGAAGACTCATTTTCTTCCAAGTTCATTTTAATTGAAAAAATAATAAAATATATACGGAAGATATGAAAGGTTCTGGGTACAAATCTATAGAGGGGAATGCTACTAAAAATACATATTAAGATTCTTAGAAAAAATTGCTGAAAATTGGTTAAATAAATTACTTAAATACTTTTAGTTGTTGTAATGAGTATAGATATGTTATAATAAAATATATAAGACCTTGACCCTGACACTCAACCAAATTATATTAAACAGTAGCAGTAAAACAGTTTTCTCGTTTTTTTTTCTTTCAACTATAATAATGCGCAATATTTAAGCATATTGAATCATATTTAAGCCACACAAATAAAAACATAAATACATTGTTGTTAATGCTTAAAGAAAAAAAAACAATATTTACTTTGTAGTGTTATTTAATATAGAAGCAATTAAGCTTCAGTGGCAAGTTAGTTCTCAGTTAATAAAAAAATATTTGAACTCGATAATAAAAATAATTGTATATTTTATAAATTAACTATTTTGAGTATTTCATTAAACTTTACTTTACTATGCCCATACAAGACTTTACCTTAAGAAAGTAAAAAAAAAACATAGAAAGCGTATCAATTACCTAACAACACATTGAGAAAAGTCAAAATAATATTTAAAATTATAATTTAAATAGAACAAAAGAATTAACTATTTACTTTTCGCGATTTATTTTTCGAGGGTGTCGAAGAAAAGTTGCAATTGAATGTCAAATCATCTGTAAATATATCCGACATTGATATAGCATCATTTTTGTTTTGAACAAGGAATCTGTCAAACTCCGCATTTTCTTTATCTTGCAATTTCGCGTCACTAAAAGGGAAAATTGCAACCTTTTTCGTGTCATTAGCATAAAACTGCATACTATCAGTGGAATTTTCATTGAAACCACTGTCTACTCGCATCCAATTTATATTAGATGTCTCTTTCAAGACACTTTTGCTTGTAGTCGTATTAGTATTCATCACAGTCAGCTCCGAAGGCTTTATAGCGCTCTCATAATAACTAGATGCATTTGTATAGAAAGTGTTTTCATTAAAACCACTATCCACCCTTTTAAAGCTTGAACTGTCACTTTTTGTATCATTTTCAGTTAAAAACTTGAGATCAATTGTGTTAAAATCAATTTTGTTTTCCATTATAACTGGAATGTCAAAATCTAAGCTGTTATCTAAAGACATATTCGCCGGACTCAGTGCTGATGCGCGAATTTTACTAATATCGTGTAATATATTTGTTTTACGTTTGCCTTTGATTGGTGTTGCGTCTAAAAGATTAATATTTAGAATTTTTGTGGAAGACTGTATTTCATCTGACTTAAGTTCTGTTTTCATAAATTTTCGTATGTTCACATCTTCTTGTAGTATCCAAGCGACTTCTTTTATGCCTGGAGAATCTTCTGCATCAGCTGTAACATATGAGTATCCTATAATTGTTATAATATTATTTTATTAATACTGTAAATAACAATTATCATTTATACACAACTTTTCATCATCTACATATTGATTTAAAAATGTACTTACATAATTTGTTTTACTGAAGCATATTGAACACTTAAATCCATAAAGTTAATTCAAATTGACAAGAAATTAAAAATATTAATATTTTTAAATAAAAAGCATATATAAATATATTATATATTTACTTATGTAAATATACTTATAAATAAGCACATACCTTGAGAATTATTATGAATGGAACTGTCAACACTCATATCCATACTGAAGTCTAATTTTTGAACTGAACGGCTTCTATGAAGACTAGACATGCTTAAACTGCGTTTTTCAGATAACGAGCCTCGTCTTCTAAACGGTGATTTGTCTTTGAGTGATGTGCTTCTAGTTAAAATCAATTTATTTGGCGTTTTACAGAAACATGTAGCTTTCTTTTCACCATCAGATCCCGATAAGATACAATCGAGACACGTGGCCATTACTTCTGATTCAGGTGATGTAAAATTGTTTTTCTAAAAAATACATCATATTGTTAGATAAGTAATAGTATAAAAATAATATACATGAGTTATACAATGGAACATATTTATTTTAGTAAGTTTTGTCCATAAGTTAACACAGGTGAAATACATATCAATTTTATAACATTTCTCTGTCTGTCGTTTGCCTGTGCTTGTATATGCATCAAATCAACACTGCTGAATTAAGTTCAAAAGATGCAGAAATATTTTGTGTGTATTTTTACTTAAAATTCTTGTATAGCCTTTACTTGAATAAAATGGATGAACTTAATCGAATGTTTTTAACATTACACACATAACACTTATCACAAAAAACTCATTGTTAAGTTCCGTCAGCTAGTTTTAAATATAATCATTCCCCCGAGTGGGAATAGGACCTACAACCAATCGCGTTTAAAGTCATCGCTGTCCCACTGCGCCACGGTGGACTCTTCTATTAAAAAAAAATAGATACTTATACTATACCTCTTCATCACTAGACATTGTTTTCACAACAGGTGATATAGATGCACTAGCTAAGGAAGAAGACGTCGCCGATTCTTGCCCACTTCTCTTTGGTGTTCTAAACTCTATTGGACTAAAGCATGGTTCTGCAAAATCAACCAAATTCAGAATCTTGTTACGATAGCACGGCTTACTTGTTTGACCTTTTCGTAAGGGTGTTCCAAATGTTCGCTTCATTCCTTTGGCTACTAGGTTTTGACTCTAAGGAAGGTAATCAAATAAAAAAAAAAATAATTGACAGCTTCTGAATGTATACGCTATATGGGGTTGATTACCATGAATGCTTAAATGAATGAAATATTTAAATTATTCTCATTTCTCTGCTGTGGTGACAAAGCGCAGCGTTAACTTACACCACTCAACATGCAATGTCAGATTCAAGCAGAGAGTGATGAATATAATCATTCCTTGAGTGGGAATTGAACCTACAACCATTGCATATACATTGATAAGTTGTTACACTGCACCACAATAGCCACATTGGAGAACAGTGTATTGATAATAAGTAATCTCTGTAATCTCTGCCTTGCTATGTGGGAAGAAGTGTAAAGCTAGTCAGCTATTTGTACACAAACAATCACAATTTAAAATCCAACAAATTAAAATAAAAAGACATGAAAGAGGCCTTTGTGAAAGGACAAACAGACACAGAAATTTATTAGATTTAAATGTTAGGTACATACATTGTACAATCAAAACTGTCTGAATAAAGAGGCTTTATTATTATTTAACTAATAAGGAAATTAGTTTAAAGGGAAACTAAATGCACTTTAGATTATTCTATCATATCCCGATTGTCCTGGCAAGGACACTGATGTCCTTGAGTCACTTACGGATGAACCTGAGTTCATACTATGAAAATATTGCTGCAAAAGCACACTTTTACTAAGCTAAATAGTTCAAAAACTAATTTAGCTAAAAAGGAAACAAAATAATTATTGTACTGGTGGAGAACAAATTTCTGACAATGGCAACAATATGTAGATCTATCTATACTGTCATCATATCACTCATCTCCTTTATAAACTCACATTGGCCATTAGTAATGTCTTTCTAGTCCAGTTAAATTATAGTTTTTTTGAGTATAAAAGAATTTTACAGTGCAACATTACTACTAAGATTATGGAAATATATTAAACTAATACAATACCATTTAGGTGTTATTTTGTTTTTGATATATAAGATGATAATGATGTCAATGAATTTATATTATTTGAATTTAAGATGAGCTCACCAAGTCTGGACTAAACAATACAGGTGTGTGTGCTTCATAGCTTGATGGTGGTTGTTCTTGAATTTGAGGCTCTATATGAATTTCATCATCTGTTTGTTCTGAGTCATAATGATCTGTATCACTGTGCTCCTCAAAGAATAATTTTCTTCTTAACGATCCATTTGCGGTAATTTCATATTCTTCATATATATGTTGATCCTTTAAAAAAAATAACCAAATAAGTACAATATTTTAAAATATTTTTTTTCAAACACTACTAAAATTACATATTTTACCTGTGTATAAGTGCAGAATGATTGCAACATACTTTCAATTTCAGGAGGTAGCTTTGGTGGCAATGTAATGACAGTTTGAACTGAAACTAAATAACAAAATCGGTTTTGTAGTATCTAATAACATGTGATACACATTTCTAAAATAATGACTGTAATTAACAATAAATATGTAATATTTCTAATATTATTACTTTCCATAGTGTAATCAATAGAATAAAAATTACAGGAAGACCTTTATGTAATAAGTTATCATTAATAATAATATTTACCTTCTTTAAAAGTAGAAATTTTCTCACTAACAAAACTTTTAATTAAATTGTTACTAGTGTTAGTAGGTTCTAATAGGGGTTTTACTTTTTTAGAAGTTTCTAGTGGGCTAGGCATAACCATTTCTTGGGAAAAAAACCTGGAAAAAAACGTAATTTACAAGTAAATAAAGGCGAAACGAAGTACACTTAATATATCATATTATATATAAAAAAAATATGTGTTATGTACTTCTCGTTCGCTTCTTCAGCGATCTTCTCCAATGCAGGATCTGGTGATGGTTCAAACTGACTATTGCACGCTACAATATCAGCAGGTACTAAAGTACATGCTTGATCTATATCCCATCTAAACGAGCCATTATTTTTCTTTTTATAGATTTTGCACATTCCCGGACTACAATAAGAAGAGCGTTAGTTTAAAAATAAAATTATCATTAAACACATTTAAACGCCGTAACATACCTGCATATTGGATTATGTAATTTTTCAATTAACACTTTATCAAATGGATTTTTTACTTTTTCTTTTGTCGGAGGAGTGGATTTTTTACTACGAATTGGACTATCAATAGTGTCATTTTTTAAATTCATTTCAAAAATAACGTAAACTCGCCATTAAATACACAACAACTGTGAAGTAGACGTGTGAAGTTTAAGCTTGTTGAAACAATATCGATTCGTAGTTAACCAAACGATACTGTATAACTGATACATCGATTTTCATCGTGTCGATCGTCGTCGATCATATACATAATACAAACAAAAGTGTATTCATATTTTGCATATATTACTGTCTTTATAAAATATATCTTTTAAATTGCGGCCAAAAGGACATTTGGAAAACTTTTTTGTTATGTTTTTGCAGTAGATAAAAAGAGATTTTTTTCATTTAAAATGTTAAATTTAAAAGACTGTGATCGCTGCTCATTATTTTATTTTTACTTTTTTCGTTAAATTTTAATCTATATAGCAAATCAATCAATACCAAAATCGATATTTTTAATACAACACAAGTTGATTTATGATGCCTACCCTAACGAAATTAATAGACACATAGAATATAAATGGACCACGGAGCTATAAGACAAATTTTTGATACTTTATATAAAATATATATGTAAATATAGAAATTTTATTATATTCCAAGACCATTTCACAAAACTTAAAAAAAAAACAACCCAAATGTAAGTTTTATGGAGATACGGTTTAATCATATCAATTGTATAGTGTAAGATGTGTTTTCATTACAATTTATTTACACATAATTTTTTTCAGATTGTTAATTTAATAAAAATAAAAAGGAACAAAAAATTTTTTAAAGAATTAGCCGTATATAGTGGTACTGTGAATTTATATTATTTACTAAAATATTTTCATTCCATAAACTAATGTAATGAGTTTAACAACATGTTACGTTTTTTTTTTTGAGGAATAAAAGTGTTTGGATCATTTCATGAAAATAAGAATAGTAATTAGCAACGCAAAAGGATCCAATATGAATATTTATATCTTACAATTCACAAATTTTACTACTTACAATTCAATAGATTAGACAAGCGATAATTGCTGTTTATTTGTTACCGCTGACAGACGACAGCTGTTTTATATATAACCCAGGTGACACTAGAATACGTTTATTTGTAAATATTTCATACCAATTTTATCAATAGTGAAATTAGTGAATATTTTAAAATTTGTGAATATGATATAACATAGCACATTTATAATTATTGTACTGATGGCGATATTTATTTAAGCTGTTGTAATTCAATTAGAATTAGAGAATAGTAGTTCACTAATGTTAGATGAAGTTTTTCTAAGATTACAACTATTATGGATAACCAACATGAAAACAGTTGCGAACCTATGGATATAGATTTAAGTTCTCATTCAGTAAGCACAATGGACATATCATATGTAGATCGTTTTTCAAATTGTTCTCCGATTACTATCAAGGAAGAAAAAGATCTAGATGATTTTAGTGTTGATCGACAAATTCCGAATATACAACCTTTGTCTGTCAAAAATTTAATTGCTAAACAAAAACAGACTCCAAGGCAAACACTGAAAAAAACACTCGCGTGTTTCATTGCATTGCTTTTATCATTTACAGTTTATCAATTCACACAGTTGAAATGTCATGAAAATTTAAATGTTAATCTTATAAAAAGTACTCTATCATCAAAGTTATATGGACAATCAACAGCAGTAGAATCGTTAGTAAAAGCATTGGAAACAGAGGCATCTACTAAAATGATTATTTTATATGGTGGTACAGGGGTGGGCAAAACATATACTGCATCATTAATACTAGAAAATGTTCTGCATTACAGCAATGTGTACCACTATACTATGCCTAGTTTTTTACAAACTTCACCCGAATATATGTTTGGACTTTCAGTCTGCCATTCTTCAATAGTAGTTGTGGATGATCTAAGAGGAAATGATATTATTAATGTTAAAGATCAAATTTCTGCTTTGGTAAGGAAAAGTGAAGACTTATCAAGAAATATAACTATTTTATTATTTTACAACTGTGGCATAACAAGCAAACAGTTTTTAAAAAAATGTGATGTAGATTTTGTTAAGAAGGTAAACAACACTTTTATAAATGATAAAATGGTCAAGAACTTTATTAAATTTGAACCATTGAATGAGAAACATTTGAAAATGTGTATTGCAAATGAAATCCCAAACAAAAAGCTAAGTGAAACTAAACTTTTAAATATTATGAAAAACTTTAACGTTGGTGTAGATGGTTGTAAAGGTGTATACCAGAAGATGAAATATTTAGATGTAATTTAGCATAATTTATAATCTATATGATTTTTGTTAGTTAGATATTGAAGTTGTTGTTTTATAGTAAATTGTAGTACACAGGGTATTTTATCTTTAATAAAGGCAAAATTATTTTAATTTTTTTTTTCTACTAAAATATAATAATATAAATCTAATTACTACACATATATATGGTATTATTTATGTAATAAATTTAGCTTTACACATTAATGCATAGTATCTTGATTTTTAGGTTGTGAAAAAGAAGTAAATAAACAATAATTTATCATAATAACATATGAAGTTAAAATCAAACAAGTATAATGGAGGGTTCATATTGAAATATTTGTATTATAGATCAAAAAAACTTTATTTTAGAGAATGTTACATGATAATCGGCAATGCAGAGGTTTAAGAAATTATGACAAATAGAAATATACTGACAAATGTTTAATACACCTACACTTCACATATTAAATTATGCTACAACAAACATTTCACCAACTTCATTATAAAGATTAAATTTCAAAATGAATTTAGTAGTGCATTTATAAGTATGAAATACTTTGGTTAAATCCTAGCTATGACACAAAACAACCTCGATATAACTAGGCAGGGGTGCAATATTTATATAAAGTTGAACTAAATAATACTATCCACTCAATTTAAGTACACCCTACATAGTTCAATATGTAGGCTTAACAAACCATATTCTAACATACTTTTTTTACAGGATTTGAAAATAATTAGCTAATGGAAGTAAATCTATAATCACAACAGAACTTATACAGGTTTTTGTGTATAGTAATAATTATTCTATAATGTTATATTGCACTGCACCCATACTTTAACCATAAATTGAAATTACAGAAACATACTCAAGGAGAGCAATATATTCCATATTAAAATTAAATGAACCCACAAATAAACAAATATAGTGTAGTTGTTGAATCTGTGGGCTTACTATCATATTATGTGCATTTACGATTTTTTTAATTAATTATCGGGAAGCGATTATTACACATTTTTCATAAACTAAGTAATTTTTCTAATAAATGTTATGAAAAATTCAGCTCATAGATAAACATTTAATTCATTTATTATTTAAGAAACTTTCCCTAAAAATATTAAAGCCAGTAGGTTAGTGCATGCAATCAGGAAAGTGCTTTAACAATTAACAGAGCTGTCTTTTTAAAATTTTATAAAGAGTTAAATTTAATATTTTTTTAAAAGTTGTAATGTGATATTTTGGAACACTGCTGAGGGAAGACAACACTATAATAAGTTATTAATGATTTTCACATTTGTGCAATCACAGTAATTCATCAACTGATTAGTTTGGTTATTTATAAATAAATCTATTTTTCTTGTATTTCTAATGTTAGCAGAATATAGTTTAATAAATAATGTATATATATGTATAATCACATATCTTTATCATTGGTATTAACAAATAAGACTTGTAACAATAAAGTATACATTCTTAATATAATTTTCTATAGTTAATGAAAGCGAAATAATAAATTCAACCATTCAGTTAGTAAAATCAGCACTTTCTATAATAATATTAGAGTTTGGACAAGCTTTAGTATTACTTAAATGTCATCTTATCTATATATTTGTGATGTAAAATAATTTTATTATCCAGTGATATTCGAAATTTTTTATAAGAAACCATAAGTGGGCATTTTTGACATTCCAAACATTCTGTTGCTCAAGTAGGAAACATTTTCAATAAAATTACAGACCAAGTAAAAGGTAATGAGAGTGTATAACAAACAACGAATAGAAATAAAAATATAACAAATATAATAGAAATAAACATGAATACCTTGATAGAAATTGATTTTTAAACAATTTTAAATATGCTGCATGCAAATCATACCTATGTATGTACATTTAGGTTTCATTAGTTACGAATAATTTCCCAAAATTAATTAAAACATTGATTAAATACTAAGTATGCGTAACAATAAAGACTAGAATACATTTTTTTAATTTTTTACAGTTATTGGCACTAAATTCAATGGTAATGGCACAATTATATACTCATAAAGTGGAACGCCATATTCACAAATAAATTACCTAGGATGCAATATATTATACTTTCAATTTCAAAGAATATATATAATTAGTTCTATCTATACTACGGTTTACAAAGTTGTAAAAACATTGGTAAATGTTGTTTATATCTAATTATATTTCTACGAAATGCTGAATTTCCCCAGACTTATATTAGCACACTTCTAAAGTGAAGCTGTGCAATAATTACTGATAAACATTTCATATCACTCAATAATTTTTTCTTTAGCATCTGATATCACTCCGTATTATGCACTTTTATCACTCTAGAATTGTAATATTATATATTTCTTTGTGTTTAAAATGATATGATACATAGCAAATTGAAATTGTAGCAACACATATTATATAATAATTAAACAACAATTAACATATACTATCTGATTGATTATTTAAAGCAAAAGCACAGTAATTATTAACATTTAAATCTAAAATTGACAAAATTGATATAATTTACTTAAAAGATTTAAAAACAAATCAATTCTAGACTAAAATGTAATGAAGTTATCATATATAGCTCATTACTTAAATCAATCTATATGAAGATAACAAATGTTGGTATATTTATTTAAATGTTATATGTGTAGTGCCAATAACTGCATTATTATTTACTTAATCTTACGAGCTAGGTATTCAATAACAAATAGAACACCATTTTTAAGCACGACAAAACATTCATAGTTAAAAATGTAGAGAGACTTATTGAGAAACGTGCTAATAATTCTAAATCTTGAAAATTTCTGCAGTTTTATAATATTAGGTACTTAGTTGAGAAGTAGTAGATTCATTAATTTCAGATCATAGTTGTTTGAGATTTTTGACTCACTGAATACCAACGAATGTATTTAATATACGATAATTTTCGTTGACAATATTCGATTGTGGCCGAGATCATTATATACCTAATATCTAGCAATAAGCAAGGGATATCAGTATCACATTTAGCCACAAAACATTGGATTAATTCTGGGATTTGACTATTACGAAACATGAAGTAGCATTTAAATAGCTTATATTGAATGATACCTATTTTAAATAACTTAATTCCTTGAGATTACAAAGAATTACTAGTAAAATTCGTGTAAGTTTTTAGCAGAATTAGATATTAATAATATATTTAAGCCAAGGAATTGTTGATTCATTGCGGTCTCTACCTATTCATGAAATGTAATGAAAGTTTTAATGACCTCACCATTACATAAATCAGGCTTTTTGAGACCAAATTCCATTGGCATTGTATAGCCTTTAAAGGAAGGGACTAGTTAGGAGCGATGGAAATGAACTGCAGTCCACTTGTTATAGCGTTTGTGCCAGATACGTGTTTCTTGGGTCTGGGTCGTAGAACGTCGGCTTTCGGCATCAACACTCTGTGTAACGCACACATAAGCTATTATAGCTACATCTTCTCCGAGTAAGTGTACTCTAGGATTTAATATTGTGGTATTTGTTTTCACGTGTGTAGGAGTGTTATCAATAAAGAACTTGTGAAATTCTACTCCCTCTACCAAATTACCTAAGGCATCGGGATCAAAAGAGGTCACGTTGGGGTCACATAATTTGGAATATGTGTCGTAGTCGCCGTTATTGATTGCATCGATCAAAATTTCGGTCACTTTGATAACTTCTGCGCGGCGCAAGGAAGCGTTGCTATCGCCGCGAGCTTTTCCAAACGAGTCTGCTTTGGTAAGAGCCTCTTCATCGTGTTCTTTAGAAATAACTGTACACGCTCTGTCAACTCCTTTCTTGTCTTTATCTAAATCGTCGTCCTCTAACGTGGTACTACTATCAGTTGACTCTTTAACTTGAGACCCATCACCTTTCTTATTAACCATCGATTTGCCTGAGAAGTTGCGTGTAGCAAGCATAGTAGTTAAAATGGCACCTTTCAGCTTGCGACGAGCATTGAACTTCTTCAAGCAGTCTACAGTCTCCTGCCGATGCATAACAGATGCAACGCGCTCGCGGTGGCAAATCCATGGGTGCTTCAAAGCCTCAGAAGCGGTGATCCTCTTGCTAGGATTGACTGTCAACATTTGATTGATCAGACTTTTAGCCTCAGGTGTCACCGTATCCCATTCTGGTGAAGGATAATCGTAAGCGCCGGCTTTAATTTGCCCATACAATCGGTGTTGATCTTCATCCCAGAATGGAGGGTAACCGACCAGTAAAATGTATAAAATTACACCGCAAGCCCAAATATCCACTGGCTTGCCATAGGGTTCTTTTTTAAGTACTTCAGGTGAAAGGTAACCAGGGGTTCCAGCAAATCCAAACCACGCCTGCTGGTCCCCTTGGACTTCAATAGCTAATCCAAAATCGGCTAACTTTACGGCAGCGCCTTTAGCTTTGCTTGCGAGTAATAAGTTTTCGGGCTTAAGGTCCCTGTGTACTACGCCATTGTGGTGACAATGGTGCACGGATTCTAAGATTTGTTGAATACAATGAGAAGCATCTGCTTCCGAGTAGAACTCTCGTGCCACAATGTCTTCGAATAATTCCCCGCCGGTTACTAGATCAAAAACGAGATAGTGAAAATGTTCCTCTTGTATAGAGTCATGCAGTCTTACGATGTTAGGATGTTGTAATTTTCTGCAAATTCGAGCTTCTCTCTCTAGTTTTTGAAAGTCTCGAGCCGAGAGTTTCTTAGTATTAATAATTTTTGCGGCAAATTCATATCCAGTTGATTTTTGAACAGCTCGCCTTACTATTGAGAACGCTCCCTTTCCAAGTTCTTCTTTGAGGTCATAGTTATCAGAAAAACGGGTACTAACACTTTCTCGGCCTGGATTTGCCATTTTGATCCAATATAGCTAATCTATGTGACTCAAAAGTTCAACTTACTGTTCAAGTTTTGAGCGCGAATTTCTTCAATACGTACACTTCCGAAACTGTAACAAATATTTTTATATATTGAAAACCTTCTATCATACTTTAGTGTGTATAAACGGCATCTCTTGAAATTTATATACTTTATTTAGATTACCATTGCATTAAATATTTTAACATAAGAAACAACTATGTTTATGTACGTTTCCTACGTATTAGATTTGGTAGTAATTATATTAATTTTTAAATTTAATATGTTAAATGATTTTAAACAAAATTAAGTTACGAAAATGCTAAATTAAAAATAGGCCTGACACTTGAAAACTTAGTTTATTCGTTATTTCACTCTATTCACAAAGAAATCGTAATACTTGGTAATGTAAATTATTAAATATTTTTTTTTTTACTTTTAAAGCTTAAAACTGTGAAACTACACATAATGATTAATATCAAACGCTAATACTAAACATAATGATTATTCTGTGATATTTTACTTTTTTTTAATTTTTTACTTTAAATTTCAAAGTATATTTTATAAAATACACATTACGAAAGTTTTATAAATACTGCTTGCCAAAAATAATAAAAGAGAACGACAAATAACGAAAAAATATTACCATTTTATGTATTTTTATATTAATTGAAGAACTATTTTTGTCACTGAAGCTCAAATGAATTGTAAGCTGAATATAAAACACATAGATGCCTAGACAAAAATTATCATGATCACAAACATAGACTTCTAATATTAACACTACGGTACCGGGATGACATTTCGTTAGCGCAAAATAATCGATACACCATTGTCTCAACACATTCACTAAAATCTGAAGGACTTCAATTTATATTTATAATATTTCTTAATTAATATATCGTTCAAATACCGCCGCAACCACCTATTTGTAGTTATTTTTCATTTAAAACACAGTTTTAAATGATATCCTAACAAGATGATCGGTGCGCAACTTTTGACGATATTCTTAGCAATTGTAACTCGTACAGATTGCTCGCGATGTATTTTTGATAATGGAAATTGTGTTAAGCAAATTGATTAAAGTAATTTAACAGTAAACATTTGAATAATCAAAAACTTATTTACCTATTATGTTCCCATTTTACACAATATTAACGGGATGAAGACCGAAAAGTAAGGGCCTGGCCCTACACCACACTCTCCTTCTGCTCGGGACACGAGCTACGGGGTCAAACTCATAGACATTTATGTGTTGCTACGTTGATGTCACATTATATGTATGTTTAAAGAAAATCATTATTTCAAGGTATTTTTCTGGGTTTTAGATATTTTTCACTGGAGAATCTTACAAAATACCTCAAAATAAATAGAAAGCTGGCCTAAATGTAGTAAATAGCGCTGTATTTACAATTTAAATAAATTTTTGTTAGTGTCAACACTGACTGTTAAATATAAAATCGATAGACTAGCGCAGCGCTAAACCAAAGAGAATATTATTGTACAAAATTTGATACTAGCGCCATCTCTATGCGAATATAGATATATTAGATGCGCGTAGAATAGAACGATAGTTATCTTATTGGTATATATATAACGTTTTTTGGTTCTTTTAAAGGATTGTATTTTGGAAATAAAATGTTTTAATGTAAAAGCTTAATATGATGTACAATTTTAACAGGACAATTTGAGAGTTAGTTTATTGGGCTATATGAAATTTTTTATGAATATTTAACATACATATTTAAATATGCTACTGGTTTGATATGTATTTATTATACAGGAATATTTTCGCCAATATATTTTTATTTTGTGTTATCATTGATATTATTGCGTAGCAGTCTCAATTGTATGGGTTCGAAATACTTCGTTTTAAATCTTGATTCTTGACTCGAAAACGAAACGAAAGCTTTTTTCAAAAACTTTGAAATTATAAAATATATAGGTAAATAATGTTATTAGGGTTTGTTGTTTAAACTTATCCACCAGCTCAAGCCATAAACTAATTTACCATAAAAAATATGTTTTTCTTGCACAGCTTCGCGTAGTAATCGAAGAAAAGAGTAAAATATACAAACTTAGACAATATATTTATTTTTTGTTTATAATTTATCTATTTATAAAATAATTTAGTATTGATTACTTAGGTATATTGAATTTAAAAGTGTAAAATTTCTTTATCATACCTACCTACATAAGATTTCTATTAAGATAAAGTAAATCTATATAATATACAGATAGAAAGAAAGAGAAAGGTGATTTTTTTATATTTTAACATATGGAAAAATATTAATATTATTATTATTACTTTTTTAACTCAATAATTCTAAAAAATACCTATATTAAAAAAATGTGTAATAACATATTTAGGGTAAAAATTAAGCAGTTTATTTAACCATAAATTTAAATTATAATTATTTAAAATAACTGTCTTATTCATTGTTTTTGGTTTGTTTCATTCGTTACACCGCACCGCATTGGGAACGGAGGGACAGGACACTACTATAAATGCCTGTTGGACGCTCCGTGCCTTTTCTTATAATCGTAAATATTTATTATATTATTGTAGGTATATTATCGACTTAGTAACGACTTCTGTCTTTGATAATTTGTTGCTTTATGTTATTTCACATAGTAATAATATCACTATTACATCCTATGAGACGTTAAAATATAAATATCTATATACCACACACCGGACTATCGGACTAAATAATCGAACAATGAATATTCGCAGCTAAATTTAAGTCAACCCCTCGCTCTTTGCCACATGAGTGACATGGCTTACATTTTTTACATTTTGTATTATTATTATCATCATCCAGTTCCATACTTTATTAACAAATAAGCAGACTAACGGTCCGGCTTAATGAAAGGTGCCTGTGAACGGTTAAATTCCCAGTTACATTCACAAAAATCAAAACGGGTTCGCATCTTGCGCAAGTGTGGGGGGCCAAACAGGGGTTTTCGCAGCGGGCCCTTCCGAATTTCGCCGGTGCACAATGCACCCTCCGTACCATCCCCACGCGAGTTCTCTTATTATTACACGACTCTTGTTCCTGTCCCCACATTGTTCATATTATTTTTATATTGAGACTCGCTTGACGCGTTACTTAGTTTGTAAAGCTCTGAGAAGTTACATCTATTTGTTCAAAAGCATTTCTTGTCGAAAATTGTTAATTTCGATTTGGCATTATAAATCGGTTCCGGTAAGCGAATTCGCTGTGCGAAAATTGCGCGTAGTTATTTGAACGAATTCCTCGGTTCTGTCACCTAATATTTGCAGCGAAGGGAAGTATTAAGGTTTCGAACGCTGCGGTCGTCTCAGGTTGCTTTTCTCATGAGTGGACGTGTTTGTAAAATAATAACTTGAGATAACATATGTGCGGTAGAGCCGATGGCTAAGCGGCGTTATGCGTGAGGCGTCCGCAGAGCCGTGCAGTGAACGAGTATATCGATCGCGCACCTCGCTATCCTTACAATGTTCTGTGCATTTGGTGATCGTTTCAATTTGGCGGGAGCCGGGACGCCACGCAGCTTTTTGGCATGAAACCTACATCGGTGAGTTAACTTGGTACATAATAAATACCCGACAAACATACTTTATTCTTACATTTTTTCTGATTAATACTTGTTTGAAATATTTAAATTATACTTTCTACGAGTAGGATAACTGCCGTTGTCTCAATAGTAGTTGTCTAGCTTTTAAAGTTTAATTTCCTTTTATTTTTCCGTCCGTGTCCGTTTTTTTCAAACATAATTTTAATAGTATTTAGTTTTGCTTAGCGAACAGTTTACCGCTATTTAAACCGAGAAGATTGATACCTCCGTTTGTAAATGTTGCCACACTAAATTTTGAGATATTCTTTCCCTTCTCCACTGTCCTAATCGGAAAATGCCTTCGGCACCTACTATTTATTTTTAACTAATATCATTTATTTTTAAAAATATTAAACATAGCTTTTAAATGATAAGAGAAATTCAAACAAAAAATATGCATTTTGTCTTTCCACTATTTCATAGAGCGAATATTTACAATGGAAAAGCTATATATTGCAGCTTTGCAAAATCTGTATTGATAAATGTATTGAGTTGAATACATCACATGGATTAGGGAACAGACACGTAGTAAATATTGAACGCAAATGTTTAACGGTACCATAACTAACTATGGCAAAAAATATAAAGCAAAAAACATTTAACATTAGTTTTTTAATTAATATTAAATGATAAAATGTTTTTTTTTAAATCATGAAAAGGTAAATTGATTTCTTATTGGAACCTTTTGTATACACTAAGTACATTTACTTTAAATGTATATAAACTTAAATGCTAATGAAAAGTAATAATTTTATATATCTAAAACCACTAGGGGTGTAGAAATCTGTGTGCTAATCTCACGCATTACATGGTGCGAGACCACGTGACAAAGGCGCGTCGGGTAGCTTTGACGTCATTACTAACGAACAGTTTCCAGTCTCACGAGCCGTATATATTTTTTTCTGAAAAATATATTGATTGCACATTTCTAGATTATTTATTTAAAAATATACTAATTTCTTTTAAATAATAAAATTATCTAAATCTTATTGGAAAGAGAAGCTTCTACTTATTATATTATAGCTATTTGCTAAGTAGACAATTCTTATTTAAGCAAATATATAATTTATGACCGACTTGTCACCAGTCAATAGCAGACGGTGGAAAAGACGTTTTTAACAAAGATGGAATTTTCTAATTTTGAAATAATAGTAAGAAAACTACCTATATCAAAAATATACTTGTTGAAATTTGTATGTACCGTAGTTAGTATATTTACGTAATTGCATTACATATTGGTTTAGTTTTATCACATAAAATGAAGCACACGAGAAAAATTTTGCTACACTATTCTTTAAAAAAATAAAAATAAGTAAAATTAAGTTTTATTTTTTAAATAAAGTGCAACAATTTGCTATCTAGCCGTATACTTTTAACTGTTGAAAGTCTGTGATAAGTTTACATTAATTCAGTATCTAACTCATATCGGCCTCCCAGACAACGTTTGGAAGACGCTAAAAGGTAAAAATCAACAGTGTTCAACTTAAAGAGAGCAATGCAATAAACTACGGGTTCTACTATTTATTCGTCATATTAGATACAAAATGACATACGAGTTATAAGGTCGGCTGGCACGCTCTGGCCAATATAAATGCTAATTCTGGATAGGAAGCACGATTACATACTGTCTTTATGAATAGTGTCAGTTAGTACTATGCACACGTGAACATGAATAGAAATCAGGAATATTGTCGTATGCGTAAAAGCCTTTTTGAGTCAATTTTATAGACAACTGCTTCTATATACTATAAAGCTCCTACATCGTAGTGCTTGCTGACTTCGCTTTGGTTATAATTTTGTATAATTTAATACGAAACACTGTTATAAAAATGTTTCTCACATATTTGCGTTCTTTCAATATATATTGGGTAATTTCTGTGGGCATTGAGTATTTATATATTATTCTGGCACATCACATTTTTATAAAGTTAAAAATATTACGTATTTTGCCATTTTACAGTATATTAAAAACACTGTAGTGTACTATATATCTACCTAATATTAAACAATTAGCCTAATTAAAACTAATTAGGTGCACATAGTCAAGTATTGGTTTTGGTAATTATATATGCTATAGTACTCTAAAAGTAGAATATAATTACTCATAGTAATAGTATATTCAATAATACATATGATATGTAGCGACAGATTTTATATCTGTAAGGACGCAGTTGTATGAGTATGGAGGTTGGACACTCGATATCGTGGTATTCTCTTACACGCAATGATTGCAATTTGCAGCTACACTCCAACATATTTTTTTTTATCAGTCATAAAATTACAACTACAATATAATCTATTTTGACATTTTAAAAAGTGTTATTCACAGATTTAGGAAATTGAAAAACATTTTTAGCATTTGGAAACCGTCCAAGAGGCGCGGGTTTGAATCCCGCTGCGTTCAAATTTATACGTTTTCTTAAAATGTTTTTCTATTGACAACTGTCAGCTTCTTTATGTAATAAAGTATGTTGCATTTATTTGATTATTAATTAAATTCGTATATATAGTAGGTATACATAGCCTACTTAATGCAGGTGAAATACTTTACAAAAAGGCAATAAACACGTAAATTTAGCAGAGTTCGAGTTGGCACATTACAGCAAGCTTAGTGGACCGCACAAACAGATTTGTATTTGAATTATTCATCGTCGTTTCAGTTTTGGTATGTACGGCATTCTACTTTTTTCCGGCATTCATATAAACTCGTCTTCATCGAACTGAAGTAATTTTTTTTTATTAAGTAATAAATATTTGTCTTTGTACTCCATTCTAGCTTATTTATGGGCACGTATTATCTTTGTGTCATGCCCAATGTCTGCGGCTTGTGGTTGTAAGCCAGCATATAGTGATTGAGGTTGATTTCCAATTTCTGCTATACAAAATTTAGGTCATATTACCATACGACAGTAAAGGAAGAAAACATCACTGGGAGACGTTTTATTATTAACATATAAATGAATTTGAAATTATTTTTTTTATATTTTTATCATCACACACCTAATGTGTGTTATTGATTCATTTGTATCAATACAAATGAATCAATAACACATTGTTTTCAAATGTAATATTATATAATACCGAAATAATATTTTACGCATTTGCTAAAAGTTGCGCATAGCCATAAAGTAAAAATTTTTGTCCGCATTGATAATCAATTTTTAAATTCCAACTAATATTTTTTTATATGGACGAATTACAATTAGTTACGGTTAAGCTCGCATGTATTCTTTTTCTTTGATGTTCCTGTCTGCTATTTTTGCCCCTTCTGTTAACAATTTGTGTATTAAAAAGCTTATGAGTAACGTAAACGAACATTCACAAATAAGTACTTATATTTTCCAAACCGTAGTATAGTTAAACCTCATCTTTTCGATTTTGCTAGTTTATTATATTCGCAAATTATATTCAATATTAGTTGAAAATTTGCTCTGTGATTTTACATTAATTGAAAATTAGTACAGCAGTAACTAACAAAATACCTATATGGTATATACGTGTTGTAGGAAAAGCTTTATATTAGAATTTTATATACAAATAATATATAATAATTGACATTTCGAATATGCTGTAGTCCTTTCACTTAACCTGAAAACCTTCCGAAACTTGGAAAGTGCCATTTCCCATGGCAGGCCATCACAATGGACGCGTAATTTGAATGCGGTTTCAAAATGGCTTCTAGGCTTTAAATACCTTTACAGGTGAAATTTAATCATACCAGTAGTTCGATATATAAGCTTAGAATTTTCTTATTGTGGAGAATGTGAGAAAACGAATTTGTAAAAGGTAACTTTTAAAAATAAATAAAAGTGCAAAATAAAATGTTGTTGAAATTCACCGTAGCCGCGGTGCGTGCCTTATCTTATAACGTGATACTTGGGGCGTGCGTTTGCTTTCCCCTTGCTCTACTGTAAAAATGAATAATACAAATCACGGCATTTAAGTAATAAATATTAAACTTGATATAACGTATATTTTATGGTAGAAACAAATTTACTTGAAAATTCGTGTAGCTATCGGTTGTACGCGAAGCATCGAAGCCAATTTGAATAAGCGGGCCGAAAGGTGAAGCAATTACAATTTCTACAGGAAATACGAAACGTCAGATTGCGCGAGAGGATGGAGTTGCTGAAATTGCGTTAAAATTGAGTTCAATATGTTTAATAGAAATATTGTTTACTTTTTTGGATATCTGTATATTTAATAAATTCTCTAAAGATGAATATAAATCGTGATATGTTTCTGTATCTTTTAATCGTTTGAAGTCGTTTGTCGCCGTAATCTCAGAGGAGATTTTGTCAACGGCTGGTTTAATAATCATTATGTGGAAAGTATTTCTTGAAAGAATTTTAGATATATATAACTTATCAATATGCAGAATTTTGTAAGTCGACACAAACACTACAAGCATCCACATAGTTATAATTACATGATTTTGACAATTTTTGTGTAAAAACAAAGATTGTAAATTAAATATATCTAAATATATTGCAGTCGTTTTGTGACCTATTTGCCGTAATCAACATTTTTGCCACAGTCATTGAAAAAGTTTTTTACTGTGTTATTATTTATTTTGCCTAAAACTAATTTTATACTGCAGGTCGTGTAATATACTCATTTATATTTAGTAAAAACCAATTATGATAGACGAATGTATCTAGGTTTATGAGCACGCAAAGCACAAAGAAATAAATTGCTTTTAGGAGGAGGGCATGGATCCAGACGGTGTGACGCCGAGGCGATCCCGCCCTTCGCATATTGATGACTACTAAACATAACTAACGGTTTGCTGTTAGAAATTGATACATTAAATATTTGAAGGTCAAAGTCAAATTAATAGTATTAAAAACTTATAATTCAATTTAAAACATCTCTTAGAGAGGCCGCAGTGGGACAGCGTCTACAAATTATATTTAAAGTAAAAAAAACATATTTTTAGAAAACGTATAAAATTTTTAACGCAGCAGTATTCGAACCCGCGCTTCTTAGAACCGTCCAAGATTTAATACGTTTTCTTTCTAAAAATATGTTTTTCAAATACCTAAGTGTGTGATTAGCACTTTAAAAAATGTTAAAAATATATTTAATGTATTTTCATTTCTACACTTTGGTACCTAAGACGCAGAAAGCGAGACGAAAGCGCTAGGTTGGGTTCCGCCACTCAATACGCAATGCTTCGATTTAAGGCGGAAAGTAGAAAACGGAACGGAAACGTGAAGCTCTTTGAGTGTTCAATTTATTTATTCTTCAGATGTACATGTTAAACTATATGCTTGACAAATATCCTGGTTAATAAAATTTGAATATGTGAAATTTTGTTTTTGGAATAAGTCAATAAAAATAAAATTAAAGATTACTTGTTGAATAATATAATTGAATGATATTTAAAACTTATCTAAACTAAATCGAAAATAGTTTCGAAATATTGGAATGCTTCTATTGCGTCATGTTACCAATTGATTGTCCGTAACTAATATACTTCAGAATCAAAAAAGAATTCTATTATGTGTCGAGTCTTAGTTGTGGATATTTTTGTTCTTGACAAAAATTTTGAAAGTACTGGACAAAAGCTTTTCCGAAACATTGGGCCTGGGATATAGTAATTAACTCCGAATTCAATTAACGAAGCGGGTGAATTGTTCGGTGTTGGTCCGATCGCCGACCATCACTCCAATTAAAAACAGTTGAATTTAAAACATAAAAGTCGTAGTAAAAAGCTTTACTTGGTCGAGTTTGATACGAGCTTAATATTTGCAGAGAATTATGAGAATATTTCCACTCTTAATAAGGAAACCTGGTGGAATACGCTCGAAGTTGCAAACATCTAACAGTGCAACGAATCGTGACGGATTAAGCCTGAAACCCTCTCATCAAGTGCGAAAGCCTTAGCCAAGCTTTGAGGCTTTAGTTACTTTGTTAAAATAAAAGGAGATCTTATATAGAGATTGGTAAAAGTTAGCTGGAAGTGTGATTAACTTGCAAAATTATTATGCAGGGAATAAATTTTCTGCTTTGCCTTCTATAGTTAATATTTTAATGTGTATATGAATTGCATAGCAATGTTCGATTTTTAGTTATTAAAATGAGTATTTAAATTAAATTATATGTTGTTTACATGATTATTAAGATGATAATTGGTTCTTTATGAACCTTGAAATTGGACTTCTTTTAGGATATAGTCGAAATCATATCCAATATATATCAAATCACGTCAAATCAAATCCAATCTAACATTCGAACACTTATATTATCTACTTTCGAGAATAAAACTGCTAATCTAAAAATGCTTGTCTAATATATACAGATGTTAAATACATATTTAGGAAACGTATAAAAATTTGAACGCAGCGGGATTTGAACCCTCGCCTCTTGAAAACCGTTCAAACGCGAATAGCACTTAAAAATTTTTTAAATATATATATACAGATGTTATTTTTTGTAATAGCAAATAATGTCTTCGCTATAATGCTTGATGTGCTTTTTACAAAAAAAATGTAAACAGCATAGTCTTTTGTGATTTACATTCTCATATTCAATTTTTTTACTGAATACAAGGTCAGACCGATTTAATTTCATATTTATAAAGTGTATAAGTAGATTTAGAACTTGTATTTCAATTACTGAGGAATTATCGCCCGTTGCATTCATTTACGTGCACTTTATGACCCATACCATAATATTTACATTTCTAGCTTTCGTAGCTCCGACTGTAGAATATAAAATCCAATTTCTTCTCGTTCCTATGGATATTTCGGAAAATCCCCTTATAGTAATCCACAACGCTCTTCGAGGAAGCTACAGATTGACTAATATTACATTTTTTTTAATTTACTTATTGTGGTAAGACAGCACTAAAAATCCTTTATAATTTAATGCTTAATAATTTAATACATTCGAATTGCATTATTAAAAAAAATAACCTATATGGAGACATTCATAGTTCCTTCTAAAGTTAATTATTTATTATTTAGTGGCCCTAAAAAAATTGCATATGTGAACTTTGTAAGCCTTTCTTTTGTATATTTAGTCTTGCTTTATTAGATTAGAATTAATTATATTATTTTAAAAGTATAGGTTTTTTTACAAATATTTACAGAGAAGCATTTTTAGAAGAGATATTTTATCTTCAAAGGTAATTTTAACAACAAAAAAGGCGTTTTCTCATAAACGTTTTAGTATAATATTGTTATATCTGTGGATTTTATACCGCTAAAACTTTGAGGCTAAAAACGACAAAGCCGTAAGGGCGCAGTCGGGTAGGTCGATAAAAGTTATTTAATAATAAGAAATGCTCTGCCTCCAGCGGCGCGGCGGAGTTTTTCAACATATTACTAACGGTTTCAATTTTTTAAATGAAACGTTGAAATGTTTCGTTACTGTATGGTAAGTAGTTAAATAATTTTAAATATAAACATATTTTCATAGGATTTCTTATAATAATATTTTAAGTTTGAAATACCTACAAATATGCCAGCTTTCCATTTGGTTAATAATATCTATTTATTATGAATAATAAACTGAACATCCGAGATACATATATACTCACTGTTGTAACATAAAAGCTGCGAGTACGTTCTGCCAAAATTCGAATTTAAAACGACGCATGGCGTCCAGCACAAAAGTTTAAGCGGTATAAAACGAAATATGTACGACTATAAAGTAACGTTATATCGTGTGAACATGATTCTTATGTAGTATACACATAATGAAATGTAATGCAATTTACTTTATAAAATTATTATATTTTTTAAAACTATTAGAAAATTTGTCTGTGCATAAGTAAATGCTTACAACTATAAATTCTAGTGTCAAATAATGACAACAAACATTTATGCAATTGTGATAGCCATTCCTACTATGGTCCAGTCTATTTTAAAGGTACAGACTGATAATTGTCACTAATAAATCTGTAAATTATTGTATTGAAAAACAATGAAAATGAAATAGCAGTCCCGCTGAGTTTCTTGCGCCGGTTTTTCTCAGTTCTGAGTTATTAACTTTAGTGAACCGGTGGTAAATTGTTTGACGTTCAAATAATGAAGCATGCTTCTTATTTTGAATAATAATATTTGACTTTGACTTTGACTACTAGTATCAATCTATCATAATCATAATAATTAATCACAATAATAATCGTAATAAATAGTAATCTACGTCGAAGCAATCCCTTCTAGTATGGTATAACTCGTAACCTAAATTCAAAAAACATTTTAGCAATGCGTTGTAGACGAATACATAAAAGCAATATTCGCGACTATATTGCCCGATCCGTTTTCTTAGTATTGGTTTCATGGATAAAAACGTCGGGGGTCTTTTCTCCATACGTTGTGAGCCAACAGCACAACGATACCAATATGTACTTATTGTATCCTACTTTTATTTTTGATTTGATATTATTTAATCTAAAAACTAAAATTTAATAAACTGGTAAAAGCTCTGAAAAGGGTTGAAAGAACGCTATGCAAACATAAGGTTTTTCTTAATTGGAAAGTTACTTTTGTAGGAAAGTTCTAATTATTTCTGCATTTTTTTGGATAGTTAAGTGGACAACGGAGTATCTTGATATTAACTCAACAACACAAAATAATTTATTTCTAAATTCTTTTTTATTTCTGACTTTATTTTTATTTCTTAATTAATTTTTATTTCTTATAAATATTAACACTTTTAAGATATGTACAAGTAAGAACAGAACACTTAAAAATACAACGAAATGCCCCTTTTCTATGTAAAATATAAAACAAAAATTTATACGGGCAGGCATATCAGGCGTAAATATACTCGTAATATGTACAGTATGTTTATTTAGAGTTAGACCAAACTGTCAGTGTGAGCCTTTTTTATATAAAAAAATATTTTCAATAAAGTATATCAAAAATATAAAGGTAAAAAAAACCTCATTCATTCATTGAAATGAAGCTTTAATGGTGCTGTTGTGCCCTTTAAGCTTGTGCTGTGTCTGGTTATTTTGTTAGTAAAAATATACAAAAAATTTGGCAGATAGGCCTTTTTTCCAGACGCCGAATAATATGTATAACTCAATTTGGTGAAACACGTTAGTTGTGCCTTTTTAATTAAAGCTGCAGTCTACGTATAAACCATATCTAGAATTCTATCACCCACTAAAACTAACTAACATACATTTAATGAGACAATTTACAAAGGGTCGAATTACAATTCAGAAATCAAGACCCCAACGGAGATGTGTACCAATTATATTGCGAAACTTTGTTATTCTAGTTATAATTTGAATGGCTGTGTAAAATGTAACGACTTTTGTGTACATAATATAATGTATCAAATATAATACACCTATAAAAGAAATGTGATTAGGTAGCTTCATATTTTTATATTATCTTAAATATAAATGAGTTCGCGTGTATTCGTAAATATAAGTATTAGTTTGTAATGCAATGTCTTAACTTAACGTGGCTTAAAATATAGAAATAAAAACAAATTGTTCAATGAGTATAATAAAATTAATGTTAAGCCGTTTATAAGTTTAAGTTACGTTAAGTATATGCGAAAATATATCTTCATTCATTTACATAATAATTAAGGAACTCTAAATGAGGACATTGAAAGGGAAACTGAATTAAAAAGCACTAACAGGATCGTGGCGTCGTACATTTTACGATTTTTAATGATTTATAAATACTAGTGGTTACTCTGACTTTGTTTGGTGAACCTTATTTAATTATAAAAGTCATCAATATTTCCAATTTTACAACTTAATATATATATTTTTTCAATAAATTAAATGAAACATTCACGTTATAAGCATTTTCAAAATGTATTTCATGCAACTATATACAAAATGTAATTCATTCATTGATCGTCTTCAATTACAGCAATTTCACTAGCATCTAAAAGTTTACGCCCAATTAACGAGAATAAAATGCGACGTAATTGAGCTTGAAGTTAACAGGTTTCGAGGGCAGAAAAGAACTTGATTTAAATTTTTCCATTTAACTATATTTGTTATTTACATTGGGGGATGTTTTTAAGCTCTTGGACTGGAAAGGATTTGGCATCAACATAAGTGGCGAATACATCACAAATCTCGTTTTGTCGAAGATATAGTCTCATATTGGCGGAGCAGCTAGGGGACCTCAGTAGTTTCACGGGTTGGTCTTGAGATGAACATTGAGGTGACAAAAATTGTGTATAATGTCCATGTCGTACCTAGGCCGGTAATTGTTGGAAACAATACTTCGAAATTGTAGTCGAGTATGTCTACCTAGGACAAACTGCCCAGTTAGGTAGCCCTGTAAATTCATAAAGAATGCGCGAAGCTTCCAACTCGGCTAGGCAGCGTTCTGGAAGCTACGACTTATTCGTACATACGTCCACAATAACCCAGAGCCTGAAAACTAAAGTTTTCAAACAGTGTGTGTAGCCAGTGATAACATATTTCACTGAGACGTGGTCTCTTAGTGTTGGCCTTATAAGGAAGCTCAAAGTCGCTCAACGAGCTATGTATAGGACAATGCTCGGGGTTTCTCTGCGTGATACAATTCTGAACAACAAAGAGATCCACAGGAGAACTAAAGTCATCGACATAGATCTTAAAATTTGCGCATCGCATAGGCTACATCGCTCGTAGAACCGATGGGCAGTAAAAGTTCTCGAGTGGCGACCACGAACCGGAAGGCGGAATACAATACAGCCAGGTGACTGACGACCTCGTCAGAATTTCGGGAAACTGCTGGATGAGTTCTATGGGGGAGGTCTATGCCACCACTCAATATTCAATGTCTCGATTTTGAGAGGAAAGTGCAGAACGGACTGTATTGACATTTGGTTCTCTCTGACTACCCTGCGATGAGGGAAAAGTGATACTGAAAAAAAAAAATAAAAAAAAATGTACTGCATTGCAGTAATTTACATTACAAGTATTAAAATGTATGTACATAAAAAAGAATGTGTGATGAATGTTAATCAATAATCAGTAGAACTACAATTTGTTTAGTTTAGCTTTTATATCAGTTTTAAATTTATTTAGATAGCTAGAATAGGCTTGAAAGTCCCGCAGCCTCCACACAAATGGGTCAATGACAGATCCGCTGAGAATAGAACTGACGCCCGAGGGGTAGATTCTATTGTTGACTATGCATTGAAGTAGAGATAGTATTATCAGTGCTTTTTTTGAAAATATGAATTCTTTCTAACAGTCTCTTTATTAAAGCTTGGACCTTTGTCAATCAATTATGTTAGTTGCGGTTTGTCAAATCAATTATATAATTTGAATTGATTTAAAATAAGGAGTTAAGGTGTGTAAAACAAAAAAACGTATGAAAAATTTAACGTAACGGCACTTCAACCCGCGCTTCATGTAAACCCCTTTAATCAATATAATAAAGTAGTGTTTAAATAGCACTTCAAAAAATATTAATACATGTTATAGTCATACAAAAATTTATTAACGAATATTATTACACTATACACTTAAAAAAGTCTCTGAAAATGTCACACCAAATAATAAGATCGGAGTGTCATTCTCTTTTTTAGTGAAATCATTTTCCGCCATATTCTTAAATTTTAAATATATTAACTACTCTAAAAATATAACAAATATGAACCGTTATTTCTGATACCAAGAGCTTTAACACGTAAATGAAAATCTGAATTTAAACTGTAAACACTGGGCATTGTTCGCGTTGGTATCTTTGCCAGAATAATAATCGTGATTTGTGTGTCTCGAAATAAAAACAATGCAGCTTGTCTGATTGACCTGTAGACACAATTAGTTTAATATTACGCATTATATTTTTTTTAAAATAAACTCTAAGAATAATTGAACTAATATTTGTTTATTTTCAAAATATATATATTATTCTTCGTACCATTATCGTTTAAGCAGTTTGTTTGTGATTATAATTTAAAATAGACCGTTGTGACTGGGAGCGTTTCGTCTTATAAAATCTTGTTAAATATGCTATATTATATGCATACGAGTAGGTATTGCATATCTAACAGTCATTACATTTTAATTATGAGTTTAGTAGGAAGGTGTATGCCAGTAATGCTGATTATCGTCTCCAGACATGGATGACGTAAAAGAAATTTCCTTAAATTTAGTATTCATTAAAACATCTATTTAATAAACACCACTTTGCTTTACGCTTAATGTTTGTTACTTGCAGATATTATACAAGACTATAAGCTTTGTTAGGCGTGAGACTCGTCTACGTTTATTATTTTAAGATAATTTTATTTATTAAACGAGCACCTTGCTGCCAGCAAACGCTCGCTTAAGTAATTAAACTGTTAGTGCTTGTAGCCGTTGTACAGTACGTCTACGGACCACAGGAGGCTCTACACTTATGCATGTCAATGTTGTCTTTATCAGCGTGCTCTTAATTTGTTCGGAATGCAAATGAAGCTTTCTTTATGACTGTCTAGGTGTACATACTTTGAATTTGTATATTTTTGTACATGTTTCCGAGAGTAGCAAACGTTTTAATGTACAATTAATTTGCATAATTTTTTACTTTTATCCCGTTTATAAGACGTATTATATATATCCTTATTGCATAAAAAAATATGTAATATTCCGGAAATTAGATTTATTGATAACTGTATTTTTGACATTTAAACATAATTATTTGTGTTAATTTATGTAAAATTTCACAGTCTTTTTCTTAATATTTTCTTTTTATTCATCATTCTAAAGTCCACGCAATTGGAGTGGACAGAACCTATGTTTGTTATAATTACTAACATTCAGCCCATACATGTTCATTAACAGTTCATCACATAAAAATGTCAGACACAAGTCACGCTTAATTACTTTTGATAAAATGTTATATTATTAAGATAACGTCTAATTACTTGCTTTACTATCAAAATTTAACATTAAATAAAGGATGACGTGAGCTACAATCATAGCGTTTCATATTAAGTAGGTCGGTTTACTAAGGCGCGTCTAACTAGCTAGCTACGAACCGAGCCCCAACCATGACTGGGTACAAGTTTTGATTTCCATCCTAGCTCTAAATGGCAATCTAGATCTACTAGCTTTTGAAATTTATAGTTAACTTTTGTTGTTAGTACTCTACTGTTGACATAATCAGCCATCGTGACGCAGTGTGACGGCGTCTGACTGCAAACGCGATTTGTTGTAGGTTCAATTCCCATTACAAGACAGAACTGTGACATGGAATGTCTCGAGTTCGGGCGAACGAAGTGTCTAGACACTAAGTTCTCTCTGTCTGCCTACCTTCCCGCATACTACCTACCTGACGGATATTCAGGTATATCAGGGTAAATTTTTTTTTCAATAAAATATCAGTACTCTCATAAAGTGAAATAGAGAAAAAATATACGGATGGTTTTACATTTTAGAACCTTAATCAGAATTAAATATCAATCAATTGGTATTAGGGTAAGGAGCGAATTTTGCTTCATCAATAGTTTCATATATAAATTCGTAGTACAGTAAATATAATACCTGCCTATTTTCACGCACTCTAGTAAATTGACCTCAAAGCATGTTTGCATTAATATTCAAACAAATAAAGAATGAACACATAATGTTTAAAATTGACAGTCAATCTTTAGCAGCAGCATTAAATTTTATAATCTTTTTCATACGGCAGTATAATCATATTCCCTTCTATTCGATCCAGGAAGCCAGTTACAAAAAGATAGGTCTTCAGCCTCGTAAAATTTACATAAGTATATGTAAAGGTTTCAATCAGCTCTGGTACGCTTTTTCAGCGCGGCTTTGTGTTATTATTGCGTCATTCTCCGCGAACAGAATATTCCTTGCGAAGAAAATTCTTAAAGATTTCATTCGATTTCCCTTCTATACCAACTTCTTAGGCTATGAGTATAGCATATTAATGTCCTTTTGATAAGGGGGGTTTTACGAAAAAATTGTTTAATTTATATAACTTCAAAACTTTTAGCGTGACTTGGCGCAATTCTTTATCCCCAGTTATCCTTTATGTGGCAAGAAATAGAAAATCGTTCCTTATTTACCTTGTTGGCTTTATTCCGTTAAATTATTTTAAAGCATAAAAAGTGAAAGACTAGATGTAAAAAAATGTTGTATATTACCCTTTTTAAAATAAATTCAATGACTAGATGTAAAAAATGGTGTATATTAAAGAAGAATAAAATAAATTCAATAATACATAAACTTTAATAATTTATCATATATTTCCGTTCTATATATAACATTGTATTCCCGATATATATATTATTATATTTCAGATTATTTTCTTTACTAATAACATATATTTTGTGTGTTTCTGAAAACTTAATGAAACCTTTCAAGAAACAACTCTGGGTTACAAACAGTGAGACGCAAAGTGACATAACCCATACTTCCAGGTCCATCAAAGACAAACCCTTTACATAACTCGGACCAGACATTTGAAACCCACTGTTTCTAATCTAACGCAATTTCCATTAATGATTTGATTTACTGCTGCAGTTACATTTTTCTTTTCATAATATGTATACTTTTTTATGCGATTATACAAAACACTTTATTTTTCTGCTCGTTTTAAAAGAAGCACGATAGCAAGAAAAAATTGCAACGTATGTTATTTCCCAAGGCGACAGAGAATTGTTTAAAAGAGTCTGATTATGTGTATTTACAGACGGACATTAATTCTATTTAGCACTAGAGTCTAAAAGAGACAGATAAGTATCACCACGTGTGTGACAAGGATAGCTAGCTGTGTTAGTCTAGCTATCTAGACACCATGGGAGTGCCAAATGATTATGGATTTTATATAATTTTCCTTCACAATATTATGGTATTCATACACTGATTTAGCTTTTCAGAATATCACTTTGATCATGGCCGTTTGTTTTCATATAATATAGGAACATGACACACTCAAGTATTACATGCTTTATAGTATCAGTAGACATACCATGTAATATAATATATATATTTTTTTGGTCTATATATATTATTAGGAATTTAGTTGAGATTGAAATAATTTTAATTTACATCCATATTTTTTTATTGTTGAAGTGGATTTAGGTTGTTTTTGTTAAATTAAAGTAAACGCCGCAATTTGTCCGAAACAAAAATAAAGTATACAAAGTTCATAGTAAATTATATTTAGAAACATACATACTGGGCACTAAATCACTAAATGTCAATTTCCTTTATAAAATTCAGTTAATTCCTAAACTATATTTTTATCCTTATGGGTAATTTACTTAAGCAAACTGTAAAGATATAAAGATCAATGTAAAGGTCTAACTTTCTTTTCACATACGACTTAATATTACCTACTTATATGTCGTAAAAATTCAAGACAGCCTGCGAGTCTTCTCTTAAAATAATTTTAATGGTCTCTAGAGCCCAATGTTAACTTCAAAGAGAGCTTTTAACCGTTTCTATTATGAAAGCTTAAAATGCACTGGAGTACGGAAGCGTGGAGTGAAAAGTTCTGTTTAAAAGAGTCCGTTATTATACTGGTCATTTTTGGATTGAATGTCATTAATGCTCTTTTAAAACTTATCATTAGTAAAACATATTGTATACGGATATTTTTTTACTTTTAGGTTTTCTAACGTATGATGGTAAATTATAATAGATACCTATATACATATTTTATTATAAATTAAAAATAATAAATAATGTCATCGTTATATATGTTTATATGTTTTCATTTAGGTAAAGAAGTAAAGTTATTTGTATATACATAACCACTACTTTATTAGATAAAGGATGACGTCATAAGATTGATAGGACCTTATTCATCAATATCTATCAAATAAGCGAAAAAGGACAAACAAGGTTTAGTTTATAAATTTTCTGTACCCATATGTTCACAATATAATTTACTAACGGTTGTTCCTTAAGCATTCATATTTATATGAGAATGTTTCAGAGTTCTATTTTAAGTAGAAGCCGATCTGATCTTTATTATATTCAGCCGCTTATTTTACTAGGTCACACACTGGTCGGCGGTATTTGAATACTCACCCCATTTGACTACAACTATGAATAATTGTGTCATGCGAAAATAACTTTTACGCTACTCTAATATGAAACAAAGTGGAGTGCGTATAACCTATTAAAGTTGATAGCGCTGCGTAGATGCAAAACCCTAGTCGATAAGGGGTGGTTATATTTCACACTTGTCCAAGCCGTAATACAATTCACGTTAAGCACTATAAAATGTTAATTACATTACTTCGTTTTATATATTTTCACTTTATATTATAATATGTATTTACTTACATTTTTTTTATTTCAAAACGTAGTATTTTACTGCTCTTTTCGGTATAGATTTTTGTATATGAAAGGAATGACGATGAAATATCTATATCTTTGCAAATATTACAAATATATAAAATAATATTGTAAAAAAAAGATAAAATATGAAATATTTTATCTTATCGTATTTTCGTAGTATCGATATCGACATTTTATAATTATTTATTTTTGTTAGTATAAAGGCTAACTAACCTTTATGGTCATGAATCGAGCAATAGAATTTAGTTCTTTCGTCAAGTAACTATTGTTAGACGATATGGCTGCTGGATCCGGGTTGGATAAAACGATGCCATTGGGTCTTAACTTACAAATCCTACAAAAGTTGTAGATTCTCTTCTAAAACCGAAAGGGAATGTTCATCTCTTGACATAAGCATAGAAAAGGTATTTCAAGGTATCAGAACACATTTTTTTTTAATCATGACAAATGTATTTGTTTATTTTGAATACAAGCTTATTTTAAATGTAAGAGTGTGAATTCAACTCGTAATCATCGTTTACGACCAACGTACGACAGCATTATCATGTGTGTATGACAATGACTTAATATACTTATTTGTATAAAACATTGTACAATAGCGTAATGGATTTAAATATTGTGCTTCAGTTTATGATACCATAAGTCAAGGAATAAAAGTCCCACACAGAACGCATAAAGAAACAACAAATAAAATTATAGCCTGCCATCTTCAATATTACTTATAAAGTTATAACTCAATATATTGTTACCCATACTATATATTTCTTTTTCCTTGTATCAAACTGATATATTTTACGCATCGTCACTTTATCGTGCTGGCTGGAAATTGACACATCAATTACGTTTTCGTATCATTCATAATGATGAATTACGCGATTATGGTGCGGTTAAGTCTATTACCGAGATGACCGTGAGTTCGACTTCCCGCTTGGTTTTAAATTTTAATTTGTCTGGTAATGTAATACGCGGTGTTAGGTTCCGCCATCCAAAAGGCAAGTTTCTATATTTAATTCTCCCATATATATGTACCTCAAGATAGACAATGGCATCTTTTCTTTTTAGATCTACCCTCTTGTAGTATTTAAGTAGCCTTTCCTATCCAGTTCACGAATTGTATTGCTATATCATTAAGCAGACAATATATTTTATTCATCAGAATTGTAAAATTAGCAAAGCTACTTTTTAAAAGTAATTGCAAAAGTAATAAGCTTATTATACATATTACATATTACAAAGAGATTCATCCTTAAAAATAGTGCTAATTTATTTAATTGTTACAATTATTACACACTACTATGATTAATAAAGACATTTCAAAATAAATTATTAATCTCATATATATATATATATATATATATATCCCTCTTTCGTCGTCGTATATATATATATATATATATATACAAATATACTAGAGAAACAAGAATTTAAAACTAAGCATTAAAAGCCAAGTTACGAAATACAAATTTTAATATAGTATTATAAATAAATACATACATGCGGCTTATATGGAATTTATTATACTGGTAGTTATTGTTCCACACCGTACATCTTATGCAAATAGACGTGACATATAGCGCGTGATAAATTTTCCCAGGACCTAACGAAGCTAAAAAATGTTATATATATATATATGAATCTATCGGTTAAGCGATTTGTAAATTTAAATAGAATTTTAAAAGCACAGTATATTTATACTCGAATATATTATATATAATAATAACATATGTAATTTTAATATTTTTTTAGGGTAAAAGCCCAAACTACGGTTTATAGAGTTTCCAGTATTTCTAAATTATAAATAAATTATGTTTTTTGAGCATTATCTATTCATTAAAACTTATACCTCGGTAATACTTAAATATTACATCTAAAGAGGTAATAAGGTTGTAATTATTAATTAATAATAATAATTGTTGATTAGAATAGGTTAGGTTAGCAATAGTTCGGACTCTAACCGTTAAAGTCAATAAATCTTAAGTTTTATTTAGAAAATGTTTGGTAAAGATACGGATATTGCTTTAATCAATTGTCACTTGTGCTTTTTTATTGTGCTTTAAATATATTAATAGTTAAATCATTTACTTAACTACAAGACTACGAGAGGGAAAAAATCAATTGAATTGCTTCACTTCATTTCAGAAGTAGCTGCTCAAATTTTACTGGCTAATATAAAGGAAAGCTATAAAACATTGAGCCATAGTTATTTGACCGAATATACGTATATATTCTTGTAGTCTCGATGTCTCACAGCGTTCGTCCTGTGTGTAAATCACCCTGTGAAAGTTTCAGAAGATTTGTGGCTTTTATTCCCATTAATAGTTATATTTTTATGTTACAAATTTGTTTCATCTAAACAGACTCTTATAAATAGGTCGTCATGATATTCAAAATTTAATTGCACTTTATTATTTATTATGTTTTAAACAATAGATAGGGAAATAAGATTTAAAAATAGTCGTATATCATACCAATCATAAACTTATTAAGTTACACGTGTCGGTCAAGTCAATGCTTGCAATTGGGCCGACCTACATAGACGGAATTGTTAATAATGTATTATTGACTATTGATTACTGTTTATTTATAACAGAGATATATCTAACCTCATTAAATACTGCCACTCTATTCAAGCCCAAGTTAGGTAATCGGATTGACCTCTCGGTGCCCTCAAGAAAAGAAAGGTCGTAATAATAATGTAAGAATTAACGAACCTAACTTTTTCAGCCAATAACAAAAAGTTCATAACAGGTATTTTATGGCGCGAAACATCCAAAGAAGAATTATGGCTTTGTTCCGGCAAAGTTTTGATTATACCTGGAGTGTATTAGAGTAGCAATTTGTATGACAGATTACAATCTCAAAATGATACATTTTTGAATTACATTATCGCTAAGGGCAATTTATGCCTAAATAGTATTATTGTTTTGTTTACCGCTCATAATATTGTTTGCGCAGACAAAAGGCAATGAATACCATCCAGAAAACAACATTGAAGACGATCCTCATTCACATATCTTATTGACTCGGCCTTGTTTAATTGTCTCAATAAATATTTATATATGGATGTATGAATATTTTTAATATCATTGATGTTACTAATAACTAATAGCAGTAAGTATTCTCTTCGGTTCGGCTTCGGCATCTTTACGTAGTATACTAAAATTGTAAAACAATTTTGATTTGAAATCCAAAACAGATATATGATTGACAATAGGATGTTTCAAGTACTGAAAAGATAATATTTTAACACTTATATTTTGACGATTGTTGACTTGATTAGTAAAAGTAAGCCCTAATATTGTCTCATCCGAAAAAATCTTTGAGAAAAACATGCGTCATGTTTTGCAACATTATTTGTTGGTCTCAATTTTCTTTAATACCGAATTACGATGTCTAATTATCTTTTGTTTGACTTGGCTTTACCTTGTGTTTCATTTTTTTTAACAAAATGTTAAATAAAGTTATTGTGTGTTATACAGTAAATATTAACTTATAATAATCATGAAGGACGAATTGTACTGTCTGATCTGCTTGATCCGTGATCCGGGACACATGAGCAAATTTCCTACAAATTCGGACGGCAAGCACCTCAAAATAACGTTACAAGATTTTCTTACATTGATTGACAGATAGATACAAGTAAACTTAATTTGTATATATATATATACACACGGTAATAAAAACTAATAACCTAATAAATATTTTTATAAAAGCTATCTTTAAAATAGACCTATTTCTATTTGATGAATATGAGTATTTATTCTGGGTCAGTGTGTTCATTTAGCTATTCATGTATGTTTTAGAAAAATATATGCTACATTTATCAGTTGTATATCAAAATTGATAGTTAAATTTAAGTTCAGGCTGTATATGAATTGCCAATAGGCTGTTTATTAATTAATATGAAATGCAAAAAAATAAATAAATGAGCAAGATACATAAAAGAAGAGAAAAATGAGTTTAGAATTTCAGTCCACTCTAAATGTATATTTGGCTCCACTAAAATTATTCTACTATAACCTACCCTAATTTGTTAAACGTAGCGTATACATTAATTAATTTCTGCACGTTTTGAAGCAAACTTCAGCTTCAGCTCTTTTAACTTCGCTTTCAGAGAGTAAAAATATGTAACATTAGAAATACTTACTTATTATAAATGTTATCTGCGACAGTTTCTTAATTAGAGCATTAAAAATGAAATGAAAGTTCTTTCATGTTTTTTCGAGGTAACGTTCCGTGCCTAATATGAAAAAGAACATATCTTGTGTATTTTCAAATTTCAAGGATGCAATTCGGCAATGTTTTGAGTTGATTAAATGAAAATAGGTATTACCTGTAATTATTTAAAATTATAATAAAATATATTGTATTAAAATTATAAATAAGTTAGCCTTTGCTCGTAAATTTGCTTAATAAAAAATTCATCATCAGTATTTGGGCCTAATTTCTTCTATATCTGTTCATCTGTTTAGATGAGAAACGAAACAAGGCAAGTTACTACTTTTTCATTTATAATATTGGTAAGTGAAATCTAAATGAAATACTTGTTATGTTCACATGTCTGAAATTGGAGGCTATCGTAGCGCAGTGGAACAAAGACTGCAAACGCTATTGGTTGTCGGCTCGATCCCCACTCAAAAGAATAAATATATTTAAATTATTTTCATTTCTTCGTCATCTGGTATAACGCAACTGCTTTGTGGGAAATAGCATGAAGTTGTAAAAAAAAAAATTTTGCGATTATTAGAGAACTCAGTATATACTTACATATAAATGATTATTTAATTCAAAGCCAAATATAAATTTCAGTAGGAATCAATTATCATATTGATCTATCTTTATATTTTTATGTAGAAACAAAAGGTCTAATTTCACTAGGCACGGATTATCGGAAACTGCTTGAGTTACAAAGATGAAATTTGGCTGACAGGTGGCTTATAGTTAGTCGCAAAGAAATAAATTTGTGACAGGGCTGAACTAAAGGCACTTGCAAGTATATATAAACCCCTAGGCTTTTTATACCTGAAAATTAGAATAGAGATATCTCATTATTACATTTAAGTGCTGTAGGTCAATATTCGGCAAGATACGCTAATAACGATTATTATTAATATTATGTCAATACAATACAAAATTGGAAATCTATATAACCTTATCGTCCTTATATTGATTATATATTAGAAGTTGGCAATTTGTGACTGCGGTAAAGCCGATGTAGGTGAGACAAGGGATGATTACTAAGGGCCCATTGTAAGCGCCCTGCTTGGTACTTCTAGTGAAGTGAGATACTGACTTTCAAATTACCTTCAAATTGATTTTGCGTGAAATAAATATTGCGATTATTGGAAATGACTCTATGTATAAATTAAATATCTTTATAAGTTCTTTGATTTTCACGATTATTACACATTTTGAAATGAAACTATTTTAACTGGGTTAACCGGGTCACACGTAGACCACGGACTACTGTAAAGTGTTCGAAACGTCGGGTTCTAAAATGTATTTTCGAATACGAATATTATACGCGATTAATCCGGTTAAAATAGATTCATTTCAAAATGTTAAATATCTTTGTTAACTCAAGTATTAATAATAAAGCAATTAACGAAATAAGACATTTATAACCATTCTTTAGTTGTCTTACATAATATGTAGATATACTATACATATATTTAATAATCATAATTATAGTAACATACATTTTTACTTTTTAAGTTGTTTTGTTTTAAGAATTATTGCGACATTATTATGCTGATAGCTGATCTGGGTCTAAAACTATACATCAATGTAATAAAATCTCTTTGGACCTACTTCTTGCGAAATCGGACGATTTCCCGATTTGCGTGAAAATTTGCGCACACGTCCGATGATGATAAAATATTTTCATAGCAGGAATTTAATACCTTGGCGTCGTATAGTATAATACTTTGTAGGTTCTATTTTAGGTGTTCCACTCTTCCAAATTATAGCCTAAATCCTGCTTAAGCTAAAAAGCTATACAACAAAAAAGATTTTATTCAAATCCGTCCAAGAGTTCCGAAAAGATTCTGTTTTTACTGTTAAATTGTAGAAAAAAAAGTTATATATTAATATATATATATATATATTTAAATAAATATATATTTTTTTATAGATTTTCTTTAACATGATATAGGTCTGTAGATTTAAAGTGCGGTAGAGTCGAGGCTAGTAAGATAAGACATATTTATTGAGACTCTATTGTAAGCGCTTTGTCCAGCGCAGCTTTATGAAATATAAAAAAGATTATAAAATATTTTGTGATGCGATTATATTTTAATGATATATATAGATTTTCGGTACAATATTTTAGTAGTAAAAAGTAGGTACTATTTTTACTGTGGGGTCGACAAACATTGTATAGTGTAATGAAATACAGTGTGTTGTGTTTAATATTGTGTTTGTGGTTAAAAATATATAAATGAAAACTATTTCAACTTAAATTTGGGTTTTATAAGAATATTTCTATAATTTACGTAAAGAGATGCTTTATTTAGATTCCAATTTTGTTAGTGGTAGGTTAATAAAATATAAGGTAAACCAAATATATAAATTAATACTTAATGTAATCAGCTAATATCCAATACTAGTTAAATAATATATGGATGATATCGGATGCAGTCACTTTGCAACAAATTTCCCTAACGTGGCGGGAAGTCAGAAATGGAAAATTTTGTCACTAGGCTCTCACTGCATACCTTCAGTAAAACATTAATTTGTTATGCATATTTTTGAAATAATAATATTATGAGTGCCATATCTTAGAGAAATTCTAAACTCAAACGCAAGTTCTAACCAGTAACAAGTGTAAACTATCAGCGCTCATCCTGTTTGGAAAACTTCTTTTAAATAGAACACCTACTTTCGTCGACTTGGACGTTTACTTTATTAAATAGCTCCACCATTCCTTAGAATTTCACCGACCTATTTACAGAGAGCCCAAGAAATAAATGTCACTTATATTACTTTTTGCGCAATATAACCCATCTTTACAGAGCAGGCCCGACAACTTTATCAGCGCAGTTTTACAGGATACTTCGTCGTGTCTACGAGTACTTGCTTTGTAACTTGACTTCAGAAGCAATTACAACTTTTTTAAAGGGATGCCGAGGGAATGTTATCGGATCTACTCTATATCTATAGAAGTTATATTTAATAAATATTTGACACCTCTGGCGAAAGATATATAGTTGACACATATGCGTTATTTACTTGTCACGCCGTAGTCGTGGGTTCAAGACGCTCTGTGGTAAGACTAATTTTTCATTCTTTGTAATATAACGATTTTTCTTGTCATTTCATTTTGTAGTTTGTATTAACAATAACTTAAATTAACAGCTTCACGCCTTATCCCGCATAGCATAGTGTTAAGACAGGCCGTTCTCCATTTTCCGCTCGAAATAGAGACGTTGAGTTACAGTGACTCATGTAGTGTGGCGGAACTCAACGCCGCGCTTAAGTACCAAAGCGGAAAAATTAAAATATTTTAAATATAATCATTACCCCTAGTGGGAATCGAAGCTCCAAACAAGAGCGTTAACAGTCATACGCCGTCCGCGTGTGTGGCGCAGTGGCCGAGATAGTTTAAACAAAGTGTCAAAGCAAATAATAAATATAATTAATCTAAAAAAACTGGCATGTCCTTTTGTAAATTTATAAATTAATAATAGAAAATTTGCTTATACCATTTACGAGAAAATCCTTTCAGCACTACACTGTGGAGCGTCAGAATAGACTTGGGATTCTGTGGCGATGTCTGGGAAGAAATAGCCATTGAGGGGTACTTCTGTCGATACGGAATCAAGATAAATAGCATCTTGTATTTGATGTGAATGTAATTTATTTCAATTTACTTGAATCTTTTCCCTTAGTTATAAAACTTGGACCCACCATTTACTTTAGGTTCGAAAGTAAATTATAATCTGTACCTACATAAAAGGATGATTTGTAAAACGTTCTTTCATTCTTTGTGACAGCTAAAAAGGCATGCCTAATATAATTATTATCTGAATTTTCCTTGTAAAAATTCAGTAGCAAAAATGTAAATTCTTTTCGGCCACGTTATAATGAGATTGCGCAATAGGCAATGTAGACTGTATTTATAAGTCCTTGTTTTCCTTTGATATTTCACCGTATAGCCGACATCGAATCGTAAGAATAGTTAATTTAGAAATGTAGGCTGGTGTTTCTTTACAAATGCACTCGTAATGAATGGAAATACGATACAGTAGTTCTATACGTCTAACGCGTGACAGCATCAGGTGACAACAACGTCTATTCATATGGTATTATAAAAGAGTATACTGAAATACGCTTTGGATAATAAATAACGTTTTAATTTCTGATATATGGAAATAAAATGTATTATTTTATTATTATTTTTAGTAGGGGCATGCAAATATGTGCACGAAAATATACAATAAAATATAAGTTTTAAAAACCCAAAAAAAGAAAAATGTGGATCATACTTCTTCAACAAGTTAACAATAGACACACAGCTGCTGTGCGATGCGTTCGAAATGTTAATCGGTAATATACAACATATCAATATCTTAAGTAAAATAAGCCATTTCCGCTGAATATAGCTTAAATATGCGAATATGCAAATGCGTTTAATCTTACCATTATTATTACAATTAGGTTACATCTTGATGTCAATTGCATAAAGATTTGAAAGAAAACATAAACGATTCTTTCTTTTTCAATTTAAAATTGATAGTAAATGGATGAAACTATAAGAGAGCCCCAAGACGGGAACTAGGGAATATAAGACCGCTACGACTTGTAAATACTTACTGTCTGAACAATGCAAACGTTCATTTGTAAGAAACCACTTTAAATGCATTAAAAATTAAACCGGTTCAATACGTAGCCAATGAACAGTAATATATATCAAATATACTTTTTACCTTTTTTGCTGCTTCACTCTTTATCCCGCAGAGTAGAGCAAGCTGCGAGAACCTAGTGTCAAGAAACTCTATTCTCCACTTTCAGCCTGAAATTTAGTCCGATTCATTGCGTGTTGAGTGGCGGAACTCGACATTGTGCTTTGCGTTATTAGACAGATTATCGGAGACATGAAATTACTTTAAATATAATCATTGTCTCGTGTGAAGATCGAACCCGCGACCATGATGTTACCAGTCAGACGTTGGCACACTGCCATGATGGCCTTTATATAAATATATACGTAAAGTTAATGTACATAATATTATTTATAGGTAAAGAGTACATAAATAAAAAAGATACATACTAGAGGTTTATATTATTATATGAAAACATGTCAGCAAAACTTTCCAGCTTCATCCAACGCGCTACAAGAGCGACGCTAGAAACGAATAGATGTGTTGTTAGAGGAAGTATCCTCTTACAGGCTTTGTCCCTGATGCGGTATCTAGCGATGCACCTACAATTGTCCCGGGTCCTTCGCCCGGAACTACCAGCCTTTAAATAAGTATACCTGCAGGAATGGCGTCAGTCTCTTTGACACTTTACGCGTTACTTAGTGTGGTGTTGTGCCGTGGAATTTAATTTAAAATGTTTGGTCATTTTTCATAAATTTTACTTTATTTTTTTTAAGTGTTATTCGCACACTTAGGAAATTGAAAAAGACATATTTACTTAACAAGATTGTGTAGCTCTAAGTCGTTGTATAGATTCTAGTATTTAATTGAACAAACCTCTCAATTAGTGTTCAAGTGAGTAGATATTATTCACAGACTAGCGCTTTCGTAGACTATAGTACAATACAAGGGGATTAACTTACCGTCTTATTTAAGCTGTCGGTAAGTTACGTTTCGTTCGCACTTCAGCCTCTTTAATTTAATTACTCCAAAGACAACATCCAGAATTAAATACACGTTAACAGCGAGTAATGAAAATGGAACAAAGGCAAATTGCAATAATTTAATAAACGAGAATCAACGGTTAAAAATATTCTCTCAGCAAAAATTTACACAATGTGAGGCGCGTTTGCTTCGTTTGCACAGGTAATGATCACTAAAGGAATACAGAGTAAAAGGAGCTAGAACCTATAGCAGTAGTTAAATCACGACGAACCTAATTGTTCACTGAGCTAACCACGCCTTTAATTTACATTGCCTATAAGTAATGGAAAGGAAGGACAGTTGATATGCATCAATTTCTTAATGTATTAACATTGAAGTTATTATATCGATATTATATTACGTACAGGCTATAACTGTTAAAAGTCGTGACATTATTTTGCTCATAACTTTTTTTATTTTGTTATCTATCTATCTATACTATAATAAAACAGTAAAAACAGAATGTTTGTACGCGCACATCTTCGGAACTATGGATTTGAATAAAACTTTTATTATTGTATAACGTTAAAGCTTAGGTAAGACTTAGGCTATAATTGATTTTGAAGAGTAAAACACTTGATGTAACACCATAATCGACCAGCTATATCATAATATAAAAAGTGATGAGTATTTTGATGGAAAGGGATATTAAGACCTCGCAAACAAAGTTGCGGGCAGCTACTAGTAATAAATCTATACATATAATAAAAATGTTACTGATCGCTGGCTGTAAATGGGAGGTATGTGCAAAAAATATATAACGTCTGTGCGTTTGTGCACGCTAATCTCGGAAACGGCTTAACCAATTTAAATGCAGTATGACTATAGTATTTTGGTTTGGTTTATATCATTTCAAACGGTTCATAACTTAAAAAATTACAATCCTTTAAATTATATATATATGCAAAGTTTGTGATTTAAGTGAGAACGCGGCGGGCGAAAAACGATATAGTTTATTCGTGTAGTTTACGCAGGCAAAGCCGGGGGCAGGTCGTTAGTATAAAATAAAAGTACAACCTACGCGCTACTTTAATATATGGTGTGGTAAGTTAATGAAAATAGCAGGAAAGTTTGAACAATAAACAAAATTGATGAAGTTAAAATGTAAATTAGGTAATAATATAATGATTGTTAGTTAATATTATGAAAATATTAACTAGTGTAATCGCTGTGTTAAATTTGGCTGTTTTTGACCGTACGTGATGCCCGACGGGTTTAAATCTCATTTAATTTATATATTTATAATATAGAACAAAGAAAGCATAACGCTACCCATTTCAAAAGGGGACAATACACTACGAGTTATCCCTACGCGCTTGTTATATTATTACAATTACAAGACATTAATATGATAAGTGCCTATAAATTGTTATCTATATTGGAGGAAAGAACGTATTTCATGCTTTCAGTCGAGTTCCCGCACAAAGAGAAATTGACGACTCGAGAACACGTTTATCTGATCTTGAATAGATATTTGCTATCTGAGACCGACGATGCTTAACTTACTCGTAATGTACCTTTATATATAGCTATTGCATTACCGTGCTCTCCTTAGAAGGACCTTTCCACCGGAAAAGGTCAATAAAAAATGCTAAATGATTGCATTTTATTTTATTTTGTATTTTTGTAAAAAATGGCACGCCGTTAACGTTATTAGAATATTTTTTGTAAAACATTTTGTACTTACACAAAGTTCTTTGTAGGAACTTTGAAGGATTTTATTGCGAGTATGAACGTAATATTAAGTGTAAATTTATTGTGTCGGCCATAAAATCAATATAACAAACTAAAAATACATAATCACATTGAATTCATTAGAAAGCTACATACCTAGTAGTGTTTTCATAATAATTTGTTCTATTATTTAGCGTGGGGAACGGTTCGCGAGCGAGGCGCGCGTCTATCGATTGCCGGACAGGTTATACGAGACTACGTAAATAATGAAAGCGCTCACCGTTTTCCTCACTGGCATCCGTGTCGTCGATCAATCGACTGCACGTGAACCTTTTTGTTTTCTTTCATCCCCTCAGCTTTGATGCAATATTTCGAATCGTCTTTCCACTTTACACGTCAATATGTTTCGACTTTGCAATGCATTTTAGGTCACTTTCATGCTGATTGAATTACGGTTGAAATAGTTTGTAGAATATTACCATATATATATATTACAATTGGTATCGAGATATACTGTCAAATAAGGTTTATACAGAAATATGATATCTTTAATAAGATTTAACCTAACGAAGCGTGTAGTTTCTTGTTATTGCTCGTGTAACACGACCAATTGAAGAAATAATATGAAATCAACGTACGAATGTACGAGTATGATTATGAAACTTTTGTAGAAAGAGAGCTACGTTGCGGAAAGAACTAGAAACGTTCTCTTACGATTCAAATACGTTTAAAATTGCTACAAGGAAAAAATATATTCTTTTACATTGAAATAAACATTCATTATGAAAACTTTATTCGATATAGTAATAATATTTCAAGATAGAATGTTATTAACGTAGGAAATTAAATAAAATAAATATTTCATTAGTACTTTACCGTACACAAGTATAGACTCGAAATTAAGATTTCTTTTTTTTTTCAGATGTTGGGGCTCATTTCCGCAGACGGAAGAATATACGTTTAAACACGAAAAAAAAACTTTGTTATAGATAACTCTAACAAAACGTATATGTTACGTAATGAGCAGACTAAATCCGACAATGTTTAGTATTAATATAAATTTAAAGTTAAAAAAAACCTCGAGAATGTAAACTAAAGCAAATAGATTTCTCAAATTTATTTTTAATGTTGTTATTTTTTACTGTTTGTGAGATTTTAGCATATCTAGCACTATACATATCGGCATATGTAAAGTACTATGTTACATCCAAAATTATAATATTATTTCTTCAAATGGCTTATTATAAGCACTTTTCGAGAGTAAGTTAATTAAAATGTCAGTATTGTCAGTCCCAAATGAAGTTACAAACAGTTGGTACTTCTGCTCTGAAGAGCCAACGAGAGACACCACAGACACTATTAGGAACCAGGAGTGTAATCGACGCAACAAATTTAAATATAGTAAAGTTCAACAGGTTCTAATATGTAAGTACATATGTGAAGTACAAGTACGCCTTTTTTCGGTATTTCCAGATTTCTTACGAAAGTATTATTCACATACGAAGGAAAATGAATTCCATTTTTAGAAAACGTATAAAAATGTTTTCTACTACTTGTTCTTACCTTTGTAGTTGTATAACAAAACGTTTATGAATTTTCTTGACAACATTTGTTTGATTATACAGCGCATAGACAGTAAAATATAGTTAAAGATATCTTTTTCGAATCTATTATGTTAATAGTAAGCTAACTTTGATTTTTTTTTGTGATAGAGTCGTTATTTAAACAAAAATAATTGATTTAGAGCTGTTGTAGCCCGCTTGGGGAACATATTGAAGTGCCTTTAGTCAATTAGGGACATTCACATGTCCAAAAAAAATCATAGCTTTTTTCTCTGGGATTTTTCATTTTTCTTTATCTAATCCTAACGGAGTCAACATAACATTGTACAAGTGGCGTATCCCAATGTTAAGTAAGAACTATTTGTTTGAACATTCGAATTTTCTCCCACTTTAAGTAAGTAAAGCCTTAGTGTTTTCATACATAAACATTAAATGGCACGCCGAAAAGCTGCCAGCTGGCGGGCAAAGTAAATGGAATCGTATATTTAAAGTGTATTTTATATCTCAATAAAATTTTTTTTACAGCTTTACGGTTTTTCCTGCATAGCAGGGTAGTCAGAGAGAATCTAGTGTCAAGACACTCCGTTCTCCACTCATCGCCCGAAATCGAGACATTGCATATAGAGTGGCGAAACTCAACCCTGCGCTTTGTCTTAGGTACCAGGAAGGAATATATTTGTTGTGGGATCGAACCCACAACAAATTGCATTTACAATAAGACGCTGTCCCTCCACGCCACAATGACTATATATTTAACATTAATTTTAATTGCCTTATGATCAACTAAAATTGTGCTTGTCTGTAATATCGTTCTATGTTAGCTTCTAGTATAAGTTTTAATATTAAAACACTAATTAGCTTATAAGACTTTCAACCCCGGAAAAGCAACGAAGACAGAAGTGCGATATGACCCATAATTTGGCAACTGCATTCGAGTGTGTGGGTAGAGTAGTAAATTTTCTAGCACCATTCGAATTCAGTGCTCGAATGTGGACGTTCGGCGATAAAATTGGAGGTAGTCGACATGAATTATGAAATAGTATAGTAACTTATACAGAAGGTGTGCAATTTAGTCTTATACTATATTTGATTTTATATTGTATGTTAAATTTCTTTTTTATATTTATTTTAATGTACAGAATTCTATATGTACCAAGAAAGCAAAGGAAACTTAGTGAAAACAGCCAATAGCCTATTCAACCAATCCTTTGTTAATAGTATATCTAATAATGTTATGCTGTAGACAAGGTTTCTATAGGTTGTACTTTGCATAATAAAAGACGCACACGAGATGTTTATTTTTATTATTTTGTGCAGCTTCACATTTTTTCTAGCCCAGCAGGACAGTCAGGATTCTAGTGTCAAGACACCCCGTTGTCCACTTTCCGCCTGAATTCGGAACATTGCGTGTTGAGAGGTGAAGCTCAGCGACTTTATCTTCGGTACCGGAGCGAAAATTATAAAATATTTAATATAAACATTCCCCTTTAAGTGGGAAAGGAACCCACAACCAAACGCGTTTACAGTCAGAATGCGGCACGATGGCTTTAATGTGTTATTAGATCTTTGAATTTTCTTATAAGTACACAGATTACATTGCTATGTTAATAAAAAATTAAATGTTATCACTGGTATAGTATATGTATAACTATAATGTACATTGATAAGATTTTCATTTTAATGATAAATAAATATTTAATATTACCGTTAATTATAACTACGATATATTTTATTTAAAAATGTTAAGAACTTGTACTATACGTTTTTTGAATTCGAAAGGTTATAGTACGCTTCGATTAATGTTAAATGTAATGTTTTTTTTCATATTTACCTTTTTTCTCAGCATTACATTTTTTCCCGCATGGCAGGGCAGTCAGAGAAAACCTAGTGTCAAGGCACGCCGTTCTCGATTTTCCGGCCGAATTCGAGACATTGCGTGTTGGGCGGCGGAGCTTAACGCTGCCCTTTCTCTCAACATAGCGGATAAATAAAAATAATTTAAATATAATTATTTTCATTTATCCGCCGAATGGTTGAGTGGATATATCACCCACAACTCAAATAATAACACAAAACTTTTAAAGAAACGTATTAAAATTTTACCAGTAAGCCATGCGTTCGAACTTTTGGCGGTCAGAACATTTGAACGTAGTAACGGTTAAAAATTTTATACGTTTTCTAAAAATGTTTTTAAATTTCCTAAGTGTGTGAATAACACTTTAAAAAAAGGTTAAATTAAATAAAAGCTAATTTAGAAAGCTTTGTATATAAATCACACGTAAAGACGAAAAAACCAGCAAAAAGCCACCATACCAATGAAATAAATAATTACATAAGGCAAATAAAACCCAAGTTGAGAGCTTATCTTAAAAGCAATAATGTCCATTAGGGTTTCATCGAAAGATCTTTATTTCAAAGAAATTGAGAATTTTTGTAGGACTTTTACTTTTCTAATCGATAATTCAGTAGGTCACTTCAGTAAAGAAAGTAAATTACTTTACAAGAACCTTTTTAAGTGCTAAATTACGTATAGAAGTGTCTTCAGAGAAATTGTATTTTATTTACAGTTTTGTTTTAATTAAATCAAAAGCAAATAAGCTTTTCAAATATTCAGATCATATTTATATTATTTGTCATAAATAAATCAGAATAATTTTTATATCTATATATTCAGAAATTAGAATGCCTTAGGGATAATTCGACTGATATCCAATATAAAGTGTATCCCCGCTGGATTTAAGGTCGACGAAACTATTATCATCCCGAGTGCTTCATCATTTAGATTTTTTTATATAGTATGCTTTAATTTCCATCACTCTATATTTACTGATAATACAATTTATTTTGCCTACTTATCGTCTCGTCTTACAAAAAGAATATTGCAATAAATCGACCTATCCTTTTCTTGCCTGTATTGAGGTTACCACGCATAGGACTCTAAAAAAAGTATTATAGAACCGTAATATTTTAAAATAAATATTTATTTATGGCGTAAGATTGCAATTGCGAGTGGTGTGGGTTCGATTCCCACTAGGTGAAATGATAATAATTTAATTATTTTCATTTCCCCGGTCTAGTGAACAAGACAAAGCGCGGCATTGGGTTTCGCCATATCGAATTCAGGCGGAAAGTGGAGAACGTAGAACTGAGTTATCTATGCCAATCCTGCTATGTGAGAAAAAGCAAGAAGCAGCAACTTAAAACTAAAATAACAAAAAATAAATATATGCGATATAATAAATATATGAATCACTACACTTTTACCAAGGCGTAAGCTTTCTAAAAGTAAAAAATGTAATTCCGATTAAAATATTTAAGTCATACTGGCCAAGTTTACCAATATTCTTCGATAAAACGTCCATAGGACTCACTCTTTATTAAGTAAATTGCATGTTAAAGTTTTAATAATATTATATACTGTACAATGCAATGCTATGTAAATTTACGAAATATAGTAAAAGAAATAGTAGATTTTAATATATCCGTTACCCACGACTGTTTAGAATACTGAATGCATAATTGTTATATGAGCAATTATTTTATTTAAGGTATTTTTCAAAATCTTATGAAAAACGGCCATTCGATCCAGTGATATCTTTATATTTATTCGACAATTAAAATATACTTGTTGACTTTAACAACTACAATAATGAATATTTTAAATATTATTCTACTATATGATACCTCAAACCACATTGTTACACGATAAGAGCAATAAAACAGGTTCAAATTATATTCACAAAGTGAAAAATAATTATGGCCATCTTGGCGCAGTGAGAAACGTCAGACTCTAAACGCGCTTGGTTGTGGGTTCGAATCCCACTCTGGTAGATAAGACAAGACAAAGCACTGCCTTGTATTCCGTCACTTAACACTTAATGTCTTGAATTCAAGCGGAAAGTGCAAAATGGAGTGTATTGACACTAGGTTCTCTGAGACTATACTGCTATGCAGAAAAAAGTGAAACTGCTGTGAAAAATAATAAAATATATTTTTTTCGTTAGTCTTTTGAGACAAAGTACGGCAATAGATTTTACTACCCAACACGTTATATTGATAGATTTATTTTATAATTAATTTATTTGATAGTAAACATTAAAATTTATATATGTACTGCACTATTCTCGCTATGTAGTGGATTTTATTTTAAATTCAATAGAGAAACTTTCTAAGAAAGTGACTAGCAGGCAGTAGAACTAACATTTGTTTAATTATTTACTGCCTGTATTTACGCTTACAAATGTTTAAAAAAATCAATATAGTGGACTGTATTTCAAATGACTATATGATCACATATATAAATAAAACAATATATTTTATATCTGTGTATTTATTCTTTGACAACTGGTCATCCTTAACTAATGTGCATAAATAGGAAAACGTTATTTACAAATATAACATATACGACAGCCTGCTGCCGCCATACTCCGGACCAGAAACGTATTATTGAATAAGTTTTGTACTTATTCTAGCCTTATTTACAATAATTATATCAAAATGTAAATGTTATTTAGACAAAATAAAATTTCATACTTAAATTTTGACCTAATATCATTGTAAAATGATAATTAATCAGTTTGGTCACAAATTATTCATACATTTTATATATGTAGAATAAAAAAAAAGACATGTACATATACAATAGTTGAAATAAATTTCACTCAGTAACAAGAAAGAGTAGAATATAGCCTTCGCCTAGAAAAAGTAGAATATAGGAATTACAGTATTTTTCACTTTTCACTCAATTCAATTCAACTCAATATTTAAATTGTTTAACACAAACTTATCTTAAATACATGGAATAATTTTAAATAAGTATCAAGAAAAATAAATAATTCTAATAATTTATCGCATTAAGTGATACTATCCGAAATAATGGTTCAGCTGTAATTGAATATTCCTTAATCGAAAATTAATTCTATATAAAGGAACTTAAAAATGAGAAAGTTAGCAAAAAACCTTACTAAAACTAAGCTTCATTATTAAAACTACGTAATATAACAATTCGAAATAACTTTAATTTTATTTATTTACAACATAAACGAGACATCAGAGATATAATTTTTAGAAAACAATAAAAAAATTGTCCAAGTCTCCAATGGTTCAAAAAAAACATACAAAAATATAAACGATAATTTACAGAACTAGTTTATTTATCACCATCAATTATTATAATATTTATAATGGCAACCTATAATAAGTATGCAAGTACCTGTCTGTTAATTATTGTCTGTTATTGCTTAAAAAAATAACATTCTGTGCAATTCTAACAATTATATCTCAAGCCCCATAACTAAACCTATGTGAATTGTGCAAAAGCGCATAAATTGAGGTAAAGTTATTAACTTAGCGTGTAATGGTGACTAATAATTGACTACATCAAAGAGAAACGATCGTATACCCAAAGCCTAAGTAATGTCATGGAAACCAATTGAAAATTATATCCTGAAAACGAATCTGAATGATCTGGTATTTAAACTGAAATTATTAATATAGGAAACATTTTAAAATTTCATTTGACATTTTAATGACAAGTGTCATCACTGTCAATGTCAGATGACAATTAAAAATGGTATAATTTTTTTTTATTTACCGATGAAACTATCTATATCTTTGGACAGTCATTCAGATCGTCTGTTTTAAGGCTATTCATTCCACAATAAAACCGAGCCAGGTTAAACAAGTGGTAATTTATCGTCGCTTAAACCGACGTTACGGGCAATAAACCCAACTGTTATATGACGACGCCACTCCTTGTGATTATTTTCGTTTGGTCTTTTGGTTTTTCGTCCATATTGATTTTGGACGCTTGAATCTTCTTCCAGGTGTCGCCCAGTGCTTTACTGAAGTGATCATCAACTTTAGTTGTTTTGTCGTCTTTTAATCTGGACGTTTGTATTTGCCGCCACGTGTCGCCTAAAGCTTTTGCAAAATGGTCGTCCACTGAAAGACTTGCATTATCGACGTCCATAGCGATGACTTTTGTAGGCTTCGTGGGTTCCTCGTCGGTTTTAAATTGTATAGGACTGCTAGCACGGTCTTTTGTATTTGGCTTGGGTCCCGGTTGTGAGTTTTCGGGACCACCGCTTTTCTTGTAAAGATTCATGTAATCGTCGCCAAGAGACCTTCGGAAATGCTCATCTATTACGGGATCACACATCGACATTGATCCTGTAAAAAAAAAATATTATGAGAAATACATATTGAAGCAAGATTATTAGATTTTTATCAATTTTACTCCATACTAGCGTCTCGGTTAAATCATAAACTTTGCTTATATTTATAATTTAAATGGTTGTTTGAAACTTTTTTGTTTATGAACTGATTGAAATGAAATAAACACTTAATCAATCACAATCGATTAAGCCGTTTCTGACATTAGCGTGCACAAACAAACAGATAAACAGAAAATAAAATTAGAAATTATTGTTTTTGGTTATATTATATTGATAAATGCCTCTAATAATATATTTTTTTCATATATCTTCCAAGTACAGACAGCGATCAGTTTTTTTTTATATGCATAGATATAGATTACTTATTAGTCATTTTTAAATGAAGGTGAATGACTTCAAAATTTTGTGTAAGTGCAAGTGTCATTAACTAAAGCACTTATGGTCAAATTCAAATGTTTCTTTGTTTCTAAATATTTTTTTTTTATACTACTACTTAAAATACAGTCCTACCTTGTGAGTAGTGACCTACTAAAATGGTGGAATAATGGAACAAACTACGAACCGGCAGTGAATTGATTAACCCACTTTCAAACAAAGAAATATAAGTTTGTGTTTGTGGTATACTAAACTAACATATTAAATCGTATCTTATAAATTATATTGTAAGTCAGAAAAATAGCTTAATAAAATTTCAAAGAAATTCTAATAACCTCAAGTCCTAAACTAGTGTATAAAACAGAATTTTGGCTTGTATTTTATGGGGAAGTGACGAGCTACAACTAGTATATATTAAAAGTTAAAACTACAATTCAAATATTTAGATATCATATTCGCTTTAACTGCTGAAATAGCCTTTGTTAGTACTGGATATGATCGAGTTGACAAAAAATATCTAAATCAAAATTATTCGATTAATACTTAAAAACGATGACTGCTTATGATGACGAAAAATACTTAAAAATGAGGCCAATTTAAGAATAGAATATCTTACCAGGCGGTGATTCATTGCTTTTGATGACTGAAGGGCGGTTGTAGGGAGGAGGAGCTTTAGATCGCAACCGCATATCTATGGGAGCTTCGTTCCTCACGCCGGGGTATTCAGGAGGTGCTGTTGAAGATTTTTATAGTATATAATAAATCACAAATATTTATACAATAAAAATTTAAAAATTTCATATGTAAAAACTATTTCGACAACATTATATACTTCTTATATGATTGCAGTCTGGACATACCTACATACGACTATGGAAGTTCCAGGAATTTTAATTATTAACACATTTAGGATATCAAAAATATTTTCAATATCCTAAAATTAAGAATACTAATGACTAAAAGAGAGAATTTTATTTTTTAAATATTTTACCTTTTAAAAAATGTTAAAATATTTAATGAATAACATTTAAACTTTTTAATTATTTAATAAAAAACATTTAACTTTTAAAAAATGTTAAAATATTTAATAAATAACATGCTCTTTAGCCAAACGAGAAGGTTGTATAAATAATAATTGGTTAGCAGAAATTTTTAAAAATCTCTAATTATAAATAAGAGTATAAGAATTTCAACGTAGCCGGATGTAGACCGTATAACTTAGCGGTCCGAGCGCTTGGACGGTTTCCAAGAGGCGCGGTTTCATGTCGTTCTTCAAACGTGCATATGTATTCTAAAAAATATTTAAAATATTTTTTCCCTGGTGTAATGTTGAATATTAATTAATTGAACAAAGAAAGGCTATTCATGAATAACTAAATTTTGATAGTATGCGCTGATATTTTCTGACATAACATATATTTTTTAATATGGATATTAAAGAAAGATCAAGAACGATGAAAAAAGAAGAAGAGTCTAACAATTAATTGCGAAAAGTAACAAGCGAGACAGAGATAGAGAAAGAAAGCAAAACAAATATACTGCAAAAATATAATAAATTATTACAAAAATCGGTTTAAAACTAGCTAAACTAAATTTTCACTAATTAAATGTAATTCGTTTAGTGCACAATATTAAATTATCTCATATTCTCAAAGACTACGTTCGCGAGTAAAACAATTAAAACTATCTTATTACTTATTAGGTTGAATTAATCTACTGTTCGTCGCACTCGAGTTGGTAATTTAAGTAATTAGTGTCTAGTCAAAAATGTAAATTTGGTTTGAAATTTGATAACTTGTTTTTTATTTTTATTATTTTATATTTATATTATTATTCAAATTATTTCACGCTTTTCAACTTATAAGGTTCAAAGTTATTTATAATTTATTTTTACATATATTATCACAAAAATATTTTTTTTTTGCATTTTATTGTGTTATAATTATGATGATGTATATTTTATAGTCTTTATTAAATAAAATTAATTATTTCCTAATAAATAAATTGTTTTAATTTAAATACATTGCATATTGTTCTTTATTCTATAGCTAATGAGCGTTATCCATAGAGCCGCTCGTTAATTTCTTTTATTAGCTCTATATGTTATAAAATTGTTAGTCTTGTAAAGAAAAAAATAAATAAGACAACGTAATATCGTATAAAATATTATATTTATATAGTAAATTAAAATAAGATAAGCATGTTGTTTATCCATCCAGATGTTGAATGAAATCGTCGTGGGTTCAAATCCCACTTCCATACATATTTATATCTAAAATTATCGGTAGGGTTAAACAAACTTAGATTATATTTAACCGTCTAAATAACAAGCAATATCTTTAATAGATGGATAAAAATAAAAGAATGCCTATTCGAACCCATATTACCCATATACAAGAGAAAATTTTATCCTTTACCTTTGTCGCTTATAGCTAAGTTAGCTGGTCCGTCGTCCGCTTCGTCAGACAGCTCACCATCGCTATAGGGTTGCGCTCGCGTCACTGAAGCGACGCAACGCCGCTCGTTGAACGACTGGGACCGTAGCGCCATTTTACCGTTCTCTCTGAAGAAAAATACATGAAATCTGATTAAAAACAATAATATTTAGATTATTCAATTTTTCACTAATAAATAATTCAACTTGTTACTTTAAAATTTATATAATTATCATTTTTTTTATTTCAAAATTTATATAATTATATTAATCTAATTGGATTGATCTTAATGTTATTATTTCTTTTCATCTTTACACTACAGATTAGATTTACAACTTGCCAGTGTTACATTAAAATAATTTTAGTTTAAAGAGCATTGCAAGTATTAGTTTTAATTTTACATAAGCATTATTTTTTTATTTTTATACATTTATTTATTATAAAAGTTTCAATAAAATTCCTATTTAAGTTATATGTAATTCCTATCTAGAAACAAACTCACTTCGGTCTATACTCCGGGAGGCGCATAGAGCGTCGTTCTCTCCTCCATTTACCGCCGGTAAGCTCCCTGGACGGCGCGCGCGGCGCTTCAGGAGACAGAGTGCGGTCGCCCTCCGACTCTCCACTAGAGGCTGTACTCGGAGTTTCTGTAAAGATAGTATACGTTTAAAAATTTAATTAACAATTGTTTTAATTTCTATCTAAAAAAATATAATTGGTATTTTTTATTTAAAAATCTTATTTCAAATTTGTCTCAAAAATATGACTCTAAGGACGACTAGTAGATTGTAGACTATAGTAGTAACTATAGATATAGATATAGTAAATATAGACTATAGTAGTAAAAATTATTAATAGCATCTTTAAAACAAGGAATAACAATAAGTGTATCTGTAAGGATGAATCTATAATGTGGTTATATATGTAAAATAATATAAAATTAAGATTTTGAGATGACATCGGCATTATTTTTAATGCACATTTCTTAATAATATTAATAAATCAAATTTGAATGCTAGCTGGATATGCCCACAGCCTAATCGGATATTCTTTCTAACCTAATCAAAAAAATCCTAAAAGTAAATATTTTAAATACAAAAAAATATATGCACAAAAGCTTGAAAGATAATTTGGACACTGTAAAATGTGATACCTTTATTAGGAGAAGTTATCCATGGTTGCCATAAAGGCATATTAAACTTGGGCGACTGTGGAGGTTCCATTGAAAGTAAATCAAGAGTACTTAACGAAGTCCGGGCCAAAAGAAACAAATAATGCGGAAGTTCCATCATCACAACACCATTAACAAACACTTAAAATCATGACATGTTATATATAATCAATTCGAAAGACGTCAAAATTCACAAGTGCACTGATAAGAATCCAATATATTTTCGGAAGTACACACAATCCGTTAGGAAACACGAGTGTATCTTATAGACAACACATTGGCGTCCCTGCACAGGTAATACTGAAGGTCGACTGAATAAAAAACGAGCTGGAAGAGATTACATTGGAATAAATAAATGAGATGAACAAAAAATAAACCGAAAAGGAAAAAAGAGCATCATGCTACATCCACGCGGCCGGACGTTGCGGCGCTTCCTTCGATCATTATGATACAGGCTGTATGCAATACATCGGCACTGATTACAAATATTATAATGTAGACGTTATAAAATAAAGCTAAGAACCATACGTATGTCAATGGCTATTGTTACATTTACTTGGAAATATGTTGATAACTGGCATCGAAGGCACGATCTTCATATGACCTCATCTCGATTGCATAAAGTAAATGACGACTGTGCACATTTTATTCGACGGCCTTGTTTTGGTAATCTTTCTCTACATTTCAGTACAATCATTTTAAGAATTTTTAATATTCTAATATAGTTTTCAGGACGCGTTTTACAAGAAAAACTCTAGATCGAAAAAAGAGACCCAAAAGCCTTTCATAATCAAATTCAATTCAAAATTTTAGCAAAATATTTATTTTATATTTTATATACAGCCTGTGTATGAATACATCAACCTGTTCGGCCCATTCATGAAAGTGCGTGAGCGCAGGGCGCGGGGATTAATGAATCCTCCTCACTCTTCTCCCTTCCGCGCCGGCAGAACCTTCTCATTTTGTATTTCTTACTTTGAACTTTATTTTTAAAACTAAAAGAGTCATTTTAGTTAGCATAAATAAGGTGCCATGGCGTTTATGTCAAATCAAAGTGCATTGTATTTGTTGGGCGATAGAACTTTATTTTCTTTAAACAAAAGCTTGCTAATGATCGGCTAGAATTACGGTGGTTGTATCCTTGGAAGGTTATGTTTTATTTTGATCTGCGCGGGAGGGGAGTACGAGATGGGCGCAGTCGAACTGTGAGAAGTTACCGCGTTGCAGCACCGTACAGGCATTAGCTTTTTATTGTCTAATAGAGCGAAGGTAAAAGGCTGCCGACAGGTAGACCGAGGATGGCGCCGTCAGATTAATTAAAGTCTGGCTTCAATATACAATAGGTAATAGACATTACGTTACAAATGTTTTTGTAATTCCTTCAATATTTATTTTCATCTCATTTGAATAAGTGTGAAATATTTTCTTCAAAACATGCAGCGTTATGAATTAAGAATTAAGTAAGTTTTAAATGAACTGATACCCTACATGTATTTAGCTTATTGTACTCCATAACTATTGGTACATATTTTTAAAACTAACTATTTTGACAATTTAAGTAGGTAATTTGTAGACATAATCTAAGTGCTATAATGTAAAACCATTCTTCGTTCGAGAATTACTCAAGTTCCAAACATGACGCCGAAGAGAAATACATTTTAAATTGCCCGTGGAGTGTAATTAACAGACGGCATTTTATTTCTCCGTTTCTTTTTATTGTTCCGCCACCATTCAAGCGGAGCGCCAGGTTTAGGCCCGGCTACCTGAGTGTCATAATCGACTCGTACTGTCAAATAAAGTTATAATTAAAAGCATCAAATGTAATCACAGGACGATTTGTTAAAGATGTTATTTTGATTTATGTTTAAAAATTTAGTATGTTTCAAATTGTAAAATTCCATAATACATTTTGTATACACTGGTGATTACAACCTCAAGTTTAAATGTATCTCGTAGTAACATTTAAATATTGATCTTTATAGGTTATTCCCGAAATCAGAATTTAAAATATATTTCTTGTAAGTAGAATAATTTGGAAAATTGTTACAGATTAATCAATCAAAACAGACAAAGGAGTGAAATAGAAGTTTTTATAATGTTGCGCGTGAATGATCTAATGCCTGAAGGTTGAAAACACTTTCCTTCGATTGCTTTATTTAATATCGAAATACAAATTTTTTTAACGAATAACAATGATTTGCCTTATATCAAAACGAAAATATTTTTATTTTATATTTGTAATATTAGTATCATTAACATTAAATCTAATTATACCGAATATAAGAACTCGTCTTGACACTAGGTTTTCTCTGCCTATCCTGTTATGCCGAAAATGCGTGAATTTGATTTGATTTATCTCAAATCGATTTTCTTTTAAAATATGAATAATCATATAATTTTTTTAATTTTAATAATACTTAGTTTAATTAAAAATAATACTTGTAGAAGTATATCGCCCAAAGCACACAACGACAAGGGGTCGAAAAGAATCGAATATTTCGGTGGCGGGCATGCGCACCTAATATTGCCTGTTCTGTAACGTATAGATAAGAGACTTAAATTACATCAAATACACTTTATATAAATATCGTTCAAAAGAAAATGATAGTATAAAAATTTAAAAAGTGGTGTAAATATTTTAAATTTGATTATTTGTCAGATGACATGTAAGCGTTTATTGAAACATTTTAATAACGATTATTTTTATATATATATTTGACAAAATTATCTCATTATCAATATAAGTATCTGGTGTGGTCAAATCAGTCAAGTCTCACTCGGGAGAGGTAATAATATTAAAAAATATATATTTCTCTGGTCTTGGGCTTGTCATTCATGTCATGTCACTAATAACTTAATTTATATATTTGTAGTGATAGCAATATTTGACTAAATATTAAATATATGTATGTGAGTGTGATTTAATACAAAATGAATTTTAAGATTAATCGGCAGCGCTAAAGGCGTTTAAAATAAATACGCACTTATTAATTTTGATACGTGTATCCTATACTGTATAGTTAAGTGTAATTTAGTATTTCGATTTAAAATTTATATTGAGTTTAGGCATATAGCCCGTAGGCAACACAGGGGTAGCCTTGTAAGAAAGGATGCGAGTAATCCGGTGGCAACGGGCATGCGCATCCGACGTTTAGGGGGTACATTTGCACGCGCACATTATGGATTATTTATAGAAGCAGGGCGCAGAATTTGGGGAGGGTATTTTGGCAGGTCGATGACTTTGAAAGGGTCGCTTGCATATATATTTCATTTAAATTCACATCTTAATGAAACGGGCAATATTCTACCGTTTTTGTGCCAAAATTTTGTAGTAATAATAGTTTTTATAGCTTCATTTTAAGATAAGTACTTCCTGCATTCGTGAGGGTTTAATCGAAATTTAATTTCGTATATATGTATGGCTATACACTGTTTAATATGCAGTGTATGTTAAATTGTTAATATTATTCAAATTGACTCGCGTGAAGCCAGTAGCCGCGTCCGTGGCCTCGGGCGTGAGCTCCGTGCATGGTTATTCAACATCGAGATAACCGCATTATGCATGTTTTCTTGCATACGCAACACACGCAATATGGAAATTCAGTAGTTGATACATTTAATTGAATTATTATTTAAAGTTTAATTTTTTGACATCTGTTTATTTAGTCATAATTTGTTCTTTAGCAAAATTGTAACGTCATATATTTTGGTCTTCAAAAGTTTTAATAAGTTGTATACTGTATAATAGACAGTGTCCATTTTAATTGGGTTATTATATTTAATGAGTTTATTATTCATTGAAACTATTGATAACTGTCGCTGATTAAACGTTAGAATTTGAGTACAGCAATAAATGAAATACGTATAGTATGAAGTACTGTGATAATAAATAAACATGACATATCTATTTATTATAATATTGTGTGAACAAATACAATTTCGTGATCATTTTAAATTACTTTAGACATTTATACCTACTGAAGGGTGAGTGTTCGTTTCGAACGAAATAACAGCGCGGAAGGCGGATGTTTGCAGCGAAAGTGCGGGAAGCGTTCGAAAACATTCCGCATTCCTAACTTTGATGTAAGGATTATTGTGTGAATTTTCTGCTTTATGGGTACTAAAATTTTATGTGAGTAGCTTTAAGTAGTATTTAAATTTAATAGCTTATTTTGAATATAATGAACAAATAAAAAAGGAACTTTGGTTTACTGTTAATCTAGAGACCACGTAATACCAAGAAATATTTATAATTATATAAGAATTACCAAATTTTGACAACATATTTGCGTAAAAATCAAGTTATATTAAGGTTATAAATAACAGTAAAATTTCTATATATAATGAAATATTAATACATACTTATTTTCAAAATCCTAATTTATAAAATATTTAAATAACATTAATTATATCTTTTTTCTTCGGAAAATTTTATTCGGAATATGAGTAAATTAGGATGAAATAAAAAAATTGGGAAGAGGGACTGGTAGAGTCATCTGTTAAAAGAATATTAAGGTAAAGTACACAGACTGTGGCGCCATCTTGAATAACAACAAATTCCTATTTTGTGATGTATCATACCCATAGAGGGAAGCACATCCTCCCTACATATATGGCTTGAATTAAATAATCATTTGCATGCTTCTTCGAGCTTCCATATCGATTTCTTCAATTATATATGTATTTATAAATAATTATTAAATTACTGTGTCGATTTATTATTCATAAAAGTAAAAGCGATGTATTATTATCACCGGCTTATAATAATTTAGCTTAAAGCCGAATTATTTTATCAAACAATTTATTATGTAAGTGCAACAATTGTATAATGTAAATGTTTATTTTTTTAACATTTCTTAAATTGTTATTCGCACACTTAGGAAATTGATGAATTGAATTTTCTAAATATGTCTTTTTTAATGTAAATGTTATATTTCTTCAATTAAAAATTTCATTATTTTCCTTTTTTCATTCATTTTATAATCATTTTATATGTGGAATTATTAAATTAGGGGAGTGTGGTTAGTGTGGTGGGCTGCTTTTTGACCTTCGTGGAGTAATTGACGATTTTTTATATCAAATATTACAGTTTGATTTTGCTGAATCTATAAAAAAATATTTCCTCACAGTACTAACATATACTATGTGTACTATTTATTAGTACATACGATATGCAAGTATTAAACAGAACTGCGTACTTCAATTACGTATTTCAATTAAAAACAATGGGACCGACTTGAAACAAACTTATAATGCACAAAGTATTACTTTTCAAGGCAAAATTCAAGCTAAACTAAAAGTAAATCTTGGTAGTAGATAAAAAGTTAACTTTTGATTGGCTTCGGTTCGGATGTGATTATGTAAGTAATATCTCATAATTTTTTCTTATGACTTGTTATGATGTGTCAAATTCTAACTGTACTAGGGTTTAGCGTACTTAAAGCCATTCGTTTACCTTTCGCAGTAGTCATTTAATGTGCGTGAGAATTGATGGACACTTAATTAAATACAATTAATATAATTTCAAATCTGTTTATTTTCATTTTTTTAGGAAATGTTTGCGCTATAATTCATATAGAGCCAATATCATGATATAAGTCTAAGATATGCGAAAAGCTTCTTCTAACAGGAGTCTTATCACATTATCCAAAGAACTCGGATGTTTATACCATTTGTAACGATTGGCATCTACTGCAGACGATAATAAAATTCACAATAAACACTACTCGTAGTCATGTCCAGTGATGCAACCTCGCGATATGTCGCTTACTCATTTAAGAGAGTACCGCGCCTAAATTATTACGAAATTTTGCAACTGCCTGGAGTAAAAATTCGTTTTTTATTATTTGTGCATTTTCGAAATCTATTTACCATGGCTACTAATTTTTATTTCATACGTATAAAGCTCAAATCACCAAGTATTTACTATATCTAAAATATTAGACAACTCGGCACCTTCGAATGATTCAATGATGTGTGGTTAAATATTGTTTTGGTGGCCTTTTCTCTTTCACACGTCTACTTTTTAATGACAAACCAGAATAAATCTTAATATGACTTTATCTCAGCAAAATATATAGATCTTCTTTACGATTTAGCGAGAGCGATTTATGTAAGACCATGAAACTATATTATTAAAATTACATTATTATGATAGACAGTAAAACCATCTGGATCTTATCTAAGCACGAGGGCGTTTCACAAGGTTTATTTTGGTCCTCTTTTATTTTTGCTTTACATTTTACGATTTTCCTTTTTTATGTGACGAACTTATGTAATATTTAACTGTTCACAAACCTCCTTGATATTTAAAGTTGGCAGAAACCAAATAAACTATGGCGAATGACTAAAAAACTAAACGTATTGAATTTACTTTACCTAATGATAGAAAGTGGAAACTCCACTCGACGACACAGTTTTCCCTAGCTATAAGAAGTGGATTTTCTTTTTCTTTTTCCTACTTGAAACATTAATATATTATGTAAAATTGGCTTTTAACAAAGTAAGCCTAATAACAGACATTTATACTAGCCGTCTAATTTATGTGGCCTTTGGCCAGTGGCCTTTTTTTAAGAATAAATATTGCATAAAAGCAAATCCTTAAAAAATTCGAGATCCTTTGCTAAAAATGTAACACATAGGTATACCTACATGTGCTTCGCAGTAAACATATTAAAATATTTTGTTTGTCCGGCAACATATCCAGTGTTATGATAAAAACAGTGACACATATCGTATGATAGGAACGAGAAATAAAGATAAGCTTGTAATGTCAAGTTATCGCCTCCAAAAAGTAAATAAGTCTCTAATGGGTCTGAATAGTGTATTTATAATAAAATTCCACAATGTATTTTATATTTACCACCTACTGACAGAAACTCACTATAAAAACAATGTGAAGCGCTGATTACTCGAAAGATTATTAGAGGTCGAAAATGAACATAATATTAATAACCAAAAAACATAAGCAATTACACATTATTATTTCATTTATTTTTCATAAATCAAAACGATTTTAAGATGACATTAGAATATTGGAGCTTAACGAGGGCAGGCATATTTGTTGTAGTTAAGTAATCAATATATATACAATTATACATATAATCGAGTGTAGGTACTTTGGCTGAAGGTTTTTTGGACTGTGTAGAGACAAACAGAGGATTTCCTGAAATTCCTACACGGGAATGGGAAAAAACGGTTTCATTTTAAAGTCACAACGACGCAAGATACTAATATAAAAGATGTTTACAGGCAATAACTAGTGTAAAATTTTGTTGTAAACTAGATATGAAAAAATAAAAGCCAAGGTAAATATATAGTAATATCTGAAGAGGAATAATGAATAGAACAAGGCTTGAGAAAGAGAGCTACCGCTAATTGGTGGGACTAAAAGCTAACTCGAGTAGGGTTACTCCTTAAAGACGCAATCGATGTCAGGGCTACCACGTACGGACTAAGTTTATACATGGTGCTGTTTTATTATGCATCACGAAGGTCGCTTAGCCGGGTGTGCGGACATAACTTTGTAGAATATCATTTTCTAATGACCTCTTTTCATATAAAAAAAAACAAGTAATAATGGTTGTCATAAAACATTACATATATCTTTGCACCAAGGTATTCAAGCTTCTTTGTACATAAAATTAATAATTTATTACAGCAATTAAATTCAACAGAAACTTTGTATTTTTACAATTATGTTTTGTATTCGCCTTGTTAAATCATATAAGTAAATTTTCACTTAATAATATTGAAATATTGCTAGCAATTAAAATAAAATTAAATTGAGACATTTGCAGTTTATTCGTAATAGTTGGCTGGCTTTATTTAGATTAAGTTAATCAATCAGTAAACATTAAATACAAAAACGATTAGTCATAAATCAATTTTAGGACATTTGAAACATTTTTCACTATTATCCTAATTTACTTAATTGTAACGAGTAACGATTATAGAATGATTAGAACAGATAGCCTGAAAAATGTATGTGCGTGACACGTCACACGCTGAAGGAATTCGATACCTCGATAGCAATGAAGTCATCATATAGTAGAATTTCTAATGGCAACGGATTCCATTTCGTTGGCAGCCAAGCGAGAGTGCAGCTATTTGAGCTATTCGGGCCGTCTCGCGCATTGTCTTACTTATGAAGAGTATATTGGAAGTGTCATATTATAATAAAAAATGTTAAAATTTTATAAAACTACGAGTTTTATGATGGTATAGATTGCCATCATAAAATTCGTAGCTTTGTTTGTACTATAATGATTTGCATTATATAACTTAAAGTGCTGATGGTATACGTTTTTAAAGACTAATATTTTAAATATTAACCGATTCTTAATAAAATCCACTCAAATTACCGCGTCTAGAACAAGCATTTTTATTGTTTATATTATTTGTTAGTTCTGATATACGCAACTAATTGTATATTATTATTCATTACAACAATAAATTAGAAAGTTTTGCAGCTAAAAGTTTCACTAAACACTTCGTTTTATTTTGACGTGCATTTTATCTGTATTCGGTCCATGTGTTTTTTTCTATCACCACGTCAATGTGCTTTATGAAATTTCTAATACATTCTATACTCTGCGGTTTTAATGATCTAACACACTTCGCTAATTACAATTGTATATGTATCAGTACACGGCATTGCTAATGACTTGACGAATACCTCAAATAACTAAGTAATTGTAATCGCTGTATTGGGTTTTTAATTGACTTCATTAATTCATCGCCTTACCTGAAGAATGCACATTTTAGTACAAGGTTGTCTATTTATAAGAATTCAAATCGTTATTATACAACATTCGTATATTTTAGAAATACTTAGGCAGATATGAATGTTTTGAGTGGTATTTTTGATTTGTAGAAATAAATTGCAAAAGTAATCAGTTGCATCTGCATGATTAAATACTCGTAACAGCCATTATCGTTCATAACCTTAAAATGTATAAAATTAAAACTATACATAAAATTTTAATACGATGGACGCTGATGTTTCATTTTGTGAATTTGTAACTGATAATTGTTAAGCGAATATTTAGATGTATTGCATTCCATACAATGTTAGTAACTGTAGTCCGCAACGCAACCTACATTCTGCATTCTTTTCGAAACCGTAACACGCCGCCTCAGCGTTCCGGATATAATTATACACGCCATATTCACACTTGTATATTTTAGTTTAGAGCCCATTTTTCTGTACAACAATCGACGTAATGTCAGGTATTGAATTTATAGAGAGCTGTAAAATAGCTACATACAGAGTAGCTTATGATGATTGATATGAGATGTTGATAAGCGGGGCGAGATTTCGAATGGCAACGGTTGACGTCTGCAGCGGGTGTTGAGTTTCTTCGGGCAGATCTCTCGCAAATGTGGCAAGTTTGTGAAGGCGTAATGGCACAGTGGCGCACAGGAGCAGAGGCGCGGACGCGGGACGAGGCCGGCCAAATTCCTGAGCGCTTTCTCTGATAGTTTGTCGCACGCGCACGCGCACGCACGGCCAGCAACGAAAGTAAATGGCGATGCGGCGTGTCCGTGTCTCTGTCATTGCATAATTATTTGCGATCCAGCAATTGTTTGTAAACAACCAACAATAAGAACTCATCGGTAGACTTTTGCGTGACCGTATTTTGATTAGATATGTTAAATGCATAACTTTATCAGCTATCTATGTTTTATATTACACGCATTATAACGAGCGAAATTGATTATATCAATAACATTCCTTTAGACGAAATAGTTTCACAAGCGAGGCGACTGAAAGATGACTTTCATTTTCTACTAGGCACCTATAAACTAAAATAACGCAAACAAACAAAAAGTTGAAAACTTTTTGTTTATTTGAATCAAGAATATATAGCTGACAAGTAATGTGTTTTGATGGGTTTTCATTGAAAATGTAATGATATTGGTATGCGGAAATTTGTGGCATATAAATAAGTACTTATATCTAACACTTACGTAGTGTTGTATGTCGGTGAAAATCGTGCGTTTAACGTTTCCACCTACTCGACTTGGCTGTAAGAAAGCTTTGCTTTCTCATTGAGAGTTAGCTCTATTGTCAGTTGATATCAAAGAAAAGGTAAAACACATAAGTGTGTATAAAAGAAGATACTTAGTATATATACCTACTTAAATTGACGAACTGACCCAACGTTACCCGGACGTGTCGCTTGAATGCTCGATAGAGGAAAAAACAAGACAAGTTGAGAAAAACGAATACAATCGCAATCTCTATATTACGGAACCGGCCTCCGTCGAGTTATATTATGAATTGTTTCAGCCGAGGCAAAACATGTTTCTCTCCTGTTTGTGTAAGGTCTGCTTGCTCGCGAACAAGGATACTCTAATTTATGCAAGTCACGGCTGGAATGTTGGAAACATTTAAAGACAACAATAAGATATCAATCGCATAAACAGACGACGAGTTCTTAATGTACACTTTTTGGATTAGAACGTGTAATATGTACCTAATATATTGTAAGTTAATCACAATTCAAAAAATTGTTATTGGATTAGTCAATTTTGAGATATTTGCAATATTTATTAGCTTTAGTAGTTTGTTAAGAAACTATACTTGTGAAAATGAAATTTTAAAGAGACAGACTTACAAAGTATTTTAATAATAGCATCTTTGAATAAGACTTACTTACCGCACCCTAAGTTAAATTTAGGCTAAGCTTAAGCAATAGTATATGTAAAATAGCATAATTTAAAAATGAACCATTAGGAAAACACGTTTAAAAATAAAAAAATTATCAATACAAATATATTGACAAATAGTGTTTGCAATTTAACAACTTTAGATTTCAGTAGATCTAGAATAGATTTTGGGTTTTACTAGTTTATATTTTTTCTTATAATTAAACATTCACTGTTTTTACATTTACAGTTCATTTCTTAATATATACCTACAAGTAACGCACCTCACATTATATATAAAAGAGTATATTATATAATGAAATTTTTAGAACATATAGTGTAAGCTGGTTATAATCTGACTCCGTTTATGTATGTATACTCCTCTTAGATTGACAATCAACAATGTCATCTGGAATCTGGAATGTGACCCGCCTACAAGGCCGCGCGGCGGAGTATTGACTAACATGTTAGCTGTAGACGCAAAGTATCAAATTGTTTCTGTATTCTTATGCTTTATTAAAAAAAACAATATCACTTTACTGTTGATGTTGAAGTACAAGCTTTTTCTATATTCAATAATTTACGAGTACAGAGTGTCTTGAGACTACGTTCTCTTTGAACACCCTGCTATGCGGAAAAAGCGTAAAGCTTGGTATTAATCTATATATAAATACGTGAAGAAAATGACTCCTTTTCTTGAAAATGATGCGGACGGACTAATATGAAATTTAGTATACAGATGCAGAAGATTTATGTAGAAATACCAATATTTTTAGCATTAAAAATACATTAAATGAATATTACACACTTTGTTTGACATATAACTTCGTATAAAGTGAGTTGATAAGGCAACACGTGTTTTGGGGGCCTTAAGTATTCACAATTTTATATAAATTTAATTACTCTTTCTGCCATTTGTATTGGTCTACTTTTAACAACTATGTTATTAGATTAAATAAACAATGTCTCAACATGCTTTATTTAATCTTCTTAGTATTTACGCACTTGAGATAAGAAAATCATTTTTTAATACGTTTTCTAAAAATATACTTATTATGCTTATGTGAGACTGAGCGCATCAAATTTATCTTAGGTATTTATATAGATATCTAATTGAATAAAATATCATATAACAACTTATAGAATAGTTAGTCTTAATAATCATATATAATATGATCGTATAGAAAAGTATTACAGATTCATACAATACAATTTTATTTGAAATGAATAGGGTATATTTTCTTAGTTTTTGTCTACAAAAATATTTACAAGAAAACATAGAAGTGAGCCAGCTTGTAACGAACGTAAAAAACCAGGTAAAATATTTTACAATACTATTTGTTCGCTTTATTATTCGAAGGTTAAAGAACAGCATACACTACTGAAATAAGTTAAACACGACTCAGTAAACAAGATGAGCGCGTTTGATCCATATTTTAAAATTGCGGCCCTTTGTGTCGGATTACACCAGCCATGTGGGCAGATATTGTATCAAAGTGTGATATTACAGATTTTGGAACACACTTATATACTATATGTACATTTATAACCATTATTACACGTATAACCATTTGTTCAGAGCTTAATAGCGAGTTGGAAATTCATTTTCTAAAAAAAATTTCAAATCTTCAATTTATTGAATTAATTAGTAAATATTTTATTTTAATATCAGAAGCGCTCTAGCTCTAGCTATGTATGTATGTGTATCCTCAATAAAATACACATACATACATAGACGCAAGGTTATTTAATCTTAATTCTCTAAGGTATTTTTTGATAAAAACGTAATAAACTGAAGTAAGGAAAACACATAGTTTTACGTACCAAAGCTGTCTGAATCGCTCGCAGGATAAGCCGGGCACGGCTGGACCATTGTGGCAGCACGTGACAGCACGTCTAGTGGCGACTCTATCTTTTTCATCTTGTCTAAAAACAAACATTGAAATATTGTTTTATATAAAAAAAATATTATCTTAGATATAATATAAAATAATATTCAAATCAACATTAACAATAGTAGTACCACTAAAAATAGTATTGCTTCTCGACTAAACAAAAGACAATCATTTAAATATGCCGATTAAAAACAAGATTCTTATCAGTCACCTGCGACAAATAAAGCCACCGTGACGCCGTCACATAAAGCTCGTATTATAGAACAATCTATGTCTAGGGACGTAAAAATATTTGGCTCAGAGAGTGAATGTCGCTGAGTTAATACATAAAATGGCATGCAATGTGGTCGAGGCGAAAATTCTACAGCAGTAAACGGCTAGACGGAGGATAGACGTCCGTGCTGCGCGCCTATCAAGTAAATAAAAGATAATCGTACAGAGACCGGAGTTGTGAAACGTACATACCGTCCACGGGAACACAGCCAATGGTCCACTATCGCACATCGAGCGATGCCAGTCGAAAATGTGGCATTATGATTTGATTAAACTGACACAAATAGTTTATACTTAATAAATATGCGCCGCGATTCAGTAATGGGAGGACAAATTTTGCTGTGTTCAAGCTAGTTACTATTTTTATCTACGAGTACAACGATTAAATCAACTTTCATAAGTACGTCTTTGAAATTGATGTAAAAATTGTAATTTTTAATAACAGTGGTAACAATAGTTGTTGTCGATTTTGCTATTATAAGATTATGCGTCTGCTTTCTTTGCATCGGCATTAGATAATTAAAATGATTTAATATACATTATTAAATGAATAAAGCGTCGATGAATCTTAATTAATGTAATAAAAGACGTGGTTCCCGGAATGTGGACATTTGTACTTTCAAAAGTCGAGTCGTTGTCCGCGGATGAAACGAGCCGAACAAAAACTCTTTGGAATGATAGTGCGATGACTACGTTAATGATGAGGAATTTGGTACATTAACTACAATAGAATTTTTCTCGGAGGCGGAGTCACGCGTAGGTACGGGCGAGTGGTATGCCGGCCAGTACGTCAGAATAGATCACCGGAATACTTCCACGTACGTACAGTTAACAAAAAACATTTACATATTTAGAAGTTTTATGATTCTTAATCACGCAATCGGAGATTTCCGGCAAGCGTTACACACAAAGAAGGGCAGCGCACGTTTAGCTGTTTACATTGAAAATTCCAATTAAATTACACCCGAATATAGAATGCGTGTGAATATAGAAACAACAGGATTAGATAATAATATATTTATTCGTTAAGAATAATACTTTCTTTATTTTGGCATTCTGTTGATTAATGTACAGTAATATGTAATGCATTTAAATGAATCGTTTTATTACTGTCTCTACTAATATGGTCACGAAGCGGTTCAACGGAACAGGAACTAGTTATTATGTATCGCATAAGGTTTGTTTAAGCGATATGCTTTAAAATATAATTGTATGAATAAAATCTAAGAAGTAACTAACAGTCATTTTGCTGTTACACCAGTTGTTTTCTCGTAATGGCAGCTTGCATAATTTATGAAAGAATCACTATTGGTTTTGAAAATATTAAATATTAAAATCTTCTTGTATGAGATTTACTGAGCTATTTCTTAAATATATTCATATAAAAAACTGTAATTACCTATGTTATGATTAAATTGATAATATTCACTTTGGTGTAATATTTGGATTTAGGTACATAAATAAAATTTTATTCAAATGATTTGTTCAAAACACTAATATTAAATTCATTCCATTGATGCACCCAGACTATAAAAATCTTGGCAAACACTAAATTTATACCTATGTAGATCCATCCATACATATTAACTGAAAGTTTACATATACTTTATATAAATATAAAGGTTCAGTAATAAGATATTGATTCAAATGACAGTTTCTTGTCATTAATCAGATAAGAAAGTCATTAATTCTCAATGATAGTAAAGTGTAAAGTTGGTAATTACAGGCCCCGCATAACAACATGATAATGATGCACTAGTCTATAAATAAGCTCTAACGAATTTACAAATATTCTCATATAAATGAATAATAGAATTTAAAGGTAGAATACTAAACTGTCACCTGAAAGTTCCAAAATTGTATTCACATGGTGATCGAACCTTGACATTCCGTGCGGTAAAAATAATAATCTATTTTAACACGAATGTTTTGTACGCTACACTGAACCGTTTTACTATGCAGTAGAGTTTACAATTGATATCGACTGTAACATTGGAATGCCCGCATTTGGGGTGCGGTGCCCGTCTTTTACGACGGTTGCCACCCCTGCTGTGCGCACGCGCACGTGTCTTTAGAGGGTCGGGGACTGGCAGATGTTTCAAGTATGGGACCCAACGTCGTTTGTTAAGCTAGTATAAAATGTGATATATTTAAAAACAGCAGTCATGCATAAAGCCAAACCTGATGTGATATAAATTAAAAACACAAATCAAATATATTTAATTTATATAAGTGCTTAGAATGTAGCACATTGATTACAAACAAAGAATGCAATGTCACATCCATAAAACAAATGATAACTTGTCGGCAGCGAGCTCCGTGATGAAGCTTTAAATTGATATTTACAACCATTATAGTCTTAAATTAATTAATTTTCTGAATTAATTAGTAATAAAATAACGTTACAATACCGTATCGTTTTACTTCCAATTAATATTTAATTACAATAAAATACTGATTACTGTAGATTAAATATTTTAATACAACGTTAATTCACGAATATTGTAGAAACGATAATAAAGGAGCTGTTAAAGGTATGCATATGTTAATACTAGTATTGAATCTAACGTCTTCGTCTGCTTAAGCGCTCAACGTGTGGGTCACATTGGGCAATCGGATGTGTATTATCGAGCTCTTATCACCGGGGCCGGGTGTGGAAACAAAATGCTTATAGGCGCATATCAGTCGCATTCCACGCTATTATGCCCGCGAGGTTGCTCCGCGCCGAGTAGCGGCGGATTTTTTGCGTGGCGTGTTCGTAAATCAAACCGGTAGGTACGTACTTGCTCGTACTTATTTCGATAGCTACTTATTCGATACTCACGATTGTTTCTTTTTGCGTTGTTTCAATTATAGTGAAACAATTTAATTGATGTAATGTTATTATTTCTATGTTATTATTGCCATGATTTTTATGTGAAATAATGTTATGATAGAATCAAAATTAATGATATTGTTGATAATTTATAGAAAATGAATGCGCTTAATTATAATAAAACGCAGAATACCTTAGTAATAAACCATTATGAATACTTACATTTTTCCCACGTTACCACAATGCAGGGTCGAAAGTTTTTAAAATTATTCACTTCGTAATAACAAATTTATTTGTAGCACAAAATTATTATATTAGACAATATAATAGTTTCCTAGATACTATTTTAACTTAAACAAAGTTACAAGACCGGCGAAGAATAAAAATCAATATGAAACGATTCGCGAAAACTATGTGACTTAATAATCTTTCTTTAAGACACGACTTGTAACAATTATTATTATGGCGTTAAATAATGCACAGAGTTTTACCGCTTATAAACCATTTTCCTTCATTTAAACTCTAGTAGTATTTGTTATTATTTTATAAAATCCAACTACCGCGCCACGACTCTGTTGACGAAATAGTCGCGTTTGACATTTGAGCCGAGCCCACTGCGGTTGGAATTCGAGGAATGTCAAATATTTTCAGTGCTGCCATCTGTGCGAAGGAATTTCAAGTACTCCGACGCAACACAAGAGTACTTATCAAACATTATTTAGATTAGAGCAAAGAGTGATGTTTATTCAGAATAACTATTATTACTTATATTTTATGTAATAATGTCGTATATATATTGATTTTAGAGTTGCACCTCGAGTTGAAAAACGAGAAAGCGCAGCAACTTGTTTGTGATATGTTGGAATGCGTCCAAGCTAGTGCCTCCTTTTAGAGAATACACTGACGCAGGCGTAATGGCAAGCCGCGCGTCTACACAGGGTTATCGACACATGGCGTGGAGGCGAAAAGTAGGGTCGGCATTCGGTACCCGCTCGCTGTGCATGTAGCGTAGCATAACTGGCTGCCATTGTTTCGCTTCGTTACATTACTTAAAAAGGCCTTTGAAAATAAGAATAGTAAAAAATTCAATATGGGTGTATTTTGTTTAATGTTTTTTGGTGATATCGTCAACATATGACGTCAATTTCTTTTAAATGAAAATAGTGCCATCTGTATGCGCTTGAACACTTTACAACAGCCAAGATCGTTAGGACGACTTAAAAATTTTTACTAATAGATGACGCTTACGGCCACTTTACGACTACGAAGTAGTTTAAATTTTATTGTCTAAAATGAGGCCATCGTGTGCAGTGGAGTTCAGTCCTACTGCACATAGGTACGGTTTTAAGTAATGTTTATAATTAAATTATTCTTATTTCTCTGCTATTGTAAAACAAAGTGTTCTCTGCCAATTATCGTTGAAATCGTATCAATACAAATAAATAAATGTGTCTGTTTATTCTATTAATGTTATATTTTGACACGGTAATTTTTGTCTGTCTCTATTTGATCCGGGTGGATCGATTTTGACACTGGCAGATGTTATAAGGAGTGACTTCTTTTATTTTAGAATTCCATGCGGATGAAGTCGCGGGCACGCGAAGTAATTTATATACTCCTTATCCTCCTCCTACCTATAGTAATATATATATATATATATATATATATATATATATATATATATATATATATATATGGGTTAGAAATGCGTGTTACTAAAAAGAAGAAAGTTAAAGTGTAAGATACTGTTTCTCAGGGTTCAATATTTGTATTAACCATTAGTCTTATTTATATAGGTTGAAGGAAATGAAACGGACGTTAATGTGATATTATTTATTTAATCTAACGCATGGTACTAGAATCTAAACACAAAACAATGCAAGGATAATAACGTATAGACGACCAATATTGCTATACAGATAATAAAATATCAGTAATTTATATGTAAAAGTAACAATACCAGAAATAATTCCATTTTATCAAGTAGGCCAATAATATCTACTTGGACTTAGACCAGTTGGTCTTAAAAAACGTACATAAATTTCAAGAATATAATAAACATTTACGTGTAATTTTTATCTAACGTGTACTTTTATAACACGGGTGACCATTGTAAGGTAACATTAAGAATATTCTACCAAGCAAATATGTAATCACTATCAGTAATATTCCGCTTCAAGTCGGCACAGCTTGTAGCCGGATCAAAGTGAAAAGAGGTTAGCCTTTTGGGCCTACATTTTACTATTATCAAATTTTGAAAATTAATCGCCTTTGTCAAATTTGTAAATTTTATAAAATTTAACGTGTCCTTAACCACCACTTCCAACAATGATTTATAGGATTTAAAATATATATCTAATGGACAACATTCAGTTAAATATAACTGGTGTAAGACCTTTAAAATACTATGATCCATATAATCACATGTATATTACTAAAATACTCATTAATAGTTACTTAAATCTAAATATCTCACTAGGGGATCCTTTAGGGTCTTCTTGTTTCAGCCAATATTTAATCAACAACATTTAATTGGTACAAACAAGCAAATACCTGTACATAAGTTAAGATAATAATTAAATAAATATTATATAGCAAATTAATATAAATAAACCATGGTATTTACATAAAAACAGCTTAAGCTAACGCTTAAATTCGCGTCTAATTGAGCGACACGTTTTCAAATAGCCAATAGTCTATTTTATATTGGCGTTAAGTAGTACTATTATTTATACTTAAGTCAACACATATTTTTTCTTCAATAGACATTATGCTTTTATATTATATAATATCCATAATCTTATATTTTTACTATTCTAATCAATAGCTGTGCTCTCACGTATCAACAATAGTTTTCATATTTAAAGTATTTTAGAACAGTTGAATACGATATCTTAGATTTATTTTTATGCTAAATAGAGTTTAAAACAATAAATATGCATACATTAAATTTCCTGAATTGCAATTCCTGAACGTGAACTGTACTATTTGAAAATAGGTTGCAAAAACCAAATTCTTATATAAAAAGTTATGACTAACATAAAAATAAATAATATTTCAATAGAAATGTATTAGATAACACAAACATAATATATTGTGTAAAGAAATCGATTTTACAACTAATCTAATGGCAATACGTATTTATATATGTATATATATAAAAGAGGTTTTTATTTCTCCATAATTATGTATTTAATATGATTTGTTAATTACACTTAAAACTTCAAGGGGACGGTATAAACGTGTCAAATAAAACGCGACGAAGTTACTTATATTTTTAAATAGCTTTGGTGTAATAATATTTGTAGATAATACCCACTTAGGAAGGTTTAGAAGGAACTATGAATTAATATACATATTATACAATATTAATAATTATATATCCACTTCATATTTACTAATTGTTATTCAAACTATTTTATGTATTTTAAGAACTATATAAGGTACCTATTTGTTTTCATTATTATATTTTAATGCAGGCAACTATTTATATTAGGATAGAAACTCAAAGATTTTACATGATATACATTGTCGATTACACTCAAAAAAAGATAAAGTTGATTTTTAGGTTATTTAAAAAAATCGCAAGAAAGTGTGCTCGATTTACTTCAGATCGTCTGTAGCACTGTCATTAGCTTGCTGGTTTCGTGAGTAAATTTTAAAGTAAATCGGACCCTATGAAGTGGGTTAAAATTATGTAAGATTTACTTATATTGATACCAGGTGTATATAATTAAAGCTGTTGTCAAGAATAGATGTAACTTAATTTGGCAAGTATTTAGATACAACTAATCGGAATTTCTGATTTTAATTACAAGTAATGAAAATCAGTTTTTGTTGTGACGTAAATAATTTTCAATATTGCACTCATTACATATCTCTTCTTTCTATTACTCATTTATTAGATATTAAGTTATATCATTGTCAGATTTTGTGCTAGATTCCCATCATGTGTACTTGCTACCATGTAAGTTTAAAAATAATAATAATCGACTATGTAATTTGTTAAATTATTTGTTATTTTTACAAAATGTTAAATGTTAGTTATTTCTTATTATATATTCCCTGAAGTGTTTAATTTGGTTGTTTTTGATACAATTATAATAAGCATAATTTATTAAATTAACTGATTATAAATAAAAAAAGGTTATATGATCTATAACATTAAACAAAAAATATGACATAAGTGTAATTATTTTGTTAACATTTTTTAAAGTGTTATTCCCACACTAAGGAAATTGAAAAACACATATTTAGAAAACGTACTCGTATAAAAATTTGAACGCAGCGGGATTTGAACCCGCGCCTCTTGTAATAATGTAAATGTAATTTACATATTAGTATCTACATGAATCAATTAAGTTTTAGGATTCTATATTCGTTAGTAGTTTTCTTTTGAAAAAGGCTAAGCAAACAGAATAGACCAGAACCAAATAACTATATTCCGATACAATCAATATCAAGATTAATTATTAAGAATTTGATTTATTTCCTATATTTACTTAAAACTATTGCCTATCAAATAAAAAAATAAAGATCCTATTCACAACTGTCATTAAATGTCAGCTATGAATATGATACCAAATTAAGATGAAAAGTAAAGGTGTCTAGGTATACCTAAATATAGTAAATGACTAGGTTTATCACAACAAATACATTACAAAACTAATATAATATATAAAATACATAGGCAAATATAAATAGTCAATTTAAGAGACATCGCGTGACTTCAACGATACCACTAAGTACATACATATCTAATTAAGTATACAGTTAAATTCGAATATATATTTTTATTACGGGGAAATTTAATTAAAGTACTTACTTACATTAACTCGCTGTACCTCAATCATACAGTTATATATATCTGTTGTAAAATGATATGTAGCTATAAGTTTTTGTATATACTTATGCAATAATACAGGGTTTCCCTTTCAAAATAAATTCTGAATATGGAAGGATTGTATTTTTCGAAGAAAATAGGCCGTAATAAATTTAATACTTTCAAATCGTTTCACGTAATTCAGCAAAATAACAAGGATTGGTAAACGCGTACAAATTGTTCACAAAAGGAGAATAATTTCAACTAAAATATAATAAAATATTAATTACACATAGCATTGCAAAAGCATTCATCATAAGAATAAGACTATGATATGATAACGCATTATATTACTCTATCACAAATATATATTATTTATTAATATTTTTTAATTCATTTGAAAATATTCAAGTAAACAATATAAACGAAACAAAACAGTTAATTATCTTATATCAAGTAAAAAACATAAGATTTTATTTATTCAATGGGTACCTCATAGATCATCCAAGATCGTCCAATTCTTGTCATGTGAATTTTCAAAAGGTACCAAAGAAATTGAGATATTACAAGTTTTTTAAAGGAATAGTTGTCTAACAAAGTTAAGGGGACGTTCATTAGACATTGCAGGTCTTTCGTAATCGTAATTGCTTTGAGATCCAGTGCAGGGTGTCATTTGCAGAGGTCGTGACGATGAGGAGGCACCACATCTTCTGCAAAATGTTCGCTTCACTCCCAACGGTCGCTTCCACCACCAGATACCTTGCACTGAGGCTTCATAGCTGGCTTTGTCTGATCGGGAGGAAGTAGCGTAATTGTAGTCGGGTCGAGGTTCATATGCTTCGGACCAATTGGATTCACTATCGCAAGGCGTTACTGGGGCGCTGCGGGTAGGTTTAGGTTCGTAATATTTGTTGGATTCTTCGGAGAGTGAGCCGCGTCTCTGAAAATATAGTGTGTTTTCTTTATTACAGGTACTGCATCTGAGCTGTGTACAACCCTCAACATTTAGAAGATATACGTGTATCAAAATACCCTTTTTACTAAATCGTGAGAAAAAACAATTTTTACGTGGTATATGTACTTTACTTTAGTTTTAAAAAGAATTATATTGTTTCGTCGTTAATGCATTATCTCATTTCTATTATTTTGTGGTAGATGGAGAATGGAATTAATTTCTACGTTCATTACAAATATATATAAAATGTAAATAGCCATCGTTCTTACTTTCATAATATTGAATTGCGGTAGCTTAAAGCGTCACACTTCCTGTAGAAACTTGACCGGACAAACTCCCTGTCGGTTATCACCGGAGCGGATCATCACCATGCCGTCAACTTCATCTCCTACTTGAATGACAATTTGATCACGAAGCAACATCAGCCCATTGTCACCATCCGACACCTGAAATTAAAATATTATTAAGTTCAGAAATAGGAAACAAGTCTAAAAGTTGAAATTTAGATTATTTGCTAAATATTGCTTTGTTATAATTATCATAAATTATCCAAATCATGTTTCATAAGAGAAAGCTTTTACTTCTCCATTTCTAACTTTTTCACAAAATCCCATTGAATTGAACATTCCATTGAACGTTATATAAAAATAAAATAATAATTTCCCATTTTAGGCGATAAACAAAATACTAATTAAGACCTGTTAAATAGACTGCACCTGTAAATTGTGAGTAACTTGCAATGGTCGCTCTCCGGCTTGAAGCTTAGTGCAGTACTTGGAAGGAAAATATCCTATTTTGCCCAAGCATTTGCCCTTCCACCAATCGGGATCAGACGTATCGATCACGGTCACTTTGTAGCCGGCCTTAAGATCCAACTCGTCAGCGTGACGTGATTTGAAATTGTAGAGAATCACGTACAAATTGGTCGGGAGAAGACGTTGATGCTTCTGAAATAAAAAAAAATATTATAAAAATTATACCATATAATAATTACAAAATAACTAGATGTTTGCAGTATGACTAGTCCAATTACTATATTTTTTTAACAATTCGTTTAGTTTTTTAATTATGGCGGTTCAAGAGTGGCAAATCTTTACTAAAATTAAAAATTTTGCTTACTTTATAACTGATAAATATTATACCCACATAAATAGTACCATAAGAAACGTTTACCTTTGAATTAGTTAGCCTGGTGCAGTTAACGCATTAACAAGAGATAGTGGTGGGTCAACTTTCCACACTTAAATGGTTGTAATTAAAATATAAGACTTCCTATCTCTGAATATACAAAGTGTGGTGTGTCAAAAGCTTTAAATTAATACGGTTACGTGTATATTCGATTAGTTTATTCGGATTATTTTTAAACAATCAAAAAATATCTAAAAAATAAACCGTAATTGTTATATGTAAGTAGATCACAAAGGAACATAATTGATGCCATTGTAGATTCCAGAATATAAATATTTTTTTGGCGTCTCGTGTTAAAAAAAATTAACATATTGTACAGTATCGTAAGTTACTGATATTAGAAGATACTTACACTGGGCTGCTTCACCGGCGACGGACAAGGGCTAGCACTGTTAGATGACAGACTCTTATCGGGTTCATCAGGCAGTTCAACACTGCTCATGCGACCGCCTCTAGCACTTAATAGTCTACGGCTGTGTACCGGAGATGATGGAGCTGTACACCATTGATTAAAGTTTAAGCACTTGCCTTTCTATTCGTGCAACACTAATTCTATCACTCTTGAATAATTTATTTTAATTAACTTAGTTAATAGTCTTTAAATAAACATTCGACTTAAAAAGTTACACTAAGATGGTAAACAAACAATGACGTATTTCATTTTTATTTAAATACAAAATCTAGGAAAGATATAGCAAGGGCAAAAAAAAAATACTGATTGAATTGTAGCAAAAGTTCACACGTTTATTACATCCCTAGGGTATATTCAGCTATACAATACCTAGCATACGAATAAACAAAACTCTGCAAGATTTACTTTTGTTATTTTGAATTTGTTTACATTCCGACCCTTTTTTATTCTAGAAACTAATAGATCAATAGATTGAAGGTGACATATAGGCTTTAGGCTTTTTTATAAATTAATATTATAAAGGCTTTTTTATAAATTAATATTATAAAGGCTTTTTTATAAATTAATATTATAAATAACGTTACCCTAAGTAACGTTCTTCACGATAGTAACAAATGTGATAACAGAAACATGAACAGCTTTCGCTGTAAATTAAATTATAATGATGGTCGTAAACGTCAGTTAGTGGTTAGTAATAACAAGTCACTTAGGCAATAATGCACATAATGTATACTTGTGATATTGTGTTAATAAATAGTTAAATCTCTAAAGTAATTTTCTCTTTAAACTTTCAATTTTTTTTAAATAACAAATATTTTGTATGATAGGCTCCCAATTTCATATTTAACGTAAGGCAACTGGGAAAATCGAAAAGTTTCTATTGAATTTTATTACAGATCGATACTGCAGTTGTGTTATGTTAAATGTACGTGAAATAGAAGTGAACGTACATGACTGAGTATGGGCATACTGGTGAAGCATGTGGTTACTTATTCTATACGAGCCATATTTCATGCAATATGTTCTGTAGTCACCTAGAAAAATAAAAATAAATAAATTACATGCAAAAATAAATGCAAAAAACATACGAATAACATTAAAAGGCGTTAATGGGTAGATAGTACATACATCGTTTGTTGGTTGTGAAGCAGGACCAAAAATATTCTGAGCAGTGTTTTTTTTTTAATCAAAAATAGCCAAAAAGTTTAAACACCGAATTGTAAGTTTCGGTTACCGTAGAACCACGAAGAAAGCACATCATCAGGAAATTTCAGTAGAGAGTGTAGCGGCAAGTATTCACTAACAAAAGGAAGACACAAGCTAAGCCAAGGGAGGAGGTAGAATAGAGGTGAACATTTAACATTGCTCGTGGACACAAGACATCGTTCATAGACAACACTTGACACTGGCTGAGCTCAAAAAACCAAGAAACCTCTTTAAGTCGCCTTTACCACATGCTACTTTCCTTGTATTTGTAAAGAGATTAAATTTTTATAATAGTTTATAAACCAGTTATTATTATTAGAGTAATGCAGCTTCGGAATTAAGAAAATTAAGTCTATCAGCTCACTCACTGATACATAACATTGGGAAATAGCTGAAACAATGCCAACAGCGTGTTGCTATAAACAATCGCTGCTACCAGATTATGTTGAACATATAACAACGCCAATAAATTTTAGCTCATTAAGACCATTAAATTGTAGTAGTTTTGTTACTTTTTATTCACTTTAAATAGTCTAGTTAAATTTTCTTTTATGCGCAACGCAATGTCTTGAAATTATTAAGTTCGCTATGGCATCGAAAATCGAATATCTCTTCAGACGCTCAACTTGTAACATTAAAGTTTTCTATATAAAATTTGAAAGTTCAACGTTAAAGTTTTTTTTGAAGCAAAAGCGACTTTTAATACAAAAATATTTAACAATGTAAGTTGTAAATGTAAAACGTAATTTAAAATCAGGTTTTTTGTGCCCATATTGTTTACGTGATTATTGCGACTTTCGTACATAGAACTCTGCTGCCCTGCGAGGGCTGGTCTCGGGGGCGACGTCTCAGCTCCCCACATTCTGGAGAATCCAGCGACAGGCTCTTCATCCTAAGGTTCAACTTTTGTCGTCTCGGTGAATGCGGCGCTATAACAGGCATGCGGTATGAGCTTCGGACACTTACCAGCGAATTCAACTTCAAATCCTATCGTATCATACGATAGTTCAAGTGATGTTATATTTTTTGTGTATTAATAGATGTATAATAGTCAAATGTACTTAAGCTTAACTTAACTAAGTTTTAAAGCAAAACTTCTTTGAAACCTTGTAATAATTAGTAATTTCAATAAGCAATGAGTGAGAACTGGCAATCATTAATTTATAATTTTATTCCTTTACCAAAACCATGAAATACATTCTAATGTGTTTTGAAAAATTGGCTCAATCTTACAAACTAATTTGTTACACAAACATTTCAAATATGTATCAAATGTTTATAAATGCATAAGCGTGGCAAAGGAAAATAAAAAATATTTAGAAATATAGAACAATAAATATACTTAAATCAAGATGCAAAAATATGAAGTTCTGGGTGGAGTTTACGTGGCGATACCTACTGAATGCTACTAATTTTATCCCAATACTAAAAAATGATTGTATGTATGTATGTACAGTCAATGATTATTTATAAAAATATTTAAAATTTAAAGAAATATTTAAAAATTTGCTTGCTCGTCATCAGCAGCTTTGTTTGGTTTAAATAAAATAGATTCATACGAATGGTAATCGATAAAATGCAACGAATCTCAACACAGTCTACTGGGATTCGCTTATGTAGAAGTTAATTATTGGTACCAGGTAAGGGACTGGTGCGGTCTGTCTGCCTCAACATTTGAGCACTCTTGGAGTTCCTCATCGAACCTGTGTGAACAAAATATAGTATCTAGTCTATAATCTTTAATATCTTTGGACGTTTTACGACGGTGTCGCCCTGTAAACTCGAAAAAAAACATAAAAAGAAGAGCAAAAAAGCCAAAACAAAAACAATTCTTAAAACGCCTATATAACGATATAACATTATTATTTTCATGATATTATATGTTTAAGTGTGGTTCAAAATTGTGTGGTATACCGGTGTGGACATTACAATTTTATTTATTTACAAGAGTATATGCGTTTGAGTGCAAGTGAAATTACGTTTGTTTGTGATGTATGTAGATGTAAAAGAAAAATCCTCGTACAAACGCATGCGATTAGCACGTTACGGGCCAAGCCATGCACCACTTACATACATCCAAACGCCCGAAGAGATTTGACGTTCGACAAAAAAAGTAGTGCAAACTGGTAAGAGGACGAAACAAAATAAGTGACTTAATTCGACTTTTATTGTAACAATAACAATACATATCACAGAACGCGGGGCGTTTCGGGGTTACAAATTATTCGCGAGCGGCTCACGCGGGCGATCTTATAGCCGCATTAGGACCAGTCAGTGCTCTTTCCCATAAGATAGTGGTGTGAGTCAAATCCAAAAAAAGATTTATTATTTCTTGCGAATGCTGGCCTGGGCCTTGAGAATTGAAGGCGGGGGATCGCCATTTTCATTTAATAACACTAAGGGTTGTCCGAAAGGGCGCGTAGTTGTCTCTTCTGTTTCTGCAAAGATAATCGGCAAAACAAAATACTAAATAAATAAGTAAATAAAAATTAAACCAAATAATTTTATAAATGATATAAAAATAATAAAAAAATAACTAGATCTAAAACAGGATATGGATAATGGAGATGATCGTTGAGAATGTCCAGGTACACCAAGTGGGAGGACGGAACAAAGCATGTAGCGTCGAGCTTCATCTAGTTGTTTCAGTGTGCTAACATTGCGACATATATATAAAATAAAATAAACAAAATGACACAACGAAACGAGGCTTGTAGCCAATAAGACGGGACAAACAAAGCTCGATTGAGACAGAGATGCGCTACGGCTGCAGGGCGCGTACTTTCCGGTAGCGAAATGGACCGATGTTGCGGCGAGCGACGTGACTTGGATCCCCACATGGACAAACTCTTGACGCCAGCGAACAGCCGCCGCCGCACACCGCCTTCCGGCCGCGCCGCGCCTACCGACAAGCTCACACTGAGCGGGCTCATACCGACCGCACCCCCGCCCTGCGCCCGCGACTTAAGAAAACGTGCAATCGACACTACTGAAAACGAGTGATCTGAAGCCGATACGCGTTCCAGGGGCGGATCTACATACGGCGTAACTTAAGCTACCTGACTTTAAAATTTCATTAAAATTAGTCTATGTATTTGTATTATGAATATCCTTATATTATAACATTTTATTTTCATAACGGCTTCTAATAAGAGTAAGCAATATTAAATTTAGATCCGCCCGTGGTGCGAAACGAGCGGAGAAGCGAGCGAGCCCGGGTGCGGCACCAGACCTGAGCTGGAGGAGACTGGGGGCGCCACAGCCAGGCCAGTATTCGGGCGCGCCGGGGAACGAACGGGCGGAGGCTCTTCGGGCGCGGACACGCGCACTACGGGGCCCCCGCGCGATTCCCCGCCGCCCGGCTTCGCTATTTCGTTGGCCCGCTTCAGAACTTGATAAGTTTGATCCACTTCCTCCTCTGAGCACCGAGCGAAATGTTATTACGCGAGCTATTGGAATCGCAAAAAGTGTGCTGGTTGTCGTTTGTTAGTAGTGACTTTCTGTATAGACCTGTCTGTAATGTCTATCTCGAATGATAATTTGCAATTTGATTAGTAAAGGACTCGGAGTTTAACAGGGTCAATCCGTACTATTTTATACCGTACCCTCGTCATAGTAGCTATCGAAATCATCATCAAACTCGACTGATCTCTTGAAAGAGATCTTAGTTAGTCTCTGTCCTGGCAGCCAGCCGTCCTCCACCCCTGGACAATGTGAATTTAGTGTCCTATTGCGTTTTAAATATAGGTGATCGTACAGAGAATTCATTGTGTGTATATACGGAAAGCTTGGTAGCGGTGTGAGCGTTATTTGTCAATTATTTATAAATTTTGAATTCAATAGCTTGAGTGTTGCCATGTTTACAATGTACAACTCTGGTTCGACAGTTATTGATGGCACCAAATTACAATTCAAAAAAATTATCATATTGACTTTAATCATTAATATACTTATATATTTTAATTTTACGATATTCCCTCTACTTTTAGAATCTTATTTCTAATATATTTACTTACCATCCTTTATTGCTTAAAAGACAGACATGTTAAGTAACACTTAAGCAAAAATAAGTACATGAGTAATTCAATACATTTGTAGTTGTTCGTATAATCAGCTCATGTTAAGATAATGTTATTCATTGTATGTATTGTATATGTTTTAAGTATGTTTCATTTCATTATAAAATATATAGTTTGTTTATTACAATAAATACAGACGCGAAACAAAGGATTATTGCACTTACTTTCTTCATCAAATGCTGCATCTTGTACTCGATGAGCTTCTATCTCGGAAGTACTCTTTTGTCGCCGCAGAAGGCGTGATTTAGTCTGACATTTACCAACTTGTGGCATGCAGTCGGTATGCACATTCATCTTGCACATCCTGCATCGTAGACCCTGGCGGGTGTGCCCTGAGGATACAGGTATAAAATGCATTACGTATGCAAATATTGGGGCTTGAGCATTTCATTACTGTAACTGTATACAGACCTCCCACTTAGTTATATGAACACTGAAAATATTTTAGAACAAGTGCTTGTAAAATTATTTAAATCTAAGAAATTTATCGTTGTGTGTAGTGATTTTCTCCGTGGGTGTTTTCCGAGTGGGTAACTCCACCACTTGTATTAGATAGACTTCATATAACCTAGCTAATTTATTCCTAGACTCAACAAGAATTACTACTTGTACAGCTACTTGTATTGAATATTTGTGCAACTATGTTAACTTCAGAACCTTTGGTAAAAATAAAATTAAAAAAAGACAATAAATTGTTTGTTCAAAAAACTGTACGGATGGCAAACTGGTAAAATAGAGCAATTTAAAAGTAATATAATAAAGTTTTTAATGTCATTAAATATGAGTCCAATACTACTTCTAAAACAGTGAATTCTAGGAGTTTCTTGTCATTTAATAAATGGGCGACTATAGGAATTCATAAGAGTAGACAAAGGTTGTATGAACTTTATAGTAAAAAACTTATAACCACAAAGATTCATTTAATAAATACGTAAGAAATTATTCTAAGTTGTATAAAAAATATGTTCCATGGCAAATAAAAATTCTTCTAATAAAATTAAAATGACATGGAACATAATAAATTGTGACTGGAACGACAAAGGAATTAAATTTAAAAACTGTGAATTTAAATTAAAAATTGTCAATGGTATAACTAAATCTGATTAAGAAGTTTATTTACACGCGTAAATTTGAAAAATTCTTTGCCTGTATTCCAGTCTCTACAAATGAAATACTTATATCCTCCATCACCGGCGCCGAATCATTACTTAAGGATGAGGCGAGCGTACATAAATGTAATGTAGATTTTAAATTTAAACCAGTCAACACTAGAGAAATTTAAGTAAGTATATCAAGAAAACATTTGATGGGGTATTTCTGTCAATATAATTATAATATTTTTATTGCTCCTAGTGAGCTACAGTTAGATAAACCGGAAGTTGTTTTCCGCTATTCAACACATCGTCTCTAATAAGCGCAAAATATGAATACGCAAGAGAATATGTTTAAAATCATATTAATTCAATTATTATTTGTCATCTTACTACATAAATACACTGCAAAGTAAATTATGTAATGTATTTAGAAATTCAAATCACGTGAGTGTTGTATCGAATTGTACCTAGATATAAAGAAAGAATCCCTAAACTGTTAAAATACTTAGCCAGTATTCCAGCTGTTTGGCATATGCACACTTTCATGTATTTACTAAGTCGGTTATACTAACATATTCTATTTATTAATTACTAATGTATTCAATATTAATTAATTTAGACAGATTCTTGATTAATGATCCGATGGCAACTAAATTTCGCCTTAATTCTAAAATAACGTTTTGTTGAGCAATATGAAACTTTCCATTATATTTAGAGAGCCCTAGTTCCTTTATAATATTTAGGTTGGACGCAAGCTTGTCAGGGGTATTAATTATGTCTTGCGATAGAAGCGATATTGCCCCTGTATATTGTTAAATGAAGTATGTAATGACAGTGGCATAGAATTTGTTAATTTGCATCATTTCATTGAGTAACCAATTTTTTTAAGTAATCCAATCACTCAATCATCCTCATTCATTCGTTTATCTCAATAGTTTTCGAAATTGCCTTTCGTAGTTGCAGAAAATAATAAATCATTAATTTGGCGGTTGATCACTAATTCACGAAAGCCGCAAGCTAGGTGCTTCAACCCATTATTGACCTAAATTCATTAAATCAATTAATTAAAGTCAGAAATATGAAAGTTTAAAACCCTTAATGGCTAAATTGTACATAAATAAAGGTGAAAGGACAAAGGAAAAGTTTCCGTATAATGTGCCGATATTAAAATTAGACTGCTTTTCTTACTATGTACCAGTCAGTGACAGACGGGTTGTTCCACGACGTTGACATTAAACACTATGAAATTGATATTTGAAGCTACATTTCGTGTAGATAGAATTATTAAAGTTAGCTTATGACATTAACGTTTCTACTAATATTGTACTACGAAATATATTTTTTTTGGCAAAAGGTTTTTTCCTAGTTAAAATAAGCCGTTCCTTGCCTTTTGCCAGAATTTGGAACATTCCATGTTAGATGGCGGAACTTACCGCTGAGCTTTGTCTTACCAGAGTGAGGAACTGAAGGTTGCTTTTCAAGAAACATTTCCAGATACCTAGATATAAGAAAACTGGGACAGGCAGAGCCTAATAATAAATTATTAGACTCTGCCAAATCCCAGTACCTCGTAATGTGAAGATATGGCAAAAGCCAGAAAATAAGTATCAAAATTACTTTATTATCATAATTTACTTCAAATACCGCTTCATGTGGTTTAACTATAATAACAATGTTTAGATACATTTGCGTTTTTTTTATAAAGTGATAAGAATTTATATATAGATTCAAGTTAAATTGGTTTGAAACAATGAAAATTTTTATTTCAAATTGTAGTATAGACTAAGCCCACAGTAATGGAAGTTCACTAGAAATGTATTAAGCTTACAATAGCATCTATTAGTTTAACTTCTTAATCTCTTGTTAAAACTTACATAAAGATATGCACTTAGAACTTACCTCTAAGAACTTGAGAGCAAACGTCGCAGGGCGTGATTTTCTTGTAGGTATATTCTTGAAAATTATGCGCGTCTGATTCACCGCCTGAGCGCATATCACGAGCGGCGCCGTTCCTCCTAGAAATTATTACATATTAGATATACGCTACTACATCCAATTTTTACACTTCAAACATTTTTTGATTAAATTATGAATATTATACTATGGATATAAATTCAAGTGGAACTTTAATACTAAGATTTTGTTAGTTTGGTATTATTATTCCTAAAATGACTTCGGCCGCAGGCCCTCCAACGTGTTCCGGGAATAAGTCAGTAATTTATCGGTGCTTTGATATTTTAGAGTCCAGGACAGACGATATTATACGTCATATATATTGATCTATGTACAAGGCCAAGTACATGGCTGTGCGGTGAACCGGTCACCTTCACAGCGCAGAGCTTTGTTTGTAATAAAATTTTGTTATTGCTTTATCAGTGTGATAACTGATATATTGATCGTAAAACAATTAACAATACGTGCTAATTAAACATATGTGTTTACTTCAGTTCTATACAGAAACTTCTATGTATGAAAGTTATTGCAAATGTCGTATTCTAGCATTCATTATCATATCTTTATAGAATAATCTTTACACAATTAACTTACTTTTAAAAAGGGGTTTTTAATGAACTGGTCAGTTTCATTATAATATGACAATTATTTTAACGTGATATTATATTATAACTAGAGATCAAGCTTATATAAGGAAAAAAGCAATAAGATAGGGAGATAGAATAGCGTACAAAAGCGATGAAAGCGATAGGTTTTGTAATTCAATATTTAGAGTACTTGGATAGATATTGAAGTTAAATAATGTAGCTCCTTGGTTTCATAGGTCGGGATGTATATTTAGATATAAATATGGTTATTATACTTGCATGACTGAAAGAACATATGTATATATGGCTTCAGAAGTGCTAATGTAATAATATTATACTAATATTAGCAGGCTTTACATTTGTGTAGTAAGCAAGCTAAGCTAAATATAAATGTAACTGTTAGCTTTTATGTTATATTGAAATAAAAGTACAGATTTATATAATAAGTATCTCAATTTTTTTTATAGCATTATGAGACCATAAAAATGTAACACAGATTATAACACCAATGATATATACATCCACGTCCTTGAAAACCATTTGTAATACAGATAGTATAGGAGGTTACAGAAAATATACGCCTACGGGGTAAGTTTACCTCATTGCCATAACCGTAGACACCGCGTGGTACATTTGATTTTTTCTTACGATGCAAGAAGAGAGAAACATCAAAATGAACATGAAAAGTGTGATTAAAATGTCATATTAAATGTAATTTAAGTCTGTGATGTATATATTGGATTTTGTAATTCATCTTTTTAATCAATTTGAAGTGTAAAAGATCCATTGAACGATTGTATTTATTATATTATATATATATTTAATTTATAAGCATATTTATTATTGGCACGACATTTATTATTGAAAGGCGGAAAGGCACACAAAAACACATGCAATGTCGACAATATTTGCTAAATCGTTCAATAGTTCTTATAGTGCGAGTGTTTTATGCACATATAAAATTAAACATTAAGTAATATTAAAATTATTTGGAGGCATCACAGACTAAACTAAGACTATGTAAGTTTTATCTAATTAAGAAAAACTTATGAATAAAACGGCTTAAACTCAATAAAATGGTGACAAATTAATAAACAATTTTCTTATACTTCTTTAAGTACATATTATTTTCAATTCGGATCCTTAATTTTGGCATTTCTAATATCGTAGTTGAGCACATATAATTCCGCCAATGTCACTTTGTATGGTGAACACACAAAGAAAAACAAAGGACCGATCACTCGATAAAACAGAAAAAGTTACTAATATGCTTCATACTGAACTGTCAGTCATTCGCTTTTAAATATTTTCTTGTCTTATAATAAAATATTTTCTATAGAGTAGAACATTGTGAAATGATTGTACGTAAATAAATAGTTTTATTCTTGTAACAATAAAAATATTTAAATTATATACTTTCCTTCGGAGTGGAGGCACTAGTTCAGCGACTACTGTGTGCGACTCGTTATCGCACGGAACTATATGTGTATTTATTTTTCTATGTACATAGTAAATAGAATTGTAAAGTCATATTTATAAACTCTATTTATTTTTTAGATAAACACATAATTAGGATATAATATCTTGCATCAATTACATAAGTCTATTAACAATTATCCTTAACAGTTTATTTGTTCATAAATGTAAAGAAAACTGTATTCGTTTTAAAGTAAATATTATATGTTAAGACAATTTTATATTAGATATATTATATTATATTTTTCTTTGTATTGTAAATTAAATAAAAGTAACTAGTAGATCCATGGACGCGTTTAATTCGCATTACCTTAGGAACGTGTATGTCGTGTAGCGTGTGTAATATTTATGTTATTAATTTTATGTAATAATATAAATCTAAACATATGCCAAATTTCACAGCCCTTCGTCCGTCTCCACAATTATTGTACTTTGATAGAGGTCCAAAGTTTATCCGTGGCGTGTTTTAGGATAGTGTAAACAATAAGTTTCACAAGGTTAAAAAATATATAATTATAATTCATATGATTCATATATACAAGAGGCAATATTTACAAAGGTAAAATAAATCACATTTAATATAAGCGATTTGAAGCCGTATAAAATAGGCTTCGAATCGACGGGGAGTGCGGTTACTGGCCTTCTTAATCTCATTTGCGTGAGACATAATTGTTTTATGTAAAAATTTTCTAATTCATTTATTGGATTACTTTTTTATTGATTTTTATAAACTGCTTAATTGACAACAAATTGTTCTATTTGTTTCATATTCTTTTAATTTTTTGAAATAAGCGTTTGAGTTGTCACTAACAAAACCTAGTTGTACACTTTCTAATACTTTTCCCATCTCGTCCAAAGTCTTTAAACAATTGAAAACATGTATGAGTGAAAGTTTTATGTCATAAAATTTGAACTTTGTCTAAATAAATTATTATAACTTCGAATAAATTATTATTAATTATTTTTTGCTAGTTTGACATTAATAACTGAACACTTCTTTTTATGCAATGAAAATTAAATCGCTAGGAAAATTTCGCTCGTTGTTTTCGCTAGGATAAAGAATTTTTTTATAAAATATTTCAACATTTTTAAAATGTTTTTGACACATTTTTAGAAAACGTATAATTTTTTTATGAGTGTTCTAAAAATATTTTTCGAATATGACTTACACCTGAAATGATGTTGCATTTTGACGCCAGATGTATAACGCATGGCTTAGTGGTCAAAGCACGGAGGGTTTCCAAAAGGCGCGGGATCGATACCGCTAAGTTGTTTTATAAAATGTTTTTGTTAATAAAATTTCAAAAATGATAATTTTCAAGATCCATAATGATTTATTTGCACTTAAAATCGCAATTTATGCGTACAATTGCGGTAAAATGAAAATGCGACATATCACCCTCATCCATGCATGTCTTAAATTATACCGGAATTCATTTTCAAAGGCCAGAATCTCATGATCAATATCATGAGGGGCATAGCTCTGCAGTATTATGAGCATATATATAACTGAAATAGATATATATGTAGCAATATTGCTTGTTATGTTTTGTGTTACAAATAACAATCGGTCTAGTTCAATTTAGGTCTACATGATGTCGCCAACTCGAAATATTGATTAGCTCAATCCGAAGTACGGATTGAGTTTCCTAGCCAATATTTCGCTTCAAGAATAATTAAACATGACGTAGCGACTTTGAAATGCCTTAGTTGCTTGAATAAATTGTCAAGCAACTAAGGCATTCATTTTCTTCAAATTTATGTGTATTTATTTAAATAGGCACACGTTTATTGTCAGCTTTTTGAAAGCATCTATAATATAACTAGCGAAACGCTCGCGGCCTAGCCTGCATAAACTACACGAATATAATTTAAATTGTTTATTTATAATCTAACTATATATAATCTAACCGATTGAAATGAAATAAATACTAAATGTGAAGGAAAGTTTACCAAAATACAATATATTATTTTTTGACACAAACAAACAGAGGAGAATATTTGTTTTGGGTACTATTATATTGAGAAATGTAACTAGTAATATATTTTTTATATATCTTACATGTACAGACAAATATTATTAACATTTTCATTAAATGCTTATATTAAATTTATTACATACATTAACATTTTTATGAAATTTATACTACATAAAATTAAATTATCTTTAACTTAACTCAATTCTTACATTTATTTGTATATTTTTTAACTTGTCTTATTTATATCGGGTTACAGTGTTTCAAATTCCTAAGGCGGACTACTCAAAGGAAGATTGAAACTTTATTAGATTACACCCTAACCCTTTTACTTCGAGTAATGAAAAAATGTAACAATGTTCCATTTCATGTCATATTTCAATAATATATAAATATTCATAGAAAAGTAATGTTGTATTTGCTACACCTACTATTACTCTTGCTGTGTATATATTTCATAATGCCGTTAAAACATTCACTTATTTTTAAAATAAGCAGCAAAATTCTATAATAATATTTTTACAGGGACAAAAAAAATAACTTGAGATTAAAATTATTGCAAATGTTAACAAGAACTGAAGTACGTTTTATACGGTACGCTTTCGAACTCCAATAAAAGCGGAGTGGAAGTCGGTTAACAGGATGCAATGGCAACTGGGAAGCTGTCGACATTTCATATTTGAAAAACGCCGATTGCATTGAATCTTCCTTTATTAAGTTTAATAGAAGATTGGATAAAGCCTATACCTAATTATGTTATGTTATAATATATTAAATTGTCACCATTTAAAAAATAACATCAACACGAAATAATATGAAAACAAAATCAAAACTGTGTTATTATATCTTATATGAAAATATTATTATGTCAAATTTTATTCTAACTTTTGAAATGGATTTCATATTAGTTAGAGACTCACTTGTCTGGTGGGGCCGCATGCGGGGGTGGAGCGCTAGGCGGCTTGAGACTACGGAAGGCTTTGAGCCACTTATTCTTCATGCTGCCAGCTGATGAAGACGATAGCTTACGATCAACTGCCGCTGTGCTACTGTCAGCCTTAGCTGCAAACAGTTCTCTCTGCAAACAAGCACAATTATTAAAACCTTCGGAGATGTCGGGAATGTAGCCAAATCATGAAAATTTCACTATTGACAGAACAAACTGTAGTTCGATTTTCGATTTGGTGTTAAAAAATTTTTATTAGTTTAGAAATTAAGATTGCATGTTGCATAATACTTTCTTAGTATTTATGCAAAGTGCATACAATTTAAATATTTATTGATTAAGCTTCCTAATATTTTACGAAATTTGGCCGTATTTCAAACTTTCCACTACTAAATACAAAAAATCTTATTATTGGTTATATTAATATATTTTTTAAAAGAATATGGTATTTCGTAATAATTTAACACAACTAATAATTATATAAATATAAAAGAGTATATATATATATAAAGAACAATTGCAGCAAACGTGACTGCTGCTAGACGAGGTGAAACCTTAAAAATATGAAACTAATAATTGTAAAGAAATAACTGCGTTCCTTTTATGTTTCCCTTCGTGATATGCGTCAAAGCAAATATTTTCTTATATTTACATGTGAATTTAACTATTAGCTACCCCAAATCCAGTTGTGAGGCGAATGCGAATGCCGGTAATATATTAAATTTCGGTAAAATTAGATTTCTAACAAATTCAGATTTTCAAATTATATATTTTTTATTGATATTTAAAAAGTAAATTAAAAGACTTCGTGGCGTAATTTCCCCACTTTAGCACTTAAGACAAAGCGCGGTGTTGAGCTTTGTCAATCAACCGACAATCTCTCGAATTCGGGCGGAAGTGGAGAACAGAATGTCCAAACACTAAACTTCTCTTTGACTACCCGGCTACGCGGGAAAAAGTGTGCTGTAAAATCAGTACTTTATAGATAAGTATTTCTCTTACACAATTAATTATAATTTATTTTATTGTAATTTTCTCTTCTTTAATGTCCTGGATGTTTCCAATATCACGGAGTAATGACACAACCAACTTTGTTATAGTAAGTCTAAAAGCTTTTAGAAGAATTCAAAGCAAAATGTGTAAGTTTATGATATATCAGACATCCTCTTGTCACATCTAATAGGTATCGATCGAGTTAGTTCAATGGATTTATTTTACATTATATTCCTTTTCAGTTTAATAATACAGTACTTTGTACTATATTATATTCTATATATAGTTCAAGACGATAATATTAATCGAATATGAACCAGAAGCATTTCATTATTAAATTTACTGCTTTCATTAAATTTCAGTTTTTATTTAGATAATTCCAAATAATACATAAATCAAAGGTATAGGTATAATATATAAGGTATAAGTACCTACTTTTGTTTGATCTTTGCGAGTATAGAAAAATATAGGTATATTTTTCTATTTTAGGTATATTTACAAATACTCGTGGAAAAACTGTTAGGTGGTAGTTTTAAAGTAGACAGAAAGTAAAAAGCTCCAGGGTAGAACAAAGAATAACCTTTTTCAGTCTAAGCTGATGCAAATCAAGTCTTTTACATGCCTTTTATTTCGCAAGCCCTCATAACTTTTCGGCTCCTGATTTTTCACCGTACAAGTGAAAAAACAACTTTCATATTAGTTGACTGAAATAAAATATTGTTTGCGTTTTAAATAAAATTAAATTTACATTAAATTCAAAACGTATTAAATTGTACGTATTTCGGCATTTGTATAAGAGTAACGTTTATAGTTAATTTTCTAAGATTTACTGTGTTTTGGACCTCAGAAATATGTACATATTTTTAAATGCCTATTAATTCTGTTAGAATAACAATAGCAGCCTTTTGGCACTGAAAACAATAACTTATGTAACAGCTTGTTAGTGTCACACTCGAGTCAAAAGCACTTCTTATAATGACTAGATGCTCAATGCGGATACCTGGTGGGCAGATACCTTTTAAAAAACATAAAGGAAATGCAGGTTACTACATTTTGTCACCGACTAGTAGGGGACGATTTAAAATATTATTTACGGAGTAAAATTGTAAAATGGTTTAATTTGAATACAGTCAGTTTTATTACACACGTTTATTACAGATCAAATGTAGATTTATCTAGAATTTATATTTTATCAACAGCCTAATCATGTTTAATTAAATGTTACATGAATCTCTAAAGTTCCAGTGCACTGTTGAATAATTATCGGCAGGTATTATAGTTTTTATAAGAGCTCTTTTCTGCTTTTCAATTGCAATAGTAATATAACTTTTAGGTTCTATTGTAAACTTCAACGTTTTAATATAAGGCATTATTTAAAAAAAATACATTGCCTTATAAATAATACCTGTTATACCTAGTACAAACTAAGAATAAGTTTGGACATTACAAAACTTCATGTGATCATAAATTACTTATTAATATATGATTTTATAAACGTTAAATAAATGAGAAATGAGTTGTTATTGAAAATTGTATCGTTTCAGCTATGTTAAATATAAGTAGAAGTTCATACAAACAAGAATAAATATAAATAACGATAAAATATATTGTAATTTTAAGTAAAAATATGAAATTCATAAAAAAGGAACGTTAGAATCTAGTTCACTAAAGTGACCTGACTAAACGCGAAAACCATTGCGTGACCCACACTTCCCTTTTCGGACAACCATTTTCCGATAAGAGCACAATACACAAAACACACGAAACACTTGCTATAACTATAACTGACCTAAAATGTACAGGTAAATGCTTTTTCGCTTGTTTTTTTTATCCATAAAATATTTCTAAGTAAGCTCATTATTACTTTAAAATGTTTATTAAAGTGAAAGCTAAAAAAAAACAATTAACTGCTTCATGAACAAGATCGAGATTCGTGTCCACAACAAATAAAGGCGGTGACTATAAAGCTTCTTATCAACAGTATTAAACCAAGGAATGGGTTATCTACGGCACTATTTCTTTTTTATATATTTAAGTTGTCTATTGTTTTTCTCGAACGGAGGTTAACATTCTAAAATTAATAGCAATTATGATATAGCTTTATTAATGCTTATTATAGTATGTAATTTCGTTTTGGAACAATTAAATTGTAATTATTTTTATTATAATAATCACTGCATTAGTATGCAATGAAATGAAATAATATTATATATATTTTGGAGAGTCGTTTTTTTAGATGTGTCCTACTCTATAATAATAATTAAAAAAAATTTCACGTATAATTTCCAATTATTTACAAATAGTATTTACAATAAGTATATATATATATATACTTTAAGTAGTTCATAAGAACCTATATTTCTATACATTTCTACCGCATCGTATTTATTTCCCGAAGTTGCGGAAGCCATAAATTGCTTCAGAATATAACTGTCTTAGAAGTAGGTAATCACTGTGACGATGCTAAGTAAGCTCCTAGTTTTATAAATACAAGTTGAGTCGTAGATGCGTGTTGTCTTAGCGACGCTTATATTACTTTATACAAAAGTATCAATTTATGACTAGAATTTTTCTTGTCTTTCTACAAACTTCAACTTTCCCAAATTTGATACATTTATTCCGGGTAATTTTCATAAAAAGAGATTCATAATTTTTCCTTCATTAATATATATATTTTTTCAGATTCACCCTTATTCCCGCGTAGCAGACAGAACCTTTCCTTTCCGTCCGAATCTGAGACTGCCTTATCTATTATCAATAAGCGTTACCTACCAACAACTGAAACAATAAAATTAATTGAAGCATACATTCTCAGAAAATCAGGCATATAACGGTCAAACTAGCGCAACGCCACCGGCTTAATGAAGCTCGTTCTTTGTTATCTACTCATTTTACATGAGATAATATAAAAGAATAAGTGTTCATTTACAATAAAGTTAATTAGATTAGTTAATTTACGTATACTTGATTTTGCTCAAATGACTATCTTAGTAGATACTAGTGTATATTTTAAGTAATCACTTCCGTTTCTCTGTCAAATCAAGCTTGCCACTCCAATGAAAACAAAATCCAACCATTGAAAGCTCAAATATGCAAAAGATCATAATAATATGCATGGTGCAGACACATTTGTTAAGGTTTAAAAATAATAAAAATAAGAAAAGTGTGTTGCTCTTATATATTTAAATATAAGTACAAAGCTTTTTTTATTCGAATACAAACCGAGTCTAGACTTGGTGCTTTCATATATTGAAAAATAATTGGATTTTGTCCAGTCTAGCTGATTCATAGATATAAATATTCTCTAATGTACATTTAATGATACTCATTTACACTTTATGTAGCTGAAATGACGTTATTTGCATATTTGCACTAAGAAAGCTCCCATTTCTGAAATAACTCCACTTTTGTCGTACATCTTTTTATCTATATTTATACTTATAATAAAAATGTAACTGATCGCTGTCTGTGCATAGGAGATATATGAAAAACAATATAATTAAGGGCATTTATAAATATAATAGAAACCAAAACAATTATTTTTAATTTTCTTTTCTGTAAGGCCGTGCGTTTATGTACGCTAATCTCAGAAGCGGCTAAACCGATTTAAATGCAGTTTTGACAGTTGTACTGCGCTAAGCTTTCCTTATCATATAGTGTTCGTCATTTCAATCAGTTTGTGATTTAAGTAAACACGCGGGTGGATAAAACCGTGAGCGGGTCGAGTTTAACATAAGTTTGCCTATTTAGATAAAATCGAAATTGATCACTTATTTAGTTGTAGAAAAAAAGTTAACTACTTTACCGTTATATATCATTATAAACTAATTGCCATACCTATTGTAGAATATAATTGATTTTATAATGAATATAAATTTAATTACTTACATCATTCAAATATGCTTGGTCTAGGCGTTGTTTGGTTTTATTTGCTTTACTATAATCAGGAAGACTTGACTGACGCCGCATGCGCATTCTTTGTTCGCGTTCCATGGTCATTAAATCAGACTTTTGAGACAACACTAAATAATGAAGTCTATGTACTATATCCATTATATTGGTATTTTTAAAATACCATGTTAAGAGAATACAAAACGCGTTAATAGTTAAATTATATATTATTCACTCAAATAAAAAAAATACTAATACCAATTCACTCAATAGCTTTATTATAAAAAAAACTAAAGTTCACGATTTAATACGAACATGAAATAAGTAAAATATTTTGAATTCATAATTATAAATAATATGTCAATAAATAATATTAAAGAGAAATAAAAATGACGATAGAAGTTAAGATAAAGGTAACGCACTGAGCGCCGTGCCTGAGGGCGGGCGGGAGTCGACTGACTGACGCGACTAAGCTGGGCGCCGGATGTAGTCCGCCTTTTAAGTTTCCCGGCAACCGCTTGCTAACAACACGCTCTTTTTGTCCATGAACTGAACACTCCGCACAAATCACTTTTGTATTTGATTTGTGGTATTGCTCTCGGAAATGACTTTTCTATTGAAATGTAATTTTCTATCTAGAAACTTTGTTTGAATCTGTGCTAGTCCAGCGAAAGTTTTAACAACAGCTTATAATAGTAGATAAGATAATGTAAAACATAGATACGGATAAGATATTCCAGTGAAATTCCTTCAATATTAGCTCCGTATGTGCGGAATTACGTTAATGTTCATATCGTATATATATAGAGTATATATTATTAGTCTTATATGCCAAATTCACTGGGAAGGTACAATACCACATTTTAACTGTTAGAATGCATCATATTATATTTCATAGCATTAAATATTTTTTGGCAGAATGTATATTTAATTTTTACAAGTATATTTAGGTAGGTACTAGGTACATGTAGGTTACATATAAAAAAGTGAAGCAAACGACATCCTCAAGCCCTGTCATTATTTACGAAATAGAATTCAGTAAAGAAATCTTGATTAAAGACAAATTGCAACACAGAAAAAAATAGGAAGACGAGGAAAAGAAAATATCACCTAGGAGAGTTGTATAGCAAGATAAGAAAGGTTTGGCCTATTTCTCTTAATTTTAAGGAATATATCGTATCTAGGACTTTGTTTTTTTTTGTTCTGGTTACTGTACTGTCTGACGCCGTGTTAATTGTACTGACAAGCGATGACCACGTAAATTTTTGAAAATAATATTATTGTTCATATGATTATTGCAACTATAAAAATAATAGATCCTAGGGGATCCATCCTTACCCCCCGAATGGAGATCGAACCGACAACAAAGCCCCACGTAGGCTTATTTGCTATTTATTTATAAAATTCGAATATACCTTGAATATACTATTGTACACTGAAAGTCAAAGATTATTTAGTTTCAGTATTTAAATTTGAAAGAAGACTTCAGACATATTTTTAAGACTCAACAAAAAATTAAGCTGCGTTAGGCAATGCTACCACAGCCATGTCCTACAAATTGTTTTACTACATAATATTTTAGACAAACCCTTAGAAATACAATTAAAATTTATTTTGTAGCCAAAAATAATTTTGCCACATAACAGTTAAGATGCAAATCTTCTCTATATAACTACATAACACACTAATGCAGACCTTGTTTACTTAATATTAAAAAAAGACCCATTTCATTTATAGTTAAATGTAATCGGCTGGACAATATATTGTTATTTTACCTACAAAATAATGTCTTTCATTTGAATTAGCTTCAAATTTTTAAGATAAAAAATATTTTGTCATCATCACACATTACTATTTACATTTGAAAATAAACACATTTACTCTTTTAATTTATTTATTAGTAAGGCAGTCCTTTTAACAAAAAGTCAATTATTAAACAGATTGAGAAACAGTTCATATATATTTTTTTAGAATACTTGCAACAACGAAAAACAAGAAAATGATATACAATTGCAAAACTATCGAGTATAGTATAATAACAAGAACACTAACATTTGAATAAAATTATTCATTTCTTGAAATGTGAACCTTCATAGAAATCTAAATAATCAATTTAATATAATATTTTAAAATAATAAGTTTGAATTCATTTTTAAATAAATTGACTTAGTAACTATAAGAGGTAAGAAGATATCTTAGTATAATATATTATTCAAACACATAAATATAGTGCATTCATTTTTTAAATCTTAAAAAGAATAACACTGAAACTATTAACTTTAGCTAGCTTAAACTATTATTTTTATAATCAAATTATAAGTTTCAAGTGACAGTTTTGGCCCATTTAATTTAATTGTACAAAGTTTACAGTTAAGAAGCTCAAGAATATCTAATCTAATTAACAATTTTTAACTATGAAACTGATTTTTTTTTGTGAATAATTAAATAATATTAATATATACAATATAAACCAGACCTCAAAATGCTATATGCTAGTATGTTTGCCATAACTATCCCTTTTATAAAATAAAAAATTTGTTGTTATAGCATTTAAGGGCTCAGATATGTTAGAACGAACAGTAGAACACAGTAACAAATGTACCGAAATGCAGCAATCTCTTTTATTTGTAATTGAGAAAGTATTTAGATATTACTTAGTTAAAACAATAAGGCAAATAACAGCCTTGTATTTTAAACAATTTACTCATGCAGGTATATAAGGACAATTCAAAAGTAAATAGGGATTAAATTTAAATAGAAAATTAAGTCAATTTCTATTATGTAAAAAAAAACATCTTCATAATTTGAAATAATACACTATATGCTTTTCTTTAAGATAATTTAACACAACTAATACCCACATATACAAAAATCACAGAAATGTTTTAATAAGAGTCTAATAAAGAACTGAGTTAGCCTTAACAAAAAATTACAAACTAACAGCACCTTATTGATTTTGACACTAATGTGTCAAAAATCGGATTATTTTAAATAACTACTTTACTTTAAGAAAATCAATACAATCAATGAGCTATTAAAATAATGTATACACTTTCTTTATTTAGAATCTTAAGTTTATGAACAAAATCTATATGGTTAAAAAATGAAAACCAAAAAATGTTACAGTTCTCATGTAAATTTTATAACTCTAATTATTAAAATTTCTTGATTATGCAGAATTGCAGCAAAATATTTCATTCTATTTTTATAAAAATTAAGCATGTGAATTCCTCACAATATACCAACATGATAATGTTTGTAAACAATTTAACAATTTTAGTGAAACTGTATGTACACGTGCATATTTTTCATATAACAGTAGATATGTTTTTTTAGAAACTAATATCAAGTGCAATAACAATATAAGATCTGATTATGTTGACATAAATATTTTGCTATAATTAAAAATTGCTTTTCACTATAACCAATGAACCAATACTGTGTATAAATAAAGTATATATGTTTTTATACTAAATTATTATACATTTTAATCTATAATCACACATAATATATTAAGCCCCAAATTATATGTAAAAAATGGGACTTGTTATTTGCTAACTATACTAAAAATATAGGCAAACTACTATGTTTCTGAAATTTTGGATTTACCATTCAATTTTCCCAGTTGCCCCAACATGAGGACAGTATTGATTAAATTTTCTGAGTAAATCCTTTGATTAGTTTCCATCCTTCTTAATTTTTGTACAACATATTTAGAAAAAAATTCTAACTCATATTCATTTCCTTGAGATCTAGAATCATAGTCTTCCAAACTCCTTTTATGTTTATGCTTAGGGCCACTTTGTACTTTCTGTTTTGATTTATCGTTGAATTTCTGTTCCAATTTACTGTTAACAAATGCAAGGTTCAAGTCTTCTCTCAAATCATTAGCTTCTTCTTCATTTAATTGAATTGTCAAATCATCAGGGACAGTGACCATAGGTATATGGTTTGCAGAAAATATTGGGGAGGGTAAGAAAGACACTCGTTTACGGACTTTTACAGGATTTTTCACTTTAGATGTCGCTTCAACTCCACCAATTGTATGTCTTCTGTTGTTTTCTTTACCAACTTCAGGTTTATTTAATCTTCTAACTGTTTGTTTATTGCTCCAAAAATTTACTTTAATTTTAGGCTTAGGCTTTGGTTTTTTTTCTACTTTACATTTCAAAGGAGATTTGGGAAATTTATATCGAATAGTGTCATCATCTTGTACAGAATTTTGCCTTTTAGCTATTTTATTTGCCGCTTTTGAAGCACTACTAAAAAAGTCTGTATTTAACTTGTATCTAACATTATCATCATCTGATTGATAACCATTTTTTCTTGATTTGTCATGTGAAGCTTGTTTCATTTTATTATAAACAAAAACGTAGATTTTTCATAAATCTGTAATATTAATAATAATGCTTTATTAGTAACTTATGAGTGTTAAAAAATGTACAACAAAGCAGTAAGTTTCCCGCCTAAACAGCATTTCGTGCTGTAAGCAAATCAAATTTGACAAACATATAGCTAAATTGCAAAGTTTTAAGACAATATATAGTTATTGCTGTATGACTATAAATACATTAATAAAAATTTATTTTACTTATTGAAATAAAGAAGAATATTATTTTGAGGTTATGTGGTTAAGGTGAAGATAAAAGTTTATTAAGCACTGTAATATAACTGAAAATATATATATACACCATTATTCAAAGTATATTAGATATAGCATAAATGCTGATATTATTTTTCTAAAAGAAACTATGCTATCTGCCTCATCATCAATAATATGTAATAAAAATAAATGGCACGATCATTACATAATATTAAAAATATAGTCACAGAAAACTTACCTTCATATAATAATAACATAAAAAGTAAATTTAAATCACTTTAATATTATTAGCACCAAGAAATAAATAATTTATTAAACACAAACACGTCTCGAATAACACACCATAATCACAGCGATATGACGCATTTTAGTTTGTGACAACGTCGTTAGGGGCGCAACGAACGCGCGGGAAAATCGGTATGGTATGGTAGCGGTCATAGAAAAATAATAGAACTCATGTGATGATAATTGAATTTTCCGCCTAATTTCTTAATTATTTGTAAGTTAATTTTATAATGAAAAATATAATTATGAAAAGAATAATAAAATCTAATATTAAAATAAACATGACCGAAATATTATTATATTTCAGGTAAAATATTGTCATTATCCAGCAATAGTTATAGTTTTTACTTAAAGTAATAATTCGGTAAAATAAAGTATAAGATGAATTATTTCCAGTTAAAACTTACATGCCTGTTCGGTAGGTTAACAAAGGCCTGAAATGTGACCTTGTGGACTGGATTAAATAGATAAATAATATTATAATTTTATAAATTAAATGAACATCTACTTTCCTTATTTTTGTAAATCTTTACTTTAAAAACATTTATAGGTGGTTATTTACTTTATTTATTAATTAAGCCACATTGTGTACTACGCTGGAATGATATGATATTGTACGTTTTTATTGAATAATTACCTTATGTAGTAAAAATTATAAAATAATTTCGCAATATTGATTAAAATAGATAAATATATTATCTAAATTTAATGTGTAATAAGTAAATTGCGAAATAGAAGGGTGAATAATACTCGGCATTGCTTACCATATGATTTTTCATTGAAATCCAACCCATCTTCGCCCGAAACTTAAGTTTTCTCTTACGATCCGTGATTACGAACAAATAACGACACAAATTAAATGATAGTTCAGTCAATCACAAAGGAATTGACTTGAATATGCTTATATAAAACACAGCTGATGCGATAATACGTAGGTTATGTCAGTCCGCGAGATCTCATCTCAGATTCAGACTGAATGAGGGGGAGGCTGTGCGCATTGCGGCACTTTACAAAAACTTATTATTTTTTATTTAAAATAATCCTACAGCTAATTTAATTATTAATATATCTTGAAATATTTTAAATGTATTTAATATTATTAAAAACGTTAACAATTATAAAAATACTCACGTAAACAACACAATAATTATCACAGAAACACTGTTTAGAAACAAAAGCTTTTGTATTTTTTCGTTGAATTACAAGAAACAATTTTAAAGTAAAAAAACTATTTTTAAATAAATCACACAGAAAAGATGAAGAGAGAAAATAGCGGGAAAGATTGAAACATATTGATTGAAAGACCGCCTACTCCGCATGTTTTGGCGAACTGTCGCAACACGGCATGCGCAGTCTGCATAGAGTATGAAGAGCGTTTATCTACAATGAAAGCGATTTCTAGCCAATGTTGAAGGTCTTCTTTTCATAGCAGATTGCATTTTTATAATATTTGCAATTTTCTGTTTATTGAAGAGATATTTGTAAATATTTCAAGAGTTGGCTGTTATCTTTTTCTCACATAAATTATATTTGAACGTCCGTTTTATGAAATTGTCTTTAGAGATCTTCATTGCACATACTTTTGATCAAAGGTAAAATAGTACTGCTTCCTTTGTAATACTTTAACTATTATTTTTTATATAAACAAATAACTTAGCGATAAAAAAAAGTAGTTTCCGGAAAATCTTTATAATTCGAAAAGATTGAATTCGCGTACCTTGTCTAAACATCTGTAATCTAAAACTAATATATCGGAAAGAAAATGTTTAAAAATCTGGTTTGTAAATCATTGAGAAATATTTAAACTGAGAATATTATACCTAGCTACCTATTTTTAAAAATATTTTACCTAGTTCTTTGTAGGAATTTTACTTACTTGAGCTCTAACAGCAGCGAGATGTAATTGTGTAGCACGGTAGTCATATTTCTTAACGGCGATTTCTTCCTGTAACAAAATCATTCATTTTTTAGAATATTATATAATTCTAAATGTAAATTAGGTATCATTATTTTTATTACTGCCATCTACATAGCAATTATAAATGAATGCAAATATAAGGAATATTTATTAAAAGAAAACAAACTTCGTAACTAACGTTTTTGTGTTTGATTCATATCTTATTAAAAATCTTTGCCACAGATGGCTCTAGTGCAGGCACTTTACTTTTCAACAGGTTGTCCAGTTTTCGTGTGAATATAGATGGCGTTCATTTCAAAATATTACGCCAAATCTTTAATGAAGACGTATTTCAAATAAACATTTTGTTCACCAATAAAAAATGCAAATATTGGCAGATTAAGTTAGAATAGCATAATAAAGTAGATCTATTTACCGAATGAAAGTAAATACAAGTTAATTTAAATAAAATATAGATAAGTATTAAAATTGAGAGGAGTTTTTGTTATATAGGTATATTTTTATAAAATTTCTTCTTTTAATTATAATTTCTAATAATTATAATATAATTTTTAATGCTAAAAAATGTATTCTTTGTTTTGCTTCAAGGCAATCTCTTATATACTCGTATTCATGTAGTAACAGTTATAAAGTGCTGCATTAACATCTTATTAATTCTATATCTCTATTTGATCAGTACTTTATTGCCTACGTATAGCCTGTGACAATAAGCAATCTGTTTTAAAAAAAAAGATTATTTATATAGAATAGTTATAAAGGATTGTTGAAATTCTAATCGATTACAATTAGCTAACGGCATTTAAAGGAAGTGTATTAAATTTTAGATTGTAAGCCAAGTCTAAAATTATAATGACGCATTCACAATTAATATAAAACTTGAAAAATATTTTGGAGTTAATAATTTGCTCTCTTCGATATTAAGGAATTTTCATGCGTTTCATATATATTTGTTTTTTTTTATTTTGTTTGTTTTTATATATGATGTACTAGGCTTTTAGCTCTTTGTTCACTACGCTGTCGTTTTTTATATATTTTCTAACGTCAAAATAGAAGCCAAATATTAATAAACTTATTTTACTCAAAAATGTTTAATTTATAATATTTTCATAAATACTTCAGTTTTGTGTTTTTCTATTAAATAAACTAGAGTTGGAAAGTATACGAATAGTAACACTACAATACAAAGGCATCCGATTCATTCTTTCAGATTTACTTTTAAAACCTTTATTCACAATAGTGGCAACCAGTAAATCCAAGAACTCAATGAAATATTTTATTACTAGCTGAATGTGATATTATTTAAAAAAATGGTTATAGTAGAAAAGTTTACTAAATCAATTTCGATACCCATTTAATTATGTTTTTATATAATATATATAATAATATAAATATTTGTACAACATTATATGATTTTATGACAACATATAATCAGCAATACTCATAATATTGCCAAAATTCATTATATTGTTGAATTATGAAAATAATATTGTGTCAATTGATAAAATATAGTTAATATGTTTAAATTTTGGTAGACCAGTTTGCTCTGAATCCAACTACCAACCTATTATTGAATAACAATCTAAATTAATTAGATTATACCTACTAACAAATTCGTGGTCAGGAGATTAGAATCTAATTATCACAGTAATGTAGTAATTTTAATGTTTCAGTTTTTCAGTGAAAACTACATCAAATGTCAGGATAAACCTATATGTACCTCCGCGCTATAACCTACTACCATACCAAAGTTTTTGCGTGATTGACACCCAAAGTAACAGACAGACAAAAACTCTACTGATTGTTTTTTTCACCTCTGTTATCGATATATTAACGGACCTATTTCTTGCACTATTAGTATACCACTTTTTATACCTATTTAATTAAGACATTAAACGGGATTAACCTTAAAAGTTGTCCAGTGACAACCTGTCACAGACATCGCCAAATGACGTCAATAATAAAATGGAGAGTATTTAATTAATTTTGATGTTCGAAACTGCCAATCAATAATAATAAATATTTAAAGCAGACATTTTGAAGCGATAACATTATGTGGAAATTAAATAAACGAATATTTACTATTAATTCAATTCGTTTACATAATAAAATCAAGCGCTCTATGGCGTATGCGGTAATGTTATTTAATATAATTAATTGTGGCATTTCCATTTTAGAATACGTACTAGACTATTATAACACTACTATCACTAAAATTTAAATGTTACATATAAACATATTACGAATTATTTGTTCAATACAAAAAATATCAATTCGTTTAGTATAAAATAAGCATCGATAAATATGATATGTTTGAAATTTATTTTATGGATAGAAAGAAATTGTGCATCAAAAACTACCGTCACATTCCATCTCTTTCAGTTATTCCTCTGTCATTATTTTTTGTTATCTGAGGCGTGACTCTCCTCTATTGTTATCGACGCTTCTTTTCAAAGATCAAACACGGCCTTACTCAACCCTTATTAAGGACTCCTAACATTTTATAGTATAGATAAGAGCAGATACAGATGGCTCCTCTATTTGTCTTTTAGCTTCTATTTTTATCTTTTCTATAAATATGTTTCCCTTGGCCAGTTTACTAATTTTGAACAGCGCGTCCGTTAACCCTATGAAAGGTACCGATATCGCTTATTTTCATAGCATATCATATTTTCCATGATTTGACTTTCTGCATTAACTTTATCTGGTTTTTATAAAAAATATTATTATAGTAACTTTTTTTCCAAATTTCATCTCAATTTCCTTTATAGTCTGTTGAAACTGTATATTTTATTGCAAAATGAGCAGTTTTAAAAGTTATTTTCGTCTATAAAATATTATATAAATACGTAATTAAATAGGTAAATCGAAATAGTTTAGGAAACTTTTCTACTAAATTCATTTTCAGCTAGTTATAAAAGATTTTTATATTATATTTAATTCAGACATAAAAATGGTAACGAACCATAAAGATAAACGAACATTGTGCAAAATAGTATTCGAAACTTAATAAACACTAGTGACCCGCTCGCGGCTTCTGTAGCTTCTTCTACTAGCTGTACCGTGAAGTATTTTGTTCTTTCGCCTCACTTCGCAATGTCTTCACAATGGTCGTTTTTATATTAAATGTATCAAGTTATACGTTATCACATATAGAATATTACATACGTATATTATATAAAAATGGTGCGTCTATATAAAAAGATAGACCGCTTAGCATATAAAATGGAAGTTTAATCGTTACTTACACTATGCTACGCGTTTTTTCACTCAATCTAATTGCTGATTATATGTTGTCATAAAATCATATAGTGTTTTACAATGTTTAAATGATGTATTTTAAAAAATAAACACGACGAAAATAAAAGAACGCAAAAAGAATTAAGATTTTCTATAGGAAATCAAGTAAAGATCGAAGATAAGTTCCAATATGGTTACGAGGTACTATTTTTTTAAAAAAAGAAAATTGAACGAAGTAAACATTTGTAAAATAATATAAAATTTAATACATAGATACAAAAAACAGACAAATTAATTACGTATTCAATTAATTTATGAAAAACAAAATTAAAATTAATCACTGTCTGATGAGTCCACAGTGGCTGCTATAGTAAAAAATTCTTAGTTGCTTTGCAAAAAAAAAAAGAAAAATCAAAAAAAAATTAACGAACCCAAAACAACGCAACTTCGAAAATCTACCGACGGATAGTAAAAATTAGTACTGATTAAGCAGGGACGCCACTTCCAAAAAACGCAAAACGAAACGACGAGAGGCGAGGTACTGGTGTATTTACTTGCAGGACAAAAATATATATCGATTATTTATACTATAAAAACCTTAATTGAAGTAGGTAATAAATACATACAACATATCATCTAAGTTTTCATCTTCTAGGACGTGAATTGTTATATCTAAATGTATTTTGAACAATCTGTACCAAAACCTAAACGACTTTAATACGACGACTTATGCGTGTAGTTCTCTTAAAATAAAAGATATAGAGATCTTTATTTTGTTTACAAGTTCGTTCGTTTATTTAAAATAGCGCAATCCGCTTCCGCAATCGGAAAGAAATAAGAAGCAATAACGTTTTCTACTTTATATATGTTTTTTTTAGTTTGAATGTGTTTGATTCATGTGAGTACGAGCTTAAGTACTTCAGCACTGTGTACACTTTTCTATATTGATTATTATACTTTATATTTTTTGGACGAATATTAAATATTTTTCAATTTAAATATGTAGCCGCTATATTTGGCATTTAAGTGGAGAGAACGTGTTCAATTTAGTAGAAGGCAATCAATTTTGTGGTCGCCGCATGTGGGGCCATGACATCGATTTGATTTTAATTAACATTTTTACTACATTTATTGATAGATTACAGCGTTTACTATAGAAAATAAAAACAAGTAGAAAATATAACATGTAACATATTTTACTATCACAAACAACGGTTCCTTTATGAGTTTATACAAATATTTAGGAAGTAGGCACAAAAGGAACTTGATCAAGGAAAATATTTATGAAGACATACAGAACTACATTTATCATATTGCAATAAAAAGCTTAAAACTTTGACTGATATTATTATCGTCGTGATTTACTTATTTATTACTATACCACGTTATATTAATAACAGTAAATCATTATTATTATTGCTTAATTTTTTTTTTTCTATTTCCTAAGTGTCAATTTTATTTCAAATAAAGTCCCGTAATTTAATTAAACTTTGAAATAAAAATTACGTTGATTTGTTGAAACTTTTAATAGAAAATAAAAACCGTTTCGTAAATATTATTTTATTTTTACGGATAAAAAGTTATTTAGATTCTAACTTCTACTTATTATATACATATTCACTTACTTGAACCTCGTTAACTTTGCTGTAAATATTGCTTTCAATGTTGCGAGCTTGATGCCGAGCTAGCGCGTCCAGACTCTCCTGCAAAAATGCTATACATTTTAATATATGCTATGAATAAACTTAAAGGCAATTGTAGGACCTTTATATAAAAGATTTATACAAAAATAATTTAAAAGTCATGAATAAGTAAATCACATTAACTAACACTCTCTAGGATATAGAATCTTCTTTGGCCCAACATCAAAGCACAATTTAATTATAAGAGTTCTTTACGTAGACATTTAAAAAGATACGTGTCTTGTTCGCAACTTTACGATCGGCTTTGAATACTTGCAAGTCTGCCTTAGGTAAGAAACGAATAAAAATAAAATGTACGGATAATTATATAGAAATATACTTTATGCTATAAAAAGAAAATAACCATAAGATATTTACATAAATTTCTTAATATATTGAACATTCTATTTCTTATTTATTAGTTCAACATTCATAAGCGTCGCTATATTGGGCTTTGATATTTTTATTTAGGATCAGAAATGTAGTTATTCTGTCTTGAATTCAGTTCTTTCATTTTTAGTTAAAAGGCAATTGAATCATTTATACATGAAATAAAATTTTTAAAAAAAGACATTATTTTGTAGAAGATCGACGTGTCTTGACAACTGAGACAAGGTTTTCTCTGTTTTACCTGCTACGCGAGAAAAAATATTAAAGCTTTTTGAAATGAAACTATTTTTAACCGGATTAATCGCGTATTGGTTTTCGAAAATACATTTTTTTTTTTTTTTTTTTTTTTTTTTTTTTTTTTTTTTTTTTTTTTTTTTTTTTTTTTTTTTTTTTTTTTTTTTTTTTTTTTTTTTTTTTTTTTTTTTTTTTTTTTTTTTTTTTTTTTTTTTTTTTTTTTTTTTTTTTTTTTTTTTTTTTTTTTTTTTTTTTTTTTTTTTTTTTTTTTTTTTTTTTTTTTTTTTTTTTTTTTTTTTTTTTTTTTTTTTTTTTTTTTTTTTTTTTTTTTTTTTTTTTTTTTTTTTTTTTTTTTTTTTTTTTTTTTTTTTTTTTTTTTTTTTTTTTTTTTTTTTTTTTTTTTTTTTTTTTTTTTTTTTTTTTTTTTTTTTTTTTTTTTTTTTTTTTTTTTTTTTTTTTTTTTTTTTTTTTTTTTTTTTTTTTTTTTTTTTTTATACAAATATTTAGGAAGTAGGCACAAAAGGAACTTGATCAAGGAAAATATTTATGAAGACATACAGAACTACATTTATCATATTGCAATAAAAAGCTTAAAACTTTGACTGATATTATTATCGTCGTGATTTACTTATTTATTACTATACCACGTTATATTAATAACAGTAAATCATTATTATTATTGCTTAATTTTTTTTTTCTATTTCCTAAGTGTCAATTTTATTTCAAATAAAGTCCCGTAATTTAATTAAACTTTGAAATAAAAATTACGTTGATTTGTTGAAACTTTTAATAGAAAATAAAAACCGTTTCGTAAATATTATTTTATTTTTACGGATAAAAAGTTATTTAGATTCTAACTTCTACTTATTATATACATATTCACTTACTTGAACCTCGTTAACTTTGCTGTAAATATTGCTTTCAATGTTGCGAGCTTGATGCCGAGCTAGCGCGTCCAGACTCTCCTGCAAAAATGCTATACATTTTAATATATGCTATGAATAAACTTAAAGGCAATTGTAGGACCTTTATATAAAAGATTTATACAAAAATAATTTAAAAGTCATGAATAAGCAAATCACATTAACTAACACTCTCTAGGATATAGAATCTTCTTTGGCCCAACATCAAAGCACAATTTAATTATAAGAGTTCTTTACGTAGACATTTAAAAAGATACGTGTCTTGTTCGCAACTTTACGATCGGCTTTGAATACTTGCAAGTCTGCCTTAGGTAAGGCACAAATAAAAATAAAATGTACGGATAATTATATAGAAATATACTTTATGCTATAAAAAGAAAATACATAAGATATTTACATAAATTTCTTAATATATTGAACATTCTATTTCTTATTTATTAGTTCAACATTCATAAGCGTCGCTATATTGGGCTTTGATATTTTTATTTAGGATCAGAAATGTAGTTATTCTGTCTTGAATTCAGTTCTTTCATTTTTAGTTAAAAGGCAATTGAATCATTTATACATGAAATAAAATTTTTAAAAAAAGACATTATTTTGTAGAAGATCGACGTGTCTTGACAACTGAGACAAGGTTTTCTCTGTTTTACCTGCTACGCGAGAAAAAATATTAAAGCTTTTTGAAATGAAACTATTTTTAACCGGATTAATCGCGTATTGGTTTTCGAAAATACATTTTAGAACCCGACGTTTCGAACACTTTACAGTAGTCCGTGGTCACAAGTAGACTCTACTTTTTTATTATACGCGATTAATCCGGTTAAAAATAGTTTTATATCAAAATGTGTAATAATCGTGAAAATCAAAGAACTTGTTAAATATAAATGAATGAAATCTTACGATTGTTTACAAATCATTGAGAAAAGGCCTTTATTAGATTTTATTTTTCATATTTTTTCAGATACTTTTATACCTGCAGCTGTTTGATTTGTAGCTCAAGATCCAGAGCGTCTTGTCTTAGCTGCTCATAGTTGAGTCGTGCTTGTCCACCGCCCATCCTGTCAAGGAGCATCTCACCACGCAGTACTGGCGGCATGGTCTCCTAATAAGAGATAATTTATATTACATTATTACTTAAAATAAAATCTACTATACAAAAATCTTTCATAGCTTTAGCGGAGATTAAATGGTACAAAAAAAAATATTTATTTCTTTCTCTACAACATATCTGTTTCAATTGTTATGGCAATATACTATTACATATTTCTCTGGATTTTCCTATTTACCACTACATTCTTTCTAGAGCTGATTTGTAATTTACTTAATATTAATTTGTATGCTGAAAATTATCTCTTCAGATCCAGTGCCTTGGAGATTGTGTTTTTATAAAGACATTAAATTAGAAATAACTGGACATTAAAAAACTCTAAAATTTGAAATACCTATAAACTTAACGTTTATACATTTACGTATGCAAAATTCGATATGTAATGATGACTTTTCAGCAATACATTTTTTATGATTACGGTTTTTTAAGGATATAAAATAAGACAAAATGTGAGTGAAATTATTCAATTAAATTTAAATTATTTAAGGTCGCCAAGCGTGCCGTACCTGCCTATATTTCAGAAAGAGATGAACTGAAATTACATTTAAAAATTTTGAAAGAAGTTACTGTAATAATATTCTTGATAAAAACCAGATGAAAGTCACAAAGGCAATGCAGAAAGTCAAATCATAAAAAATATGATATGCTATGTACGTAAGCGATACCGCTACCGATAATAGGGTAAACGGGCGCGATCAACATTAGGAAACTGGCCAACCTGAGTTTCCAACGATGTTTTCACAGAAGTAAAACAGATTTATAGAAAAGTTAAAAATGGATGCAAAAAGAAAAATAGTGGAGCCATCTGTATCTACTCTAATCTGTACTAAAAATGTCTTTAATAAGAGTTGAGTAAGGCAGGGTTTGATCTTCCATGGTGGCTTGCGAGAGGTCATGGGACGCGGTCGGAACCTTCTGCGAGGCGGTGATGCCCGAGAAGGAAGCGGCGGAACGGGCAAGGGAGGCCTCCGTCAACCTCGCCATCTCGCTGCTCGCCTTGTCGCCTGGCCCGAGTAGGTGCACGCTGGTCGCTCCCGCGTGCTACTCTTAGCAGGCCGTCGAGGGTGCCCACCTCCCTTGACTCCTCGACGTGCCTTGCTGGCTCCCGCCGCCGGGATCACGGAAGATTGGGGTTCCCGTGACTTTGGTTATTTTTTATTTTATTAATTTTTCACAATTAAATATATTAAATAGCATTACTGCATAGGTCAATAGGCGTTTATCTAATTTATCTTTCTATGTACATATTTATTATTATTGATTAGCAGTTTCGAACATTAAAATTAATTAAATACTCTATATTTTATTGACGTCTTTTGGCGTTGTCTTTGACAGGTTGTCACTGAAGAACTTTAATGGTTAGTCCTTTTCGATACATTTTTCTGACATACAAATAATATCAGTTGTCAAAAGTATTATATTTTAGCTTTTGAACAACGTTTTTAAATTGCAAATATGTATAGATATTATCTACGGACAGTTTTTACGATTTTTCTACTACATACTAAAATATACCATAATGCAGTTTTACGAATAAATTAATCATACTTCCAATATCAGCTGGTTTATATAATTTTATATAAATTAATTGAAATTTGGTAAAGGTACACACAAAGTGTTCACGCTCTCTTAATATTACACGTAAAAGCGAATAAAACTTTGAACAGGTTTTGAATAAAACATTTACGATTACTGGTAGTTGTTACCAATACATTTATTATAGATTGTATTGCGAAACCTCGTCTACAAAATAAACATAGACAAGTAGGTATACAATTTTTAAGACAGGAAAATTATTTTACTAATATCAATGCCCTGTCGCATTATGTATGACACAATATTTAAAAAAGATATATTTTAATAACTTACTGCTACAGATCAGATAAAAACTTTGTACACCGGTCAGTGTAAACTAAATAATTATGTTTTGGAAATATGTTTTTTTTATTATTTAGTAAAAAATTCTAGTAGAATGAAAGTTGAGTTAAAAATTGTAATTTGTGAAAAATCACCACAGATTATCATCTTTTTATATAGAAGTATTTTTATAGTCAGTTTTCAGCGAAATCTGAATTCACAAAAACTTTGTGTAATTTGATGAGCGATATTATATATAAATCCCCTACTTAGTCGTATTTATATATGTACTTTAAAATACCATAAAGCGGATACTCGTTTACATATTTATGTAAATGCATCGTAAATTTCTAAAAACATAATATTCTTAAACCATATGGACATATTCATAAGACTTCTATTCTTGGCTTGTAATTTATTCGTTTGCCCAAATAGACACAAGATGAGGTAAAAGTCTGGGGGTCGGTGTATATATATTGAGTTTCATGTATATCGACTTTATTATTTTCTTATTTTAAATTTTAACGCTTTTGTATCTTATAATGAAAATGAGAATCTGTTAATAGTAAAATAATTAATTATTTAAAAAAAAAATAGTCTGAAAATACACCAAATGCTGAACTAAACATCATATTAACTATATGTATTAAAACAAAATCATTCGTGAAATTCACTATGCCAATATTTAATTAGCATAATTAATTATGTAAATAGCTTACGGCTTTTTGTTTCGTTTCATCATATTTATTTATATTGAATGTTAAAAACATAATTAAATATAATTTTTAATGACGTGCTCGCTGTGATACTTGATATTATTAGTACGTATAAAAGCGCTAAGCACTCTCAACATTACCAAGTATAAAATACTGAAAGTTGACTCCACTGCGCAATTTTAACAACATCAAGATACCCCTGAATGCGTTTTAGGACTGTGTATGTTATCATATATGTTTTGATATTTATTTTATATTTATGAAAAATACCACTACTGATTTGAATACAGTATTTTTAATTAGGTGCTTGTAAGTTTCACACTTTCTTTAACTTATACAAAAAAAAATATTGTATGCTAATAAATGTGTAAATATTTAAATTATTGTTTTATACATGTAGTGTCTATGTAAAAACGATATAAATAGACGAATATACTGTATTGAAGTGTAAGTAAAATATGTAAGTATATCTATGCTCTATCATTAGAGGATGTAAACGATGATGTGCAAATAGTCTATTTGTCTATTTGTCTATCTATAGCTTCTTTAGACATTTTCTTGTTATATAATCCATGTACAGAATTTCGTTCTAGCAATCAAATCAATATACATAAGTATATAATATATAATTTGGAATTAAAAAAAAAGAATGATCCTGCAAACTTGAAACTCTTCGATTCGATTATATAAGATATTTTTATTTATGACTCCAAACGTAAATTAAAAATTCTCTAATAACCATACAAAAAACAAGAATATTTACTCGACGCAATACAAGCACACGTGACACATAAAGGAAAAAGGGAAAAGTAACGCATTTAAAGAATAACATCTCAAAATATAATTCGTGATTGAATTACAACCGCCGCACTCCTTTTTTAGACTCTAGATAATTTAATAAGCCGTGACTGTAAACATTTGTTCATAACAAAAGTCTGCATAACTTTGTAGATCATGTAACGATATACAATATGCATCTATATATATACTATAATAAAACAGTAGAAAAGGGTTTCTGTATATTGAATATAGTTATTTGCGAAAAAAATATTTAGACAGATTAAAAACAGTAATAGAAAATAAATCTATGATTTTTCTGTTTGTCTGTTTATATTTTTTTCTATATATCTGTTTGTCTGTTTGTGCGCGCACATTTCCAAAGCTACTGGACGGATTCAAGTGCTGTTTTTGGCTGCATAGCTTTTATTATAAGGCCTTAATAATATTTGGTCAACGTGTTTTTCAGACATATAAAAATTAAAGATCTGTAACAACTAATTAAGAATCGTAATAGTATTGCTAAACTATAAGAAATAAGTAAATTCTCTCTTAACAAAAACTGTTTGCCGTGATAGACTTTTTCCATTCGACATGTCCCGGATGCGGGTGCAAAGTAGAGAACGAAAATTATAATCACTTTAAAGGAAGGTAATATAATTTTGGATCAAGTTACAATGTCTATAGGTGGTATACGGAAAAGTCCGCGCAAACGGAATTGCTGAGATTAACTAATAAACAATATTAAATTTCTCATTTTCAACTTCAAATGAAAAAGACTGTGTGGGGCGGATGCGTGGAAATATGTTAAAATAAGCATAAAATTCAATGCATAACATTGATAAAAAATAAGTTCTAATTAACTTCCATATGAGTTGTTAAAACGATTAATATTATATATAAGTTTTTATAAAACCTCATGTCACACTTTAGCTTTCTACAGTTCACAGTTCGTATCGGCCGTGCATTGTCTGTCAGTTAATAACGAAATACCTTTATACATATAACAATGAGATGTATGTATAACATTACCGCGGCTACATCTAGTGGCGAATCATCGGGTTCCGGTGGGTACGGCGGTAGGAAGGCTCTCTTCGGAGTTCTCATTGGCGGTTGGTTGTTCAGGAGGGTTCGCGCTAGATGGGCTAGGTCTGCTGTACTGGATACTGCACGCGCTTGTGCACACAGAGACTCGTACCGACGTAGCTGGTGACTACTCTGTATAATATATGAAGATAGTCATATTATATTTAGTTTACATAATTTTTTTATTGTTAAGTAATAAAGGAAAGTGATGTGTATGAGCAGTAACTGTAAATGTTTCATGAGATAAAGCTGCTGAATCCTATAAGCTTATTATACAATTCGGTAAACTCTGTAACTGAAAATATTTAGAATAATCTAATATAATCTAATTATCTCATAAAGGATATTTTGGAGATGGTAAATTGTAAGTTTTCTATACATCATTTCACACTTTGGAAATTATTATTGAACAACAATAAAACCAATATTACTAAAATAGAACACAACATTTACAAATCAAATTAAATGAAACATTGTATGGTGAGAAAAGTATATGTTTCACCTTTTCAGTTATTATTTCTCCCTCCTGACAAATGGCGTCGCTGACAGCGGTAGTTACGTCCGTCAAAATCTCTTCTAACTCCTAAAATTAATACACATTCATTAATCACACTTGTATGAAGCTTAACCAAATAAAAGTAGAATACACATTTAAAATGTAATTAAAATAGGTCAGAGTGCTTGAACGGTTTTCAAGAGGCGCGGGTTAAAATCCCGATTCGTTCAAATTTTTATACGTTTTCTAAAAATATATTTTCAACTTTCTAAGTGTATGTCAGTCAACATATTTTAAGCATGCCATATTTCATACTCCTCCGTCCATATATTTTTCATAGTAGATGCAAAGTATTTCTTTAAAGTACAAGTATATAGATATAATATATCCAACAAGCAAATATAATTTATCCTCATAGAAAAAATCGAGACCCTTGTTAGTTTCTTTTATCATGACGTATTTTGATTTGGAATGAACGATATTAGTAAATCCTACTGGGAAACCCCTTTTCTTACTGGAAAAGGGAATATTTAAATTATACATATAGGTATCTTAACAAGATATCCACAATCTTACATGAATCCCGGTTTCAAAGCACAAAAACGTCAGTTTAATTAAAATCTGGTCATGTCTCTATTCTGCGCTTGAAGCTTTCCTTTCATATCGAGATTAATAGTGGAGCGGATCACTATTGAAAAGTGCATATATGTAGATTTCAATTTATTGATATGGTAAAACATAACACAATTCAATATACTATTCCAATATTTGTGTACAAAATATTAAATTATTATAAGTAAATAGTATTTTCATTATTATAAAGAATACGTTTAAAGCCGTTATATACCGTTTGGTAATTCAATTGCCAATTGCAGAAGAAATATAAGATATTTTTTTATTTCACCGTTAAGACAAAGTTCGGCTTTGAGTTGAAGCACACAGTGTTGCACATTTACTTCTCTTTGCCTACCCTGTTGCTGGAAAAATCGTAAAGATGAAAAGAATAATAAACTAATATTTTATTTAAGGTGTGAAATATGAACAAATTTGCCTTAGGCGTACTTATTTTGAAATTAAAAGCGGATTTTGCAGTCCCGATATATTTTTGTTTCTGACTTAGATGGCTCTTGTTCAGTTTAGTTGCAAAATAAAAGTGCTCTCAAATAAAGTAGGACGGATTTATTTGGTTACGGGTATATTTATTTAACTTTCTAAACTAAGACGGTTTATTTCAAAACATTCGACTCAAGCTATAATTTTTCCTTTATTGTACATCAATCAAAGTTCTATTTGATTAATAAGCGCGTTCTATACAATGGAAAAGCTTATTTTAAGTGAAGTTAAAAAGAAAGCTTAATAAGTTAGTAACTACTAGTAAAAAAGTGTTAAATGTGAGAGTTACGAAATACGAATTGATCAATCGTAAAATATTTTAAAGCAATTAAAATTTCCGCTGTAATAATGATACATTTAATTATTGTAATAACTTGAACTATATTTGAATTCCATAGTTCCTAAATAGATTAAAATAAAATCATCTGTCCTTGTCAACTCTACTCCATTCATTATATGTACATAAATCAGTGAATTAGAACAAGTTTCTTGGACACAGTATTTGATTATAAGTATTCGATCAATATTGTATTAACTACATACATACAACACATTTCATCAAAAATAATCATAAAGGCTTGTACCATTTTTTAATTATAAAATGTACATTAAAATATACTATACAAGTACTAGTGTAACCTTTTCGTAATATATAAAGCAAACTCATGTACCCTGAAAATAAAATGTCTGGAATATTTCTTAAATATTTTCAAGGCGTGAAAAATCATAAAGGTGTGTTATGTCGCTATTCTTGACGCGTGTTAGCTTTAGCAGGAATAGAAATATTTTCTTCAACATTTTCCTCTTTAAAAGATTCGACGTATCAAAATATTTGCAAAGGACGGATGGAAATAATCTGCCAGAATAACTATATGAGTCCCTTTGTCGGTATGACGAATGGGATCATCATTGACATTCCGGGTTGACTGGATTAGAATATAATAGTAAACACACTTGACCAAATGGAGCAATAACTGAGCAGACATACAAAATATAATTATTTTAAATAGTCTTTCTATAAGCTCATTAGAGAGGGTATTTTATTTAGTAATAATGTTTTGCAAATACAACTGGTATCACTTATATTGTTATATAAGATGGAAATTATAAAGGTTATTATATATTCACGTATAAATTTGTTTTAATTTATATTATATGTTATGGAGATAGCAACATTTTTATATAAAAAAATCATAAGAAAATTTCATGAAAGCATAATTCTAAAGCTTTACCTGTAGTATAGTAGGGAGCGTGTGTTTGTGATATTGTTCAATCATCGCATTTGTAGCGGTCAGTTGTTGCACGTAATTGTTATGGGAGTCGTAGTACGTGGCGAGATTCGTCGGATTCGAATTATTGCAGTAGTTGAGAAATGCAGTGCGATAATCCGAACGGCTCTGAAATAAGAATAATATTAATGTATTACAATTTTATTTTACAACAAAAGGTCAACCATAATATTCTCTGCCGGCCCTACTATACGAGAAGGTCGTATTAAACTTAACTAAAATATTTTTAACATTTAAAAGTGTAGTTCACACACTTGGGAAATTGAAAAATATTTTTAAAAACCATTTTAAAATTTCAAAGCGGGAATCGAACCTGCGCCTAGTGAAAAGTAAGTAAAAAACATAATAATTTTTTAACAACTAACTAAATGTTTATATATTTTTATACCGATTTTAGAATAATAGCGAAAAAAGTCTAAAATGCACGTTTTACCACTTATAAATAACAAATTATTTTATAAGTATACACTAATTTCTCTTTTACGTTTTTTACATATTGTAACATGAAAATATCAACTTGCGAATTAGCGTTTATAATTTAAACTGTCAATATTTTATTATTATACAAAAATGATGATGATGGAGGATTGAAATATGGTCTTAATATCAAATGTATTTAAATATGACTATAAATAATCACTTGTATAAATCAACAGCTAAAGATGAGCAAGATAAGTAAGACCAAATCTATTATCTATACTATAATAGAAAAGTAAGAAACTTGTGCCTGTACTTTGAATATTTTTACGAAAACATTTAAGTGGTTCATAAAACAGTAATTGAATATAAATTTATGATTTATGTAATTTCTTATCTGTCTGTTTGTCTGTTTGTACGCGAACGGTTATTTTTTTTATTCTATAGACAAGGCAAACGAACGTTCAGGTCACCTGATGGTAAGTGATCAGCGCCGCCCACCACTCCGTGTAAGATTAGAAAAGCTACAGGGATGTTGCCGGCCTTTAAAGTGGAAATTAATGCGCTTTTTGAAGGTAGCCATGTCGAATCGACCTTTAAACACTGCCTGGTATTCCACAGATGAGCGTTAGTGAGTTTGATTTCCACTTGAGCGGGTGGTTATATTTATATTGTTATCATTTTTACTCTCCGGTAAGACAAACACGTACGTTGGGTTTCGGTATTCAATTCGGATTGCCGAATTCGTGTGGAAAGTATAAAAAAAAAATATTATTATTGTTTTTCAACACACAAATTATATAAAACTTTGTTTATATATGTAGTATAAAATATTTTTTTTATATAAAATAAATATAAACTCAATAATTCATCGTAAATCGTAGAATCACCGTAGCAACCACAGCATATAGTAGAAAAATGAAGGTACCTTAAAATGAAATTGAACGCTTTCAATAATAAAATTTTACTATTTAAAGAGACTAAGGGTAGAAAGGTAAGAGACTAGATCATATACAATATCAATACGAGGAGAAAGTAATGCAAAGAGAAGTGGTGACAACGAAATTGAAATAACAATTGTTCCATTTACAATAAAAAAATGAATAACTAAATTTACAGAGTTTTTAGAATAAAAAATTGGATATAAAAAATTCAGAATGTGACCCATTTGTTACATATGTTGTAATCAGATTATTTTATCGTGCTATCGTGGCGCAGTGTGCACAGCGTTTGACTATATACGCGATGGTTGTGAGTTTCATTCGCACTAGGGGGAATATTAAGATTTTATTCAAATTATTTTCATTTCTTAGCTCAAGTCAAAGTGCCGTGTTGTGTTCCGCCATGCGTGCGTGTTAAACGCAATTTAGGCGGAAAGTGGAGAAGGGACCCTCCTTAACAAACTTCTCTCGGCCTACCCTGCTAAGCGGGAAAAAGCATGATACAATATCTATATAAAAATAAAATGACGAAGGCTGGGTCGATTTGGCAAATTTTGGTAACATTAATCAACTTTGATTGTGCAATGAAAGAAGACTTACTATGAAGCTAATGACATCGAGGCAACGACCATCAGGAAAAACACAAAGAATAAGATGTCCCGATATCGATCGCACGACATCCATCACCATCATATTTGACTTTAAGCGTCTACAATTTCCCCTTCATGTGCAATGACAATAAACAAATCGCAAGGTCAATTGTTGGAAGTTTAGTGGTATAGAGTTTCCCTGTCCTGTCCCACCCAATCACCATGAAAATTATATGTTTATGTACTTTTTCGAGCATTCTCTCTCCTTGCGTGTTTTTTTTTTGTGTTAATTTTTATTAAATTTTGCCAAGTAAGTTAGTGTAAAAAAATATTTTAAGCGTTATTTCGCACCTTTAGGAAATTGAAAACATTTTTAGATAATGTATAAAAATTTGAACGCAGCAGGATTCGAACCCGCGCCTCTTCCACACCGTCCAAGCGCTCTGATCATCTTTGTTTGTTGTTAGCATCTCTCTTGCCAAACAGTTGTACGTAGAATAATCTTTGGGTAGCAGAAATTTGTAAAAAATTCTCTATAGAGATGCTAACAACAAAAATAAGTTGTAAATAGGCGTATAAGAATTTAACGTGGCCGAATGAAGAACGCATGGCTTAGCGGTCAGAGCGCTGTTCGTATCCCGCTGCATTCAATTTATTTATGCGTTTTCTAAAAATGGTTTTTATTTTACTAAGTGAACTTCAAGAAATATTAAAAAAAAAATTAAAATTATTACTCCTGATAATCCTGATTATTATAATAATATAATGTACATAGTGTAATGTCACAATTGAATAACTTGTAAAACAAAGCTGATATGGCTACAATACCTTTTGTAATTTTTTTTTCTACTTTTTAAGTGCAATAAAGAACATATATACGATGTTAGCGTAGTAAATTTAAAAGGTTTCATAGATCCAATGAAATTTTATGCCATATATTATAACAAAAAATATCTATATATTTAACTTATGAAAGTGAATATTTGAAATAAACACGAATACCTTAAGCTAGAAAGACAGGAACTGTAGTGTAAGAAAATCTAAGGTAATTTTATTTAAAGTAATAAACAGTTTACAAAAGCTTTTAGACAATATAATGCTCATGTAATTTCAATTGAGTAGAGTTGAGTCTTATTCTTAAGTCTTATTTGAAACATTTTACTGAGCAATTTATAATTTTAGTGGGGTGTAAAATCTTTTAGTAACTTGAATAATAAAATACCATTAAGCTTATTAAAAGAGGTTCACAGTAGTATTGATGCGTTAATTATTCAAAGTAGCATTTAAACTAAGTGGGCTCCTGGTTTAAACGATATTTACATTTTCGTTTTTAATTATTTTGCACCAACAAGATACCCAATTGTTATTTTAATTTGATAAAAATAATGTGGTAATTTTGAGATCAGCCCAATTTAACACGATAATAACGGTTTCAAGAATAGAGTGGATTTTCGTTTTTAATTATATTTGACAACTAAAAGTACGTTTATTGTTCTTTTAATTTGATAAATATTAATCTAAAGTAATGTGGTGTTTTTGAATTCTGAGATCAGCTATTTATCATAATAATAATAATTTCATAAAGAGAGTGAATTTTTAGAATGTTTTCTTTGCTTACCCGGATCTGAAGGAGTGAGTAAAAAAATATATTTTTACTTTTATACAAATATACAAATATTAACCAAAAATTTAAATAAAGAACGCAGTACATAAATAATATTTAGTTTCTATGTATATTACAAAAATGGTGTTCAAGTTCAGCTTCATGTTTTTCCAGCAACACGAGACCACCACCACCACGCTTGTCACCATAGCGAAGAAATAAAAATAAGTATATTGATTCCTCGAAGTGGGAATCGACCCCATGACCATCGTCCATGACACTGCGCCATGATGGCCTTTACAAACGGAGCATTTAATCTTTATTATTAATTTATATATTATATGTATATAGGTATAATATTGCGTGTTTAATTAACAGCCATCGATGTCACGAAGCGTACTAATAGTCACCACAAGATTGATTGCCTTTTGCAAAGCGAACATCAAACTTAGAATTTCACAGGGCATTAGACTATAGTAGAAATAAAATAAAATAAAAATAGCTTTTATTTTCTAACCAATGCCCTCAAACTAAACACTCTTACTAATTTATTATTAACTATAACCATTACAAATTTATTAAAATATATATGTATAATAAGTTGAAAAACTTGGGTAATATTTTACAATGAAATATAATAACAGTTACTTTTGTTCTTATTTATAATCTTACACTCACTATTTGTAATCCTGTATAACTATGTTAATTTATATTTTTTAGCATTTTTTAACGTTTCATTCGCGCACTAAGGTCTTGAGTGATGTGAGGTCAACAGATGGTTTTCAATACGTTTTCTAACTATATTAAGTTATTTACATTTACTTTTTTTTTTTTTATAATATTAGCAACTTAATCAGCTTGTGTTATGATATAGGGGGTTTTTTTATTTATTTTTTTAACGTGAAGAAGACCTTTACGGATACCCGTCAGATTGGGGACTCCGACTACAATTTTACGTGAACCCCGGCGGCGGGAGCCTGCTAGGCACGTCGCGGAGTCAAGGGTGGTGGGTCACCCTCGACGACCTGCTCCAAGTAGCACGCGGAAGCATCCTGCGTCTACCTCTTTTCTTCTTTCGATTGCGATTTTAGTAACCCTTCACTTATCTTATCTTCTTTTTATGTTTAACATACTTCGTTGACATAACTGCCTTTGATCAATTTTGAATATTTGGGGCCAAGTTTAGGAGCCATATGTGAGGCAAGGCAGGATGCATATGTTGTATAATTTACTCTATTCCAAGACTGGAACATTTAAGTTTTACATAATTTCTTTTAGTGACCAGTACCATGTCCTTTAATCAGTACGTACTAATTCTCCTTTCTATTTCTTTAGAAAACTGATATTTTACAGATAATACCTGTCCTCAGTATATGTATTCGTTTACATATTCTATGTGATTTCCATTGATGTTTATATCATGAGCCAACATATTTGTTTTTCATGTAACTTAAGTTTTTCCGATGTTAATTTGTAACTCTGCTTTCATGCTTTCAGATGCTATTGTAGCACAGTTTGCAATATTGTTAAATCTTCTGCAAATAGTACAAGGTCATCAGCAAATCTGAGGTAATGTTGTTTTAGTCCATTCCAAGCTGTTCCACTCAAAATGTCTTAAAGTATTTTCCAATTGCTGAAAATCATGATTACTTTTTTTTATTGCAAACTGTTTTCAGTTCTTTCAAACTGTATTTTATGTTTTCGCTACCTTGATTTTCTAACATCGTCCAGAGGTAACCATGGTTGAGGAAATCCGCACACGAAATATAAAACGGTCTTGTATATTAGTTTCACTTTTCTATTAGTTGCTTAAGAACGTTAATGTGGGCTACAGTTGAGAAATGAGTCTGAACCCAGCTCGCTCTTTTGGTTGTAAACCATCACCAGGACTTTTGACAAATTCGTTAGATATTTTATCATCGCCCGGCGCTTTTCCTCCCTTTTGGGTTTTTTGGGATTTTATGGCAATTCTTAATTCACTCTGTAGAATGCATGGAATAGTGTTAACAGCCTGACTTGTACTTACTTCTCTTGCTTCTTCAAGGCTTTTTATATCAAGACTGTCTGGACTCTTTCATTTATTATCTAATTCGATGGCTTACTTTAATATATCTCATAGTAGTTGAAAATGAAAATTAAAAATTATTATATCTTTTCTTTAATTTCAAGATCCATGGCGAATTTTCTCTCTTATTTTTTACGCTTTGTTAACGCATTATTGAGATAAAGTCTTGTTTCTTTCCTAAGCTCCCTAATATTGCTAAGAATTTCCTTACCAGATATATTATATCTTATCAGATATATTATTTCTATTATCTTTTCTCTTTTCAATCATTATACTTCTCAGTGCTATAAGTTTGGATGTTTTTCTAAATTATTGTTTTTCTCTTGTAAGGTTGTTGTTACGTTACTAGTATCATGTAGATATATGCAGAGTTTCAGGTGGATCAGAGATTCAAGTCGATATATCGAACATTTTCTTACAATTTTTATATATTGTTATTTATATATTTTTATCATATATTACAGCCTTAAGCACTCTGTTTTTCTGTCTGTATTAAAGTTAAAATTACTTAGTATATGTACTTCATTAAATATTATGGGGATGTTGGACAAAAAATGATCGATTTCGTTCTTACTTTCGGCAGATGAAGATATCCACGTCCATTTTCTACTAAATTTTACTTAAAAAAGCGTTCATTAACTTTAGATTGTGTTCAAACGCGAAGTCAACTAGCCTCTGTCTATTGTCGTTACGCTTAACGGGACTAAATTTACGTATTCTTCTGAATTGGATTTTGTACCCACTTAACTGTTGAAATCTCCCATCACAATTTTTATGTTATTAGAGTTCCAGCATTGTATCAGTTAGTTCTCTGTAGAATTGATTTTTTTATATTTTGGAAAGCTTTTTGGTATAGGTTAAATGATATATACGGACTATAGTATGCGTCATATTATTAAATGAAAATAAATTACCTAAAATCTATTTTTCAAACACATAAACTGTTTATTCAATTTAGCCACTTTTGACGTTACCTGCATATTAAATTATAATATATTGGAGTATAAAGATTAACTTGCCTCATACATTCAAAGCAAGAAGCAAATTTAATGTTATATTTTTTTTCATAACATGAATTATAACAAAACCATTTAAATACAAGAGATAAGAATGGAAAAAAAACTTAAAGAAAAGTTAACAGAGACTTTATTTGATAATACAAGTTTTATAAATGAATAAGTAAGTAAGTCTTACTAACAACTGACTTCCCTTTGTAGAATATAACTGAAGCAAAAGAAAAAAATAAAAAAAAATTTCGGGGAGAATCAATTTAAGAATAAATTAGAATTTAAGAATAAATTAGAAGTTTTTGTAGAGTAATAGTAAGAGATTTTTATTAAATGTATTCAATATCATGTCATATAGAAGTAAGGAAATAAATAGGATTTTATCGTTGCTATAAAATCCTATTTATTTAAAATGATAACTATAGAAAATATAGTTTAGCTAGTCAGGATAATTTAACAAGTTATCAGTAATAAAGCCACTTCTTTTACACCTTGAACGGTTTTTAAGAGGCGCGGGTTCAAATCCCGCTGCGTTCAAATTTTTATACGTTTTCAAAATATGTCTCTTTCAAGTTGTTTATGCTATTGAAATAGTGCGCCCGTCTTGCCTTGTATACATTTACTTTACACCAAAATATACCGATAAGCTTCTTTAAAGAGTACAAGTGTCAGGCTATCAGTTGTTCAGTTAGTAATTCTGTTGAAATTTTATAAAAAAACATTTAATAAAATTGATCTAAGTGCAAAAGACACTTCAGAAAAAAACATATAAATTTTTAAGTTAATTTGTTGGCCCCGTGGTAAGACACACGACGACAGAAATATAAAAAATCATAAACACAAAATGCTTAGGAACATACAATATTACAGGATTTAAGTAGACATAAAATACAGCAAGAGTGTGTTTATAGTAAGAGGATTTGACTTCAAACGAATTCAACTGTTACCATGTGTTTAGTATTTATGTATGAGCATATGGGTTGGATTTATATCAAATTATGTCTTTTTTCTAATAGGTAATATCCTTTTCTAGACAATAATAATACTTGTTTTACAAAGCGAATAATAGAAAAACTTTTGCACATTTCATTTACGGATAGCAATTAAATAATCGTTTCCTCTATTTCGATGACAATTAATGTTAATATCTTTTGTTTCCGATAGGAAAAAAAGATATTTCTTTAAAAAAAAGGCTGAAAGTTTATAAATAGAAAAAAAAGTGAGGACTATGCTTTTCTTCCAACAATAATATATTAGCATTGCGTATAACAGAATCACTGGTTGGTGTAATTTAATACCTTCACACCAGAAACGTGTAGAGTATTTCTATTAATTGATATTAAATGTAAATATTTAGGTACTGTATTATAGAAATAATGCTTAAGGAAGTGCTAGTGATTAATTCAGAGTATTTGAACTATGATAACTAATGAATTTATTGCATATAGCTCTTCTCTTTTGACCTTACTAATCTAAGAAAAAAATATACACGATTATTTCAGTTAAATTGTTTTTAGGATTTTACAATGCAATATCTAAGTTATTAAATATCAGTAATTTTGAGAAGTTATTAAATATCTTACCTTATTTAATTGATCGTCTGCCTTCCCAAGTATAACTTCACAGCCCTCACGATGCGCGAATAGTTTCCTTGCTTGTACCTTCATGTGAAAGGTTTTCTCGATAAGAGGTGTGGCCACTACCCTCTCGAGAGAAGAGGCTGCGTTGTTGTATCCAACTACATCGGCCTCCGCCTCTTGAAGTAGTGTTTCCCAAGTATGGAACAGGGATGACGGACAGCTTGCCCTATTAATGAAATTTACTATTACTATTCTACTTTATAATTACTTATAATTTATATGCTTGTGACAAAGTTTAATGTTATTAAGTTACATTGACGGTGTAAGTTCCTATAATAATTTCTTTGATTTTCGCGATTATTACACATTTTGAAATGAAACTATTTTAAACGGATTAATCGCGTATAATTTTGGTATTCGAAAATACATTTTTAGTCCGTGGTCACAGCTGGACTGTCTACCTGTGACCACGGACTCTAAAAATGTATAAAAAACGTTTAAAATAGTTTCATTTCAAAAGGTGTAAGTTCCTTTTGAGAAATTGTGGTGTTCAAGGTCAACAATCCATAGAGTTTTATACTATAGATTGATCGGGTTAGTGGTAAACTACATCATATAACAGCGATTATCTATAGACTTAAGCCTATGGTATGACACTCTTGCATATTAATCATCAATAAATATAAAAATCTTCTGTCACTTATAGACTGATAGACCACGTACAATTAAAACTATTGGACGTAGAAAGCTGAAATCTGGAATGAAGGTAATTTTCTGCTGGGAGTCTAGGGGACCACTAAGAAAGAATTACCCAAAATAAAAAAAAAAGTTTTTGTTCAAATATATTGACATGGGATTTGTAAAAAATAGCAACAAAATCTAAATCTAATGAATTAAACCAATTTTCAGAAGTATTGTGGTGCTATAATATAATAAATTTGTTATGATATCTATATAGCTATAACGATCGATCGATAGGTATTGTATTAAATTGAAAAAGACACAGCGGGATTTGAACCCACGCCTCTTGAAAACCTGAAAACTTTCAAGAGGCGCGGGTTCAAATCCCGCTGCGTTCAAATTTTTATACGTTTTCTAAATATGTCTTTTTCAATAGCCTTAGTGTGGGAATAACACTTTAAAAAATTTTAACAAAATTGTATTAACTTGTTATAATTATATACCTTTTATAATTAAAGTTACTAAAAAGCTTCTCAATTGACTTGCTATGGCAGCACCGTGCTTTGTTTTCACTTCTGTTGTCACATAGCGTTGATAGTTAAATGTATTGACTAATAATGGCAGCACTGTGTATTACGTTGTATATGTAATTACATGTACAGAGGGCGCTAGATTCTACAGCTTACTTTTTTAACTGTTTTAATATATTTCTCGGGCATAAGAGGTTCACATCTTTTATAGAGCAGACCAAACTAATACAGTGAAGCTTGCTAGTTTAAAAGCATAATTTCACAACTTTATTAAAGGAATTGGGATTTTATATGGTTTACTTGACGCCAGTTTACACAGAAAGTAAAAAAAGTGGGTAAAACGTTCCTTGCATTTTACTTTTTATAATAGTTTGCGCCATTGACTAAAACGCATTAATTTCCATCATAAATGTAATATCATTAAATTAATTAAGTGTTTTATCCTTGTAGTCGGCATAATTTATAAAATGGAATATTGTCAATATGTTAAAAGCTTTCAACTTAATGAATACGGCCCCATTATAGAAGAGTTCATATGATCATGTTCAATATTACATATAAAACATTTAGAGTTTCAAATGCATTATTGAATTAAATAATTCACTTAACATATTTATTTTGGCGTTGTAATTCACCAGTTTCTAAAGAATTGGCAGAAATTTAAAAATGAAAAGTCATATCAGTAGATTATCTTTGCCTTTCTTCCCAAATGCAGGATTTGCTTAAAGGTATAAAAAAGTACATAAGAAGAGAAGAGTCTTCTTAGCATTCCATGGATTCACCGAGCGGATGCCGTGTAGAAAGGGGCAGTGCACTGAGACTTGTGACCAAATTGTGGGCTTGGCACCTTTAAAATTCATTTATATTCGTCTCCACTATTCTACCTCCTCCTTAATAAATAACTAATAGTTCTAGACATACTGTTTTTAGTGTCCGGCGATAAAGTCAACAATACGCAAAAAATTACATGTAGGCCAGTCACTAGCAATAGATTATGTATAACGATAATGTTAAGATAAAATATCTAAAATAGACATAGAGATAGAATAAAATAGAAATAGGCATAGAGAATCCAAATCAGTTATAATACTTTATTTAATTTACGTTTAAATGAACTTAATGTAACATTTAAACTGAAAACGTTTCACGAAAATTTTAAATTGCAATTTAGTGACTGGGCAACCATAGTGGTATACCGTAAAGAAATAAATTATACGAATTATATGGTATGAGGCAGTGGAATCGTGATACAAGCTTCCTGAAGCATGTCATTATTATGTCCATGATATTTAAAAAAGTTTGCTACACAACACAAGCAAAAAGTATATATTTAAGAAATAAAATCTTAAATTCAGAAAATAAAATAGGTACAACGTGGGACATAATAACTAGTACAATTGGAAGATCTAAAGCGGTAGAATTAATAAATAGATAATAAGTTAGTAAAGATCTAGAAGTGCCATATATTTTTGAAAATTTCTTTGCAGAAATACCGGCTAAAGTAACTTCCTCGTTGAAATCATCTCCGTCAGTTACAGTTAAGTTATTGCAAAATAATACTAGTCATTGTAATAAAAAAAAAAAAATTGTCCATGTAACACGTAGAAGTAATTGTCAAAACTCTTAAAACTCTTTGTGTAAAAAAGACTGGTCATATATGGGGTATATCTGTAAAAATACTGAACTCTATTGTATTACACATCGCACCTCAGTTAGCTTGTTAGCAGTTAGATGTTTAATACATGTGTCGACAAAGGTATTTTCCCCGTCAGTTTCTTATGAGATGAAGTTTCGAGCATTTTCTACGGTTTCTCATACGTATCCATCACCTCTCGTGATGGTTCCGTCCGGTTAAGAGGGATTCTAAAATCAGTAAGGCTGGAATGTAGGTTTTTTAGGCAGGCTTTCTTTCACAAACTATTGTTTGTTTTTGTTTGTTATATTTCTTTGCGCTCTTACTCCTGAAAGACTAACCACTCCACGTATGATCTTCAACAATTTACCATGGTGGCGAGAGCTAACGCTAACGCTAGGAATACCCTACACGCTCTATTGCCATTACCGTTGCCATGCCTAGACACTTTGCCTACCTATATATATAGATATAATACTTTTCGATAGCTTTACTGCATCTTACCAAAGTACTTTGATTTGGGAAAGTCATTTGGAACGCATTAAGGTATAATTTTAACAGTGCCTGTGACCAATCATAACTTAGGGAGCGCCATTTTTAAGCAAATAGTAGACAGCACTCGCCTATAGTTAGCCACTCGTTTTGCATTTATAAGCTGGCGAATTTCGTACCGCCTCAGAATTAAAAAAAAGTGTTAAAATTCAATAAAAATTAACAGTAAGCCAAAAATCATCCTCTTTGTATCGATGACATTAGTTTTTTACAATCAGTCTTGTTTCTTCGTTAATGGTTCATGTTATGCAGCATGATGATAACTGATCCTATTTTTAATTTTAAGTTGTGAATTGAAGTCCAAGAATCCTCTTGAATTCAAAAATTCTGTGGGATAGCTGACTGGTTTATAATTGTGCCAACTGATAATGAAAAGAACTATCCCAAGACCGGGTATCATTTTCCTAATCGTTGCAGATTTGTTGAAAGTGAATGACATACTTGTTGTCAAATATTTATAGCGCGTTCAGGATTTTTTTCTAAGTATATCATAAATATTAGTCTAAAAGATCAAATGACCGGCCAAACTATTAATTGAATACATAAATTATCTATCATTAAATCATGCGGCTGAATTGTACTTTTGCTAGTTCTTTTAATATTCTTCCTGAAGCTTCTACAAATATTTTGAAACCAAAATTATATAAATCTGGTCACCCGCTCTCGAGTTTTAGCGAGACTATCAAACGTCAAGATAATATAGACTCGCATCGTACGGAATGAAAGATTTTATAATGTCTATGTCTGCAACTTTGCTTACTCTATTCGATTATGCTCCTGTCAGAAATTCTTTGTGAAATGAATGTCTTGACTCCAGCTCTGGGTGCATGTCTGTCTGTAACGACATTATCATGTGATTTTTGCAGAATGTGTCTTTAGGCTTTTACGTATTTATAAAGACCGCTCCGCTGATTGCGCTAAGCTATTATTTTGATGTTTTTATAACGTAAGCATCTATCATAGCTAAGAGAGGGTTTTATTAATATAGGATACGAAGAAGGTCTAATAAATGTGGCACGATGTTCTACAAGTTTCCTTAATGCAAGTTTTTTAATATTAATTTTTGTACAATGAAAAAATTAGAAATGCGTGGTGTCATTAAATATTTACATAAAAAAGGTTTATCGGGACAAGAAATTCATAGTGATATGGTGAATGTGTTAGGTGAAAGTGCTCCTTCATTGCAACAGTAAAAAATTGGATTGCTGAGTTTAAACGTGGTCGTACAAGCATTGAAGATGAACTACGTAGTGGACGTCCAAAAACAGCAACAACAGAAATTGTAGCCAAAGTGCATGATATGGTATTAAATGATCGACGAATGAAAGTGCGTGAAATAGCTAATATCATGGGCATCTCAAATGATCGAGTCCATTTAATTTTGCATGAAGAACTACAGATGAAAAAGCTTTCTGCAAGATGGGTGCCGCATTTGTTAACAGTCGACCAAAAACGCATAAGAATGAACATTTCTCAAGCTTGTTTGGATCGTTTTAAGCGAAATAAAATGGATTTTAAGCGTCGTTTCATAACTGTTGATGAGACATGGATCCACCACTATACCCCAGAGACAAAAGAACAATCCAAACAATGGACTGAAGCTGGAGGAAGTGCCCCAAAGAAGGCAAAAACAATTCAATCGGCTGGTAAGATTATGGCAACGGTTTTTTGGGACTTCAAAGGTATTTTATTGATTGACTATCTGCAAAAGGGTAAAACAATAGATTCAGAGTACTATTGCAACCTTTTGGATCAATTAAATGTACAAATTCGAGAAAAACGTGATGGCTTACAACGCAATAAAAATATTTTTTATCAAGACAACGCACCAGCGCACAAGAGTGTTTTAACAATGGCTAAAATCAACGAATTAAAGTACGAGTTGCTTGACCACCCACCTTATTCTCCTGATTTAGCTCCCAGTGACTTTTACCTGTTCCCAAATCTAAAAAAAATCCTTGCTGGCAAAGGTTTTACCTCAAATGAAGATGCAATTACAGTTGTAAACCACTATTTTGAAGACCTTGAGGAAAACTATTTTAATCAAGGGATAGAATTGCTAGAAAAGCGTTGGACTAAGTGTATTGAAGTTTCAGGAGATTATATTGAAAAATAAAAATATTTTTGAAAAACTAACTACTCTCTTTCATTAATAGGGTAAGAAGTTTCCGAACCGCCCTCGTATTCTATCTCACACATAATAATTGTTTTTCGATTCAAACGCGTTTTTTAAAACTATCCAGCAAACCCTAATCTGCCTCTTTCTTGTTTACACTATAATCTATGCTCTACGAAATCAAGTATATATTGTGTTACAATTCTAGTACGTACATTTTATTAATAAATGAGTGTGTTTCAATTTTTTTCTACTTAATATTCCATACTTAATTGACTGTTACTTACTGTTACTTACTGTTATTACTGTTAATATCATTTTTAGAAAATATATTTAGAAAGGTTTGTAATTTCATTATTGTAAAATGTTTGTTATTTTGTCTAACTAACATATAAACCTTTTAAGTACGTTGAATTTGACGGCAATAGCTAATAGAAAGACAGACAAAAATTAGGTCGCGGGGCTACTTAACGGTTTTTGTAGTTACTTAGACTTAAAAGCTTTATGTCCATAAGGTAAACATATATGAGACATACAGGTATAAGGTTCCATATATATTCCATACATACATTCACATGTATATATAATATAGTATACACGAACAAAGAAAAAATATAACACGTATTTCATTTTCAATTGAACATCGAGCTTAATAGTTAACAAAAATTGTATATCAATTATTTTAGAGGAGCTTTTTTTTACAGCAAATTTATGAAATCAAGAGCTTCCAAACAACCAGGGTCAAGTGGCCTCTTAATTATTTTTTTTACTTACACTTATGTTGGTGATTCTTTTGGTTGATTGATATCATTTTAATTAAAGTATTCGTGTAAGCCGTGATCAACAGCCAATATTCTGTTTACAGTTTTAGCATTTCTCATTTATATCTATACAAATTAATAAAATCGGAGTACCTCTTTGTAATTTGAAAATAACCACTTTTCACTAAATGCATATATATGTAGACATGGTATATACACTAAAATTACATTTTTATAAAAAAAATTGTCTATCTGTCTATTTGTACCGGCTAATCTTTGGAACGGCTGGACCGATATTGACGAAACGTTCACTGATAGCTGATGTAATTAAAAGTAACTTAGGCTACATTTTTTTTTAATTTCACGCGGTCGAAATCGCAGACACAGCTTAGTTTATAATAGAATTTAACCCTCATACGTACAACATTAGAAATTGCTGAGAACCGCAATATTAAACGTTTGCTGACCTATTTGATCGTGCAAATATTAAAAGTAAATATATACCTGCCTCTCAAATGGTTATATAATTAATTAATTTTGCTACGGATTTGCTATCTATTGCTATAACCCTTAACCGTTAATTACTTAACAAAATAATATAAATACTGTATAACGTAATTTGTAATTAATATATTATATCTAAAAAGACATATTTAGAAAACGTGTAAAAATTTGAACGCAGTGGGATTTGAACCCGCGCTTCTTAAAGAACTTGAACGGTTTTCAAGAGGCGCAGGTTCAAATCCCGCTACCTTAAAATTTATATACGATATCTAAATATGTCTTTTACAATTTCCTTAGTGTGCGAATAATATAACACTTTAAAAAAATGTTAAAAATATATATATTATATCTTTATATATACTTTACATCTTATGGTCTACAGAATATAATAGTTATATAGAAGTAAAAATATTTAGAATAGTTAAAACAATCGAAAAGATTCATTCCCGTATTTTCCTACTTAAGCATAATATCTTTAAAATATAAACTTATAATAAACTTATAATAAATATATTAAACTACCAAATTAAATGAAATTTCATGGCTTCCATTTTTATTACAGGGATAAGATCAATGAAAGCTTAATCGCGTAAAATGAAAAACTCTTGTTATGACGGACGCTTTGAAGAGGCGACCCGTCGTAGTCACAACAATGGATTTAAACATTAAATTAAATTGGATATTAATTGAAAAATACGTTTATATATTTCAGTTGTTAATTTTGAATGAAATCAAAATTTAACTTCTTTTAATATTAATTTAAAAAATGAAAGGGGTGACAGTATGTAATTTATTTTGAAGTAAATAAATAATTTGATTGATTTGATTTGAGTTTTTACCAACAAGCCAAACTTTTAGACAAATTTTTACTTGTAATATAAAAACTTAGTACAAAGAAAACGATAAGACTAATTTTAATATTTATTATTATAAAATATATTTATTATATGTGAAAATTCAAACTTTAATTTATTTATTTACTAACAAATATATAAAATGAATAGCTACGGAGCTTGGCTCTGGATTTTCACATTTATATTGTAGATAGGAGATATATTACTTTGTTCTTTCTCGTGCTAATGTTTGTTGTATGTTAGTTAACGAAACACAGCACTGCACAATGCCTAAGCACAGATAGTATACAAATCTTTCCAAATGGCATCTAAATGTATGTACAACTATAGTATATAATTTTCTACTGCAGTTTCCATCGTAAAATTAATTTACTGAAAGTGTATTTTGAATAATGTGAAAGCGACACAAACGCATATTAATGAAAAATGTTGAAGACGAGAAATTAATGGAGACATCTCATTAAAATAATAAATCATTTTTTTTTATTATATTATAAAATATACCAAAATATTTTGTTCCTTATGAAAATATAAAATAAAACATAAGGCAGTTTAAACTAATCACGCGACGCAAAGTCGTCTAATGAAGGTCCATTAGCCCAACCTAGTTATTTTCACTATCGCCAATTCACATCTATGAAACTGTCGCGGCCTCATGACAACGCTTATTTTCACTGATGAAAGATAATAGTAATATCACCTTACAAACATACATAATATTTACATTAAAGTTTTAATCGTTTAACATATAAGTAAAATTTTGACATACTCCTTTAAAATTGCATGTCAAATATTTGGTACTAAGAAACAGCTAAAATTACGAAAACCTAGCAGTTGCCACAAGTCTTATGGCGTCGGGGTCGGTCGAAGTGGCCCTGGTAGAAATTAATCACCTCAACCGCCGAAGGGTAACGTCCGGGATGCTACTGATGAAACTAAATTACCTTAGTCGGGAAATAGGCGTCAGCCTATTAGGAGGAGCGAGTCGTCTTTTGATTAGTGTAATTATTGAACAGAAACAGTTATATATAAGTAGGTACTAAGTGAAATACTAAGTATTCACTTACTTAGATTTTAAGTAAACCTTAATAGAAATCCACAAAACCTTTTTCGCCAAATCAGCTATGTGTACTGGTGTAGTCTTAAAAAAACACCTTGATTGAAAATCGAATTTGTAATAATATAAAAAATAAATATTTTTCACTGTCTAATAAAGTCACCTACTTTGTCTTATACAACTGTAAAAAGGACAATCTTTATTAAATGATAGATTAAATACAACACAAACTAATTTTAATATTTAAAATATTGCAGGCACATAGAAATCCTCAAAACCTATTGGACTAATAAAAATTTAATAGATTTTGAACGCGGGATTTGGAAACCTCTGGCACCTTTGGCAGCCTCTTACAAACCGCTCGAGCGCTTTGAACGCATGGCTTAGCGGTCAGAGCGCTTGAACGGTTTTCCAGAGGCGCGGGTTTAAATCCTGCTGCGTTCTAATTTTTATTCGTTTTCTAAATATGTATTTTTTTTATTTTATAAATTTCCTGATAATGCTAAAACACTGTCGATTATTTCTCCTTTAATAATGCCTCCTACCAAAATCGATTCAAGTGCTTGGGAAGATTCAAATACGAATATAACGCCCCTCTTGGTGAAGAAGTTAATAAAACGTCGCCTCGGATATTCTTTCAACACATTCGTCTCATAAATTTAGAACATGAACAGTCTTAAAGTATTATATTGAGCGGAAAATAAAATTTCTTTATGTACGTAGTCCTTAAAAAGATAAAGATCGAAGGTTGGGAAAAGGGTCAATAAAATGGATTTTACCCTCGTAACCACTCTGTTTGTTTAGGCCTTGTTGTAAATTATACAATTTCATATTTTACATTTTATATAACATTTTTCATGTTTCATAATACCATGAACATTAATTATAACTCACATGTTTTATGCTATTACTTCAATGAATAAAACGTACTTTGTACTTCAAGGTAATCTAAAGAATTGTAAAGTTTTATTTTCGGGTAGGACAAAGGGGATGTATTCAGTCTTTATGTAACATAATAATTATCGCTTGGACCTTGGCTAATTATAAAACAATTACCATACAATTTTCATTTCTTTATTCACTGTGAGACAGACAAAACATCCCTTTTTGCCGTTCTCTTATTAAGAACTTCGAGAAATCAGCTCTTAGGGCTCACTTACATTTTGAATAATAATCTTCTTGCCAAGTTTTAATTACACGGAGTATAAATTGATTGATAATAGAAGCGTAGACAGCAATTCTTTAAAAAACAGTTAGTAAGAAAAACCAATTACTTAAAAGAAAAACAAATAAAAAGTATATAGTAAAGTAGTTGCTAGTAGTAAACGAAAGTGTTTCTTTTCATTGGCTTATGACATAAAGTTTCTGTTTGCTTAAGGTTTAAGATTCTTAAGGGCAAAATTAAAGACAAAATTAATAAATTAAGTATAAAAATAATAAAAAAAAAAAACACTTAGCTTAACCCAGTACCTAAACTGCCCTATCTGACTACTTATAAAGAGATGGCATTATATTACGAAAACAACACCAACATTTTGTACCGCCAGGCTTCATATTAAACTGCGTAAGTTATAAAAAAAATTAAGTTTATGAGCAGTAGGTATATGAAGAAGTATAATAACCTATTTTGAATCTATCAATTGGTGCCTCCTCTTCATTTCGTTTTGATTCAAACACAATCTGTTATGCTTTTCCATTTATTTTTGAATGACATTTCGACAGGGATGCACCTGTCGTGAATCACAAGCTAGATTTAATGTTAATATTTAACTGAAAACCATTGAATTAAAACATAGTAGTATCCCGATCATATAATGTACTGGTAGTATGAATATAATTAAAATATATAATCATTCCCTATAGTGAGAATCGAACCCAAAACCAATCCAGAACCTAGTAGTAGTAGTAGTAGGTTCTAGTAGACTCTTGAACCCACGCCTCTTGGACGGTTCAAGCGCTCTAGCCACTCAAGCTGTACGATCCTATCGAGCTGTTTCTAACATCTTATTGTTGTAAGTTTTATCAGCCATACGCGATGGTGTATTATAATGGAGATACGGATTATGTAGTTAGAAAGTGTCCTATTAGAAAAACACTGAATTTTGCCATCTACGAAATGCGGTTTGCGCTTTCTTACAGAAAATTAAAGATAGTTTTATTCTAAAATATAAGGCTTGTATAGCGCAAGAGTTTTCTTTTACATTATAGGCTATTATTTATTAGATAAACAATCTCTAGGGAGTATAATAGATAAAACCAGCTGATAGTTGATAACGGGAATGCGATATGAGTGACATGCGTGTGTGTATGTCATGATGAGAGCTCTTGAATAAGACGAGTACAAATTTAAAAACAAAAGAAGCACTGAAACCTCGTTGTAAATTATATACGTTTGTTAGTATATTCGATAATATATTGTCTCAATAATGAAGTGTTTTAAATGAAAATACTTTTTATTTAAACCTTATTTCTTAATATAATAAATCTGCGATATTATTTCTTTGTGTAAAATTATGTTTAAATTAATCGTGTTGAGTTCCGCCAATCAACGCCATATCTCAAATTCTGGCGGAAAGTGAAGAATGGAGAATTTGACACAAAGTTCTCTCTGACTACTTTGCTATGCGCGAAAATGCCTGAATCTGAAAAAAATATGATTTTTGGTTGGTCGTTTGTTGAACGTTGGTCATTGGATCTCTAATATATTCGAATCAAGAAATAGTTCATATACTTAGTGTGGCCATAAATACTGTTCTAATTTAAATTAACAAAATTTTACTTTCAAATTTGGAATTTCTCATTTTTATATAATTGATCATTGTATTTTCTTATTTTTGTGCCAACATATTGTAAAATATTTATGATAAAAAAATAGAGTGGGGTGATAAAAAAATAATAAGGCATAATTATTTAACTTCAGTGATGGTTTGATGGGGAGTTAGCCAGGAGTATGACCCATATTTTTGTGAAAAAGGTATCAAAACATCGGCACTAGTATATCAAGATCTTCATCCACTGGAATATGATTTTTGGCCAGTTTTAGAGAGTAAGGCGCGCTCTAAACGCCATCATAATTAAGAGTCCCTAAAACAATCCATACGATGTTCCTGGCCTCGACGTTTGAAGGACTGTATTGCAGCTAAGATAGACCACATCGAATAAGCTTTTATATTAAACTAACACACTGTAATAGTAATAAATGTTACATTAAATAAAAAAAAATGCTTTCTTTGTAACAATATTTATTACAAGTACAATAAAAAATTAGATTCACGCTTTATCCATAGTGGCGTAGTCAAAGAAAAACTGTCAGTCAGTAAGAAAAGATTTTCAAGTAATAAAGTTAAGAACTGTAAACCTTTAAAACTGACTGTGTGATGATACTTCCGTTAGATCAACGATTGTCTTATTTCATGCCATTGTTATTGATATGATATTTTATGGCCAACGCAACTGTATTTAAAAAGTATTTATGTTTGTACGAAGAATGTATAAATAAAGCATAAACAACGTCACTAAATGGGCGTAATCAGCAAAGAAATCATTAGAGCCTTTGTGAATTTCTTTAAAAAATATATTTTACATGTATTATTTAAATACACACTGTTGACTTTTCCAGCTTTTTTTTCGATTCGATTCCCAATCTCGATTTCGGACGCTAAATAGAGAACGGAGAGTCTTGATAATAGGCTCTCTCTAGCTATAGCAGGATAGCGGGAAAAAGTGTTGCTGCAATTTATTATTACAGGACACCATTACAGGACATTACAGGATACCAAAGGATATGTTAAATTTAAGGTCACGGGTTACAATATACTCTGAATTGTATTTTTTTTGTTTGAGTATAATATTATTTAAAAAATAAATACGTGCACATTTTATGCAATTTGCTTGCCCTCATGTGTTTTTGAATAATGTAAAACGTATACCACACACATTTTAAATTGCATTTTATTCGCTCGCAAACGGCTCCTAAGTACTTGCTACGAGGTTTTTGCGGTATGCATATACAAGAATTTAGCATTTAAGTGCCTAGCGTACAATATATACATATATGTTGAAAAATACGAAAAGCTTAATAAAAATTTAAGTGATGGTGGTTATTGGTCGTTGGTATGGGAAGTTATCAGAATTTAGAGAAGCATTTATTATAAATTTAAAGCGATAGAACAAACGCGTTTGAAATTTAACAATTAAATAATGAGATATATGAATATCTTAATTCCAATTACAAACGCCCGTACAACGAAGGGTTATTTTGACGAACTTATTTAGGCCAAGAACTAATTACTTGTATTATAATTAGACTTGTATTTTTATTATACTTAAACGTTAGTTGACCTAGTTATACACCATTCCGACATAGATGGAATTTAGAATAAAAATAGTTGAAGATCAAGGGTCCAATATAGATTACTTTTGTTCAAACATTAACTCCTAAATGCTTGAAATAAGTGATGAAAGTTTGTTTGAAAAATCTAAACCACTTCACTGATTTCGATGAATTTACTCAGGAAAATAGTTGATGACGCAAGGTCCAACATAGGCTACTTTTTTTTTAAAAATCAACCCTTAAAGGCTTAAAATGTTTGTATGAAAAATCTGAATAAGTAAATGCTTCGTTAGTAAAAATTATTCAGTATGGTAATTATCATTTTGGGTCAGTTTCGATGCCGACATATAATTCATACTAATATTAAAAATGCGAAAGTAACTCTGTTTGTCGATGTCAACACAGCCGAACCATTGAAAATTTTGCAGGAATTTCATTGTTTTACGGAAAGGTCGCTGAAGATAGGAAACGGCTATAGTTCTCGCGGGCGAAGGCGCAAGCGGGTCGCTAGTAATAATAACAAAATAAAGTGGAAGCTTTAAATTGTTATCTTCATTAACAGTCTACTGTTAAGTCTCAAGTTACGTAATTGACAGATGTTTTATTCAATCCAACTAAATTCAATTTCAGAAGAACAATAGCAGTAATTAATCTCACGAAGAAGTTTATTACGTGATAATGGTTGTAGTCAACACTCACTATTATTTGGTATCACTTTACACTTTTGAAAGAAACTAAGTACAATTGAATTTGAAATAGTTATTTCGTTAGATAATATTACATTAAAGGTTAAGGTTACAATGCTTTTTAAAATTCTATTGTTTATTTCCTTTTGTATCTATTATCTGTAATATATATATAAAGAAACAAGATATATATATATATATCTCGCTTCTTTGCATTGACAACATGACATATCTAGAAAACGTATAAAAATTTAAAGGTAGCGGGATTTGAACCCATGCTTCTTGAAAACCGTTCAACGTTCGAACGGTTTCTAAATATGTCTTTTACAATTTCCTTAGTGTGGGAATAACACTTTAAAAAATTGTTAAAAAAAAACATGACATCTCGTTAATTTTTTTTAATTTGTCTTTATATTCGAGGCGGTTGTTTTGGGTTTCGTTTCTACAAAAATGCGGTTTATTTTAAACGTTCCGCTTCGCTTCTAATCCGCTTTTTTATAGAAGGTAAAACTCACCACCGTGGTTTTAAATATCAAGTAATGATGGGGAAACGACTTTAAAGATGTCACATTATCATCACAAAGAAGCAAAATATATATATATATATATATATATATATATATAGACAATAGATGGGAAGTTGAAAAAGGAGTGGACTTAACTACTATGCGGGAAAGTTAAAAATCAATGTAACTTAACGCGGTATTATTGATGTTTCAGTCGTAATTCAAAATTATTTCGCGACACTTGTCTTTTGTACTGTAATATTAATAAATAGTTAAAATAAACAAGAACCCTAGAAATTTCTCTTGTAATAAACATCAAAGGAAACTGCTGTTTCTTTAAGTATTCTAAATTTAAATTTTCTTTGTAAAGCACTCGAGAGGTCTACGTTAGCGGCAACTTAAGTAATGGCCCTCTCCTTCGAGGACTTCTTAAAGTATGACTTTAAGGTCTAATCCAAGAACAACCTTCTTCGATACATTAAAAGCAGATTACATTCCGATGTTATTGTTTAAAGTTTTGTTTAGGGTTATTACTGGGATACTTTAATACGTATAATTTTTATTAATAGCGTCAATTATAATGTCCAATATTTAACATGTTGAAGAAAAGTTTTCTAATTAATCTTATAAATTAATTTCATTCTTAATTTTAAATTTATCATTCACAAAACATATTAACAAGCATGATTATAATGTGTTTTATAATGAAAATGAAAATAATCGAAAAGAATAAAAAAAACGAGATTTATTTCATTTGTTTTGTTTGCCTCAGGCATAACGTAGCACAGATGTTATTTAATTCAAATGGCGATTGAAACCTTTAAATATGGGCTTGAATACAATTACAATTATTTTACTTCGTGAGTTAATAATAAGGCCGACATAATAGATTATTTTATGGAAGCTTCCAAATTGCGGACCAATAAAATTATTATCCATTGTGCTTGAGTAAGTCTTGAGCTTATGTGCTTGTTTCTCAATTTGCTTAACTAGCCTATGTTTATTCAATATTGTTCTGATAAAAAGCATATAAAGCTAATAACAGATCAATCGCGTTTGCGCAATCGGATTCACTCAGATGTAACTATAATAAATATATATATTATGTATACTACAGTAGAAACTCCAAATGCCGTGATGCTATTAAGGCAGTCTAGGTGTCATTAACTTCAGCTAATACTCGACGTATGATGACATTTTTAAAATAACTTTACTCTGTAATGTACATTTATTGAGCGTTCGAAGGGATATGTTAATATTGACATAGTATATGGTACTGAAAAATGGCAGATCAATAAGTGACTGAAGCTCTTTCGAGTCTATATGAATATTTTACGTGCATGGCGCCATTTGTAATAGCGACATTGTATTGTAGTTCAATGAACGATGACTTGTTTAGTTTACACGTATTGATTGTTATGGTATTTACTTTAATGAAATATATTTTTCACTCGTCGCAAGGAAACGAGTCTTGCGTTCGTATAAAAGTTATAACGATTTTTTTTTGTTTTACCCTCATGTATTATTTATTTGATTATGGATGAAAATAATGAAGATACGGTTATATTATCGTGCCCCAGTGATTCGGAGGATTTTCCCATTTTGAATGAAGCTCTTTGGTAATTAGTGAGCAACAAGTAACAGTGAAGGAAGATGAATTGAAAGGGTGGACACCATTTTATCACAGTACAAAGAAGACGATGTCGAGCATAAAACGGCTTATGTATTTTAGCAGAGGTTTAAAGACAGAATGGAAATGTTAACATTAATGGGTTGGAGCTTAGAAGTGGTAAATAACATTAGGTACTTAGGATTATGGCTGGATAGAACCCTGCTTTGGGGTAAACATATTGATATTATCTGTGCAAAAGCTAAAATTTCATTATAATTTGGAAGTTTTGGCTGGTCCAGGATGGGGATTGCATCCCTCAACAATTACGTAGAATTTATTTATTTATTTGTAATTAAATAGCAGTAGAATTGACTACGGACCCTTTTTGTATGGTAACAGTGCTAATATTCATTTACATAAATTGGACAGAATACAAAATATGGCAATGAGTTTTCGGTGGGTATATTAGGCCTACACCTATACATGTAATGGAAAGTGATCTTTGCATTTCTCCTCCCTTATACGAAGACGCTATATAGCTAAATAAAATACTGTTTAAATGTCAATCACGAAGAATGGAACCATCCAGCATATTTCGCAATTAAGTTTATTATGTAGTAAAAAGTTATTGGACTAGGAAAAAGAAGCCGTTATTGCCTTACATGTACTTAAATATGAAAGATGAAATAATTAGTTCCTCGTCACTAAGTACGAAGTGCGAAGTACGAAGAACGAAGTGTCTTGACATTAGATGCTCACTGACTACCCTGTTTAACATATAAAAGAGCATAAAACAGTAACAAAAACGATCCAATTTCAATCATTCCATATGATTTACAAAGCGTTATTCTGAAAATACTATCGATATTATACAGGAGTGCGTGTATACTGCGATATGAAACATACGAACCTATATAATAATATACTCAGCCAGGCTCAATTGTGAGATACTTAGCACTGTCGGTTTCTCGCAATTCCAGTATAAATTTACAATGATAGTGTTTGAAAAATTAACACTCCTTTAAGGTAGTGTTATATTCTCTTTTTATTAGTAGGAGTATTTTTTTAAGAAAAAATACATATTTAAAAACGTATAAAAAGTTGAATGCAGCAGGAATTTTTTATAAATTTTGTGTGAATAACACTTTAAAATAAAACAAAAAATCGGTATTTTTTATACCGATATTTCTTTCGAAAGTAGTGTTGTAGTTGAATAGCTATTAGTTATAGCTTCACACAGATTGTGCCATATGGTGTTGACAAAGATTTTCAACAAAGTGCTTTCATGCAGTTTGCAGATTTTCCACTTTAACCGAAGGTTTATAAAATTAAGCAGCACTCTAAGAGTATGACAATCTAGTTTGTTATATTATAGTTATATGGCGTGAAAGCTATATTTACAATTACGTAGTCGTAATTTTTCAACTGTACTACAAAATTTAAACAAATATCAGCTATTCCAGGTTATATTTGTTTTAATTTTGAACGTTAGAAGTTTCTTACAATATAGGTTATAAAACTGTAGGTTATAAATAGACTGAAACATAATAACAGTACTGAGAATAGACTATTTATCTTCTAAATATTAATTGGCTGATTGATTTGTCATCTCAGAGCTATTATCACAATGTAGGTCGTGTTACAGCTTGCTATTTAACAAAAGTTATTTCAAAAAAGAGATGGAATACGTCTAAATTTATATCAAAATCGTTTTACTGCGAATTATTTTCCCAATACCTTTAAAGAATATTAAACCTTTATGTCTAATATATTTTTATATCACTTCTTAGAAATCCCGAAATACATGTTAGATATTCAGGGCAGGTCGTTAGTAATTATACTTCAAGCTTTCCCTCGAGATCAGAATTATATATACACGTAGTTGTAGTTATTTCTTACAGTATAGTATAGTTTGTATGCATGTATAAAATGTAATATTCACTTTATATAGTTTTTTATTCGTTTTATTTTGTTATTTTTATGGTTTATGCTAAGGTAGAGAGAGGAGCTTGGACAGTAGAGGCGAGCGTTAATATGCATTTAAAGTAGTCAGTTCAGCCTACACTTCGGTAAGTCCCAGGCTCTGAGCTTCTCTCTCTGCAACGCGTAGGGTTTGGCACCTTTTGAGATTCTTTTTTATTTGAAATATAAAAAATCAAAAGATAATGAATAAAAATTAGGCTTGCAGTTTCAATTATAAAAGATTTCTAACCTCCTTTGCAGTCATCAATTAGACGTCTATTAGACCGTAAAAATGTTTAATAATTGGGTACTTACATATTTTGACGTAGTATAAATACAATTAAATTTTTATTACATTTTAATTGAATGCTTTTATGCGTTATTAAAAAAATATTCACTAATGTAGTGTGTATTATATTATATTTATATCATATATAAAATGAAAATATATGACGACTATACGAAGCTTTTTAATGTAATTGCAATTACTTAGTGTTAATGTCATTAATTGTATAAGTAAAAGCCGATTGCACAGGATGGTTCTAGGTTTAATTTTTATTGATAATAATAATTGGGATAGTTCATATAAAATATTTTAAGTTTTCTTATTAATTTAGGTGCTGGGCATCAGTTGTCGCCAGTACTGCCAGAAATGGACAGAACGTCAAGAACGAAATGATGTTTCAGCCTGTACCACAAGGAGCAGCATTACTTAAACGAATACAATACACCTAAAATATAAATTATATTGTATAATATAGTCAGTTGGTACTATTGAAAGTTTAGCAGATTTATTATCTACTGTGACCTCTATGTAGCACACGCTGATGCAATACTCCTCATTACTGTTCTCTCATTACACATCTGTAATGACTGAATTTATGCGAACACGGACATTAATTCTGAAATGTAAAGTATTAATCTGAAATGATTAGTGGCGAATGATGAAATTTTTGTAGAGGTAATACTTCGAAAGAATATTTAATTCTAGCTGACCCGGCGAACTCAGTACCGCCTCAAAATTAAATAATTTGTCAAAATGCAATAAAAAATAACAGGATACCAAACATTCATTCAGAAAACGTCATTTTATTTTTATATAACCGCATAGATTGATATTAAGATATCGCTCGATATCTAAGATATCTAAGATATTGCTAGAATTTCTATAGTCTGGTAAGCCAGACTATAGAAATTCCAGCAAAAATTATATTATGAACAAGTTCCTCATGGGAGAAAATGGGTGCAGTATACAGTGAGACATACTGTCTCTTATTACTATTAATGACTTAAAAATTCCTTTAATT